>JAOWBW010000734.1:214279-632039 GCA_026119855.1 Campanula takesimana
GCATACGACACTCCTATGGCTACTGGTAACAATCTAGATAAAGACTTGAAAGTGTAAGAAGGTTGATCAAACCTTATATCGAGGTATGATTGGCTCTCTCCTATACTTAACTGCTAGAGACCAGATATCATGTTTAGTGTTTGCGTTTGTGCACGTTATCAAGTGATCCTAGAGAAGCACATCTTATGCTGTTAACGAATTATTCGATATCTATCTGGGACTATTAACTTGGACTTTGGTACTCCAAAGATTCAACTTTGATTCTTATAGGTTACTCAGATGCAGATTATGCAGCATGTACCATTGACAGGGAAAAGCACGAGTGGAAACTTGTCATTTCCTTGGAAATCGACTAGTTTCATGGGCAAGCAAGAAACAAGCCTCAGTCTTTGTATCTACCACAGAAGCTGAATATATAGCTGCTGGAAGCTGCTGCTGCCAAGTGCTGTGGATGAAGCAACAATTGGTTGACTATGGAATCAAAGAAGAAAATTTGTCCAATCTTTTGTGACAATACATCTACCATCGCTGTCTCCAACAACCCTGTCATGCATCCAAAACCAAACACATTGATATCAAATACCACTTTCTCAAGGATCAGTGGAAAAAAGGTAATATCCATCTAGAGTATGTGAGTACTGATGATCAAATTGCAGATATTCTCACCAAGCTCTCGATTCCAAGAGATTTAGGTATCTAAGAGGAGAAATGGGTATGCTTGAACTCTAACTTAAACTTGTCCATACAATTTCTTGTACTAATGTTTGTCAAAAGTTCAAAATCAAGATAGGTACACGGCAGACTTATCACGGTCAAGCAAATACCATTGATTTTTCAATCCCTCAAATGACGCACCTCCAGTTTGCCGCATCATTCACATGTTGCCGCACACTTCACTGCCGCGTAAAATCTTGTTACCTCATTGTAATACTTCATCTCAAAAGCTAAACCAAGCAAGGTAAGACCTCAATCGACCGAACATGTCACGGTCGATCTTCAAGTTACCGCACTCTAAGGCCCAGGTAAGTCTTTCTAACTTAGAGATATCTAGGTTGCTTAGATCTAACCTACCTCAAGGGTATTAAGGTAACTTCCTCTTTTCCCTCGTTTTATTTAATTCAAAATTTTTGGAGCATTAAATTTTCATTTATTTTTATTCCTTAAAACTATTTATGAGCCGTCATTGGCTATTGATTTGACACCTAGTAACCTTGCATTTAATTCGAATAGACAACCTAGGTCACCTCAGTACCTTTTGCAGAGTTAACCTCCATCTTCCCATCATCTGACCTCTGCAAACCACCTCCACAAAACCGTTCCATCTCCTTCTATCTCTCCACCACTCTGCTCATATCACTTTTTCAGAAAAATCAAACCTCTCTCTCTCTAAACTTCTCTCTAAAAACCGCCTCCCTTACTCTCATTCTCTTAATATATAAATGACTTCTAAACACCCATCTAAGAAGACTTCGAAATCTGTTGAATCAAGAGACGAACCTCCAATTCAATCCACTCCTCCCGTCGTTGTTATGGTATGAGTTTTCAATTTTCTCATTTTTTTTCGTGTTTTGGTAAAATTTCGAAAAACCCTTCTTATTCCTTAAAATCTTTCTTAAATCTCTTTAGTAATATGAAAATCTTGCTTTGATTATTTATTTTTGGTTCTTATATCTCCGCCTGCATAAGATCTTACCCCAGTTTTTAGAGTTTTTAATTTCACTCAAATGGGTTTAATATTTTTTGTTCTTTCCTATTCTCACTTTTCAATTTCTGGGTTTAATGTGGCGTGTTTCATGAAATTGATCTGACATTAGACTTTATTTGCAATTCCGATTCTGTCTATGGTATTTTCGTTGAATTTCAGTCAATTTTGGATATCTGGGTTCAGTTAGACTAATGGTGGTTTTGATGTTCATCTTAGTGTTCTTCGTGTTCTTAATAAATTCACCTTTTTTTGATCCATGTTACTCCACATGCTTTGAAATCTGTGTTCATTTACTATTCATGTTTGATCTTATTCGAGCAACACCTTTATGTTTGCGGTAGCCTTATCTCTCTTTACTTACCGCAATCCTATGTTACCGTTCCTCACTTGACCGTACCTTCATTTGCTTTTCACTCGTCAAGTGACCGCACGATCTACCTCAATGTCTAAACTATGAATTCTGCTTTTGCTTCAGGATCTAAGTCACTTCATTCCAGGCATTGTCTTGGATCTTGAAGATCTTAAGAAGGATGCCATTGGCCGCAATATTCTGGGCAGGATGAACAAGTCTGGGATTCTCCCTCTCTTTACACTTGATCAAGACTTCATCTACCAGCATTTGTTGACGAATTTTTCAACACGGCAGTTGAAATGGAAAGTACTGATGAACTGAGTCTAACCCTAAGTTTATTCAAGCCTCCGTGATGGGTATCCAGATGGCTTTCGATGCACCGAGATCTAGCCCATGCCGTGGGAATTAAGAAGAGCAAAGAAGCATTTGATGAGATTTCACGGCAGGAAACTCTAAGTCTTGCTAAGAAATTGGCTGGCACTGCTGACATTCTCAAAATCCAACGAAGGATGTTGGTGAAATTATGTACCACATAGGTCATCTGGTGGACCATGCTTTATTGTGCAAGACAGGCAATCATGCCAACTTCAATCATACTCAATGGATGATATCTGCTGCTATTTATCTTGGCAAACGACTCGACTGGGGCCAAATCATGTATGATATCTTACGAGTTAACATTCTCTCGTATAAGGATGCGGCTGATGAGGCGAAACCAAGTATCGCACAAACAGTAGATTGATTTCTACTTGATGAGTCTCACGGTCAGAATCAAGGACATGTATGAGAAGAACAAGACTTACAAGGTTCCCATCCCTACCGCCAAAGATTTCTGTCGAAAGTCCATGAAAACCAACTTTCGTAGCAATTTTGGAGACGAAATGTACCGCTCCTATCTTTTAAGAGATCCCATTGAAGAAACATCCCTCCGAAGTACTCTAAACGAGGTCAAGCAAACCTTGGTGATCGCATGGTAAGTGATGTAGAGGCTGCCGAATTTGAACAAGACCGCAAGAATGCTGCCGCCATGAAGGCACGTGCCAAGGGTAAAAATGTTGATCTACCCTCCCCTCCAACTTCAGTCAAAGGCAAAGAGAAAGTTGAGGAACCAGCCAGGAAGTCGAAACTTGTTTCCCAAGGCATCAAGATTGCATCTACCGTGTCTGCTCGTCGCCGGCACCTCAGCCTTCCAAATCTAAGGTAACTCCCACCATACCTCCAATGTCTCCCTCTCCATCCCCTGAACCTCAACCAAAATCCAAAGTCTCAAAATCCCTTATACCGTACCATCTAAATCTCTACCTCCATCTAAACCTCCAAGTCTACCGCACCAAAGCAACTGCCGTGTCTACTTCTTCCAAATCCAAAAAACCCTCTGTATCTCTCAAACCTGCACCTAGTCAGGGGGAGAAGCTTGAAAGAAAGAGATCCCATACTCCTAGCCCAGTCAAAGTCTCTAAAAAGGCAAAGATGGCTAAACAACCTTCCCCTGAAGTTATTTCACCAGTTCTCTCATCTGATGAGGATATATGATTGCTCCTCCAAAGATCTCCAAAAATTTTGCTCTGGATGTTCAAGAGGTGTTTTAGAACTGTCTGGATCTGAGAGGATGATGAGGTTGCCGCAGAGAGTGCGGAATCTGAAAGTGCTTCTGAGAGTGAGAAGATGAGATAGTTGTGAGAAACCCATTGAAAAGGGTCTAGTGGATGAAAGCTCTGAAGAAGAGAATGGAAGCTCTGCCGCAAGTGACAAGTCTGCCGCAGAAAAAGGCATGGAGGTTGACAATGTTGAAGAAGATATTGCTCCTGAAAAGATGGGTTCTTTGTTGTTGTTGAAGATATTGGTGATGATGAGACAATGTCACCAAGAGATAATGTTTCTGAGCAACATGTTGAAGTCCTCCTACCGCAGTTCCTGATCCTGCCGTGGACCACCCCTTTGACCGTTCAACCTGAGACTGCCGCATCATCCACTGCTGAGCTCCTTGCCGCAGTTAAACTTATGACTCAGATGCAGGCAGACACCCAGTCACAGGTTGAATCTCTAGTGTCTAGTATGGTGGCACTTCGAGAGGAGGTTATTGAGTTAAAAAACTGATCAAGCGCTTTGAAGCGAGATGTTGCCGCACTTCCTCCGAAATGATTGCGACCATTAAGGGGGAGAGTGTTGTAGTAACAAAGGCTGTGAAGGACATCATGCAAGGAACAACTAGCAGCTCTACCGCACCTCCTGCCGCAGATCCTGCTCTCACTTATGCCGCACTCAGAGAAGCCCTTCATAAGCAAACTAATTACATCAGTACCAGTGTTGTCAATGGTGTTGAAGGTGCGAGCAAAGAATGTCAAAGGCTATGAATTCTGATAAACTTGAAGTCAAGGATGAGCTGGGCAAGGAGCTGAAGAAGTTGAAATCCTCTCTAAAGGAGGAAATTATGGTTCAAACAAATACCGCACTTCTTACGGTTGCTGAAAAATTTACTCCCAAGATTGCCGCGATGACTGAAGCGATGAAGGTTCAAACCAACCGTATTGAGATAAACAACGTCAGAATTGAAGGACAATCTACCAAGATTGACCTCCTATCCAACCGCATCAATACGGTAATGAACAGGCTTAATCGACAAGGCGTGATTCAAGCCGCGCAGGAAGCTTTTCAACCTCCTGAGCAGGTCACGGCAATGTTCAAGCTCACGGTGAAGAGGAAGAAGAAGATGGAGTCACTGCTCCAGTCATGATTCCAGGACTGAATATCCCAGCTTACCGTTTTCCTTTTGCCGCAAAATTCATTGAAGACCTCATTGATGTTGACCGCATTTGATCTGACCGCATGTGGTCATGAAAATTTGATGTTAAAACAATCTTACTTTTATGTTTTTATTCTGGGTTTGTAACTTAAAACAATATTTCTCTTTTGAGATCCTTATACTCCTGCTGCCTTAATGATTATCATCTTGGAGTATGATTATTGTGTTTGTTGCATTTCTACTCCTTCTGATTATTTATCTTGAAATGCTTCAAATAATTTTTCTATCTTCTAGGATTAGTAATTTGTTTTTTCTTTTTAGGATGATAGAAATCTATAACATTGGCTTAGTGTGTGCATTAACTTGGGACATGATATTAATAAAATGTTTATTCTCAAAAGCATGTTTTTTACCAAGTACAATGAATTAGCCTTTGTTATAGTAGGTAATGGTCTCAATCAAATAGGGGGAGATTGTTGGGTATGCTTATTATAAACCACTCCTATTACCTTAATTTGATTGATCCCATAACCTTATTTTACTCTTTGTGGACTTTAGGATATATTGTAAGAAGTACTTATACTTCATTTAGAATAGTCCACTTTATAGTTGAATAGGCTTAGCAGATCAGGACTCAATTTTTCTAAGTCTGGAAAAATGAGGTAGGTCCGTTGCCTACCGCATGAAGACGCCTACCGCGGAACCAATGCTTGCCGCATATCCCAAGGTTACCTCATGCAATCCATCTTGCCGCATGGTTCCATCCTACCGCGTGAATATCTACCGCATGGAACCCATGGTTGAAGAAACTCAAGTTGGTTCAAACTTAACCATAGTCACACGTGGTCCTTACCTTGGTTAGTTTAGAACATTGCAAATTCAAATTTCAAATTTGAATACAACTGTCAGTTTAGTACAGTTGGACCACCATGACTCTGCAACAAAAGGACAACTCAGACTGAGCTCCAATTAGAATCAACAGCTCATTGTCCTCCAAACTTGCCCTCCAAGAATTCAAACGGCTAGTTTCTCCTTCAAGGCTATAAATAGACCTTAAATTCTTCATTGAAGATAAGCTGAGATTCCAAGAGAGAAATTGCTGTTGAAATTCTTGGTGATTGAAGATCATACTCAAGATTTCCAGAATCCTTTGAATCTTCAAGCACTCAACCTTCAAGTCTTCAACAAATCTCCAGCAACCTTCAAGATCAAATCTCAAGCCTCTCAACACAAGATTCATTAGGCTCTAAAATCATATAGATTTCAAAGAGCTCTTGATTCTTACACACACTCACCCCGATTGATCAATCACATAGATTGAATCATTAGGGATACACTGGTCTAAGTCTAGGATTGTTCTTCATAGAAAATAGGAATTAATTCAGTTCTTCATCTTTGTAATCTGTACTCAAGAGAATTAATACATCTTCCATTCAAAATCCAAGACTGACCATCTTGGTAAATGACGTAGATCTTTTAACAGATCGAACCTTTCCAAATCATTGTGTCAATTACTTACTGCACTTTACCTTTCTGCAAATTTACTTTAAGTCTTGTTCATCTGTTCATATTGTTCTTCACTTGTTCATATTAATCTTGTTTGTCTTTTAGTGTTTAATTTCTCAGATTTAAGAACAATTGTGAATTGTGTTTTTGTCTACCTCATTGCCTTAGCTAAATTCTGACTAACTTATCATTTGCCTAAAACCTCTGAGACACAAGTTTTCAATCTCTCAGCCTACCTCACCCCTATCTACCGCAGATTTGCCTACCGCAAACTCACCTACCGCATTATCTGCCTACCGCATTATACTTGTCTAAAATCAACTCAACTTGTTTTTAACGAAAACTCCGCTGTGCAGTTATACTTGACCGCGTAGTTTTTATCTACCGCAAAATTCAAGTGTAAGCATAAAGTTGAATTTTGAAAAAGGGTTGAAATTTTAAATAGGCTATTCACCCCCCCCTCTAGCCTCTTTTCATACCCTTGGTGTCTCTGGGACCAACAGGTTGGTTCGAGCGTTTTGCGACTGCTATCCAACCCTTATTGACATCACTACCCCAGACTTAAATGATAATTAGGGATGGCAACGGGGCGGATACGGAGCGGGTTTGCTCATAACCAAACCCGCCCCTCAATGAACACTCCAGTTACCAAACCCGCCCCGTATTCTATAAAAGCACAATTTTATGGATGAAATTAACATCATAAATTAACATTAGAAAATGAGAAAGACGTATTCTATATGCTGCGAGTAGAGATGAAACTAAAATCAACAATAACCACGCAAAATATGAAGGAGTGTATTGGGACATTACAGTAAATAGAAGCATGCTTTAGTATACGGGGCGGGGCGGGGCGGTGACCTGCGGGTTGGGGTATGTTACCAAACCTGCCCCGTTGCGGAGCGGACTGTCCCAGATACGGAGCGGGTTCGGACAAATTGCCATCCCTAATGATAATAGCAGAAGTTCTAGTTTTAACTATAAAGATTATAAAATACATAGCTTTACATTAAACCAATAGATATTTTCTCAAAAGCCCTTCAGAGCTTAACATTAATTTCTAACTAAAAAACACATTTTTCTAACTTCTATAAGACTCTTTAGACAAAAATACCCCTTAAACATTTTAAAAGCCTAACCCTTAAACACTAAACTCACAACCCTAAATCCTAGAAGATTAAACTACCCTAAAACCTAAAATCCTAGCCTTAAAACCCAAGCCCAAACCCTAACCCTAATTCTAAACGCTATAATCAAGAGAGGGGAGAGATTGTAGAACGACGGGAAGAAAGAAACGGTGAGCAAGGGAGGCGGTCGACTTTTAGGTCATGGGTGAGGGTAATTCCGAGTTTTCACTATTTCATTAAACAAACAAGGGGTGTTTGGGGAATAAACATTCCCCAACTTGGACCCAAAGGAATTCATAAAAATAATGTCTTTTTAATAGAATTGGGGAACTTTTAGGGAATTAATCCTTAAATCAAAGAAAGAAAGAAAAACAAAAAACAAACCAAAATTCTGAACCCTAGTTTGCTCTATAAGGGTTGTATCACGTCATCACGCGCGACCCCTTTGGCGGTGGAATTCAGAATTCCTCGTCCCCGTTGCGAGCACACGCCACCTCTCTCTCTCTCTCTCTCTCTCTCTCTCTCTCTCTCTCTCTCCGGCGGTTCGATCGGAGCGTGCTCTATTTTCCGGCTAAAATCGGAGAAAGATGTCGGATAGGTTGACGCGTATCGCCATCGTCAGTGCGGATAGGTGCAAGCCGAAGAAATGTCGTCAGGAGTGCAAAAAGAGCTGTCCTGTTGTTAAAACTGGTATTTTTTTTGTTTTGTTTTTTCCTTCTTAAGATTCAATTGGATCCAATTTCATTGATTTTATTTTTTTGTTATTTACTGATGATTATTTATTATGAAATTGAGTTTTGTGCATGGATTTTCATTTGGTCAGCAATTTGGAATTAATTAGATGCAACTTAATTTGTTTTTTCGTAATTCTTTGTCTAATTGCAGTTTTGAGTTTGATGAATTTGCATTTCGTTACTTAATTATTGTATTATATTATGTTTCTCTTTGGATTATGGTTTTACAAGTTGAGGACGGGGGAACAGACTAAAATGAATATTTGTTGACACTCTCACTTGTGTGTGATTAGTGCTACGTGAGCAATCCCGGAGATTGATGCTTTTAAGTTAGATGTGAATTGGCTATTTTACTAGAGTTGGTCTAGTGCTAGGCAATCACAAGTGAAGAGTTTGGTTTTAAGTCGAGCCTAATATCTGTTAGTTGCACATAAGTTCCTAATTGCGTGCGTATTTACTGGGAAATTCTCTCTCTTTATTTTGTTTAGGCTGCACCTTATACCTTGAAGGTGCGTGCCTTGCACATAGGCATGCAGTCTTCCTATGTTGTGACCTATTTTTATAGACATGAACCTTGTAGTCCTAAATTCTTAAGATATCTTGCTCAATTCTATGGTTGCCTAAAATAAAAAAATGTGGGTCGGTGGGGTCCGGTTCGAACAAGAGTGTCTTAATGAATCATTTCATAGGAGTTCAGGGAAGACACAACTAGTAAAAGCTTTGTAAGCAACGTGGATTTTCAATGCTTAATAATATTATTATTTGATCATTAGATTTATAGGCACTTGTGTCCTATGCTAATATTAATTTCACTACCAGAAAAGAAACTCATAAAATATTTTTCATCCCCTGTGCCAGACTGACTGATAGATTATATTATTTTCTTTTATCTGGAATTAAATAAATTACTCCCTCTGGTCCAAAATAATTGTCACTTTTGAGCTAAATGTCACTCTTATCCTTGCATTGAAACTTGTCTCTTTTTTTAATTATCTTAGTGTGAGACATTAATGTAGGAGAGTTGCACACTTAATAGGGGTAAAGTTGGAACCTTTTTTCACTAAGTCATGATAATAATTGCATTTCTTAAGAGTTGTGCAAATGCCAAAAGATACAATTATTTTGGACCTGAGGGAGTAGTTCAACGAGGGAAAAGAATACAAAATATGATGAATAGGAAGGGCTTTATAAAGAGAAGTCCGTGTATGAGAAATCTAAGAATGATTACCTATTAACTGAACAATAGGAAGTGGAATCCCTTGGTCTGCCAATGTCCAAGGAGTTGCCATGAACACAACTTGTGTCCCATAAAAGTGTCTATGATAAAGTCTGATACCCCCTCTGAAATCCTGGAGTTCTGTGCAGTCTCATTGCACTGATGCACTGCAAATAATAATATTATTAAGCAATGAAAGAGCTTAGACTCCTCCGACAGCTTGGTTCAACGAAGCAGCAGCACACTAAAGGAACAAGTGATCATGGGACTCTTCCGATCTCTAACCCATTACAAGCAATCGGGAAGATATTTATAGGACCACGCCTTTGTGACATATCATTTGTGTTATGCTCATCAAGAATGAGGGGCCAAGCAAAGGGATCTTATCTTGAAAGGCATTCTAGCTTTTGTGACAAAAGATGAAAGCAGGAAGGGATGATATGGATATTGAATCCAGTGTGATAAGAAAGATCGACAAGAAAAGAGACCCGTGTTCGCAAAGATTAAACTTGGCTAATATTGGTTGTGAGAATCACACATTTGGGGTTTCAAGAATAATTAGGGCTTCACCGGCTTCCCGATCATCAAGGTGTCAAAATATAAGTTCCAGGAAACTGCCTCACCTGAATTCGTAACAAGAAGATCATGGATAGGAGCCAAATCGACCAAAGAGAGGTGAAGAGTTGTCAAGTCCTCCCAAAATCTGAGTCACTTCACCACCTGAGGTGGATTAATGACTCAAATGGTATGGAATGTTGCTTACATTGATGAATGGATCTCCAAGGACTTCTATGAGAAACGGAATCACTAAACTTGGCATCCTGCCCATTTTTGTTCAAGCAACTAATAATTCTGTGTGGAATGTAAGTTCATCTCATCTTCGGTTCCAACCAAATTTGTGTGATACCTACTAATGAATTTATATGAGTAACTTGGTATAGTAGTAATAATAGCAATTCCTCAATTTCTATAATGATTCTAAAAGACGCGATATCCGGAAAGAGAGGGAAGAAGAACAAAATTATCAGGGGCGGGATAAAATATGAAATACTCCGTAGGTAATGAGAAGTAGTAAGGACAAAAGTTACTAAAGCAAGAAAAATATGTGGTAAAGTGGATGAGAAAGCTCCTAGGTTTTCCTAGTTTCAGTCCGTACGTTTGCCCATTTGGAGCTAGATGTGAAGTTTGATACTAAGGCATGCAAATTACCATGTACTAATATATCTAGTGGATTCAAGGTTAGCTGCTTAAAAGTTCTGACATATAAATATATATATATATATATATATATATATATATATATATATATATATATATATATCCAGGAAACTTCAAATTTGTATCTGTGATTGCTATATACTTTATTGACTAGTTAATTGTGGGTCTCACACATGACCTTTTTCCTTGTCTGTAGGTAAATTATGCATTGAGGTCACTTCTGCAGCCAAGATTGCGTACATCTCTGAGGAGCTGTGCATAGGGTGTGGTATATGTGTTAAGGTTGGTAGCCTATATAACAACTCTCTTACCAATTACCCTTCTGTTAATAATGTGCCACCATCCAGCTGACATTAGTTTTCCTCTTGTGCAGAAATGCCCGTTTGAAGCAATTCAGATCATCAATTTACCTAAAGATTTGGAGAAGGATACAACTCATCGTTATGGCCCTAACACCTTCAAATTACATAGGTTTGTGCCCCGTACATAGACTGTTGCTTTTTTTTTTTTTTTTTTTTTATTATACAAGAAATTGAAATAGAGAATATTGTCAATGACAGGTTACCAGTCCCGAGGCCTGGGCAGGTTCTCGGTTTGGTTGGAACAAATGGCATTGGGAAGTCAACTGCACTTAAAGTTTTGGCTGGAAAATTAAAACCCAATTTGGGCCGTTTTAATGTAATTCGTTGGTCTATTTCATTTTTTTTTTTTTTTTTCATGCAAACTAGTTTCTGACCATCTCAAAATCGCATTTTCTCAGAATCCTCCAGATTGGCAGGAAATCTTGACACACTTTCGGGGGTCAGAGTTACAAAACTATTTTACGCGTATTCTTGAAGATAATTTGAAGGTAAATGGTCCATGTTGTTTTGACTAGAGGTTCCTTTATCAAGCGGTGCTTGTTTGCTGTTTAGTTTTGCGAAACGGAGCCTTCTATCTGGTACTCTTCCATGGCATTATGAGCATCATTTGAGTTAACTTTGTACATAAATGTATCTGTAGTCAATTTGATCTATCTAGCGAAAAAAATTCATGTGAGTTTATTAGTATCCACACTTACATATTGCGGTTGAGGTTGTGGGTTCTCACGTTTTTTTTATCTCAGTGATGTTACTTTGCTGTCTTTTTCTCAGTTACTGATGCAAGATTAGTGTGTGGTCTTATTTATAGTTAATAGCAGCATGTATCCTACATGCATGGAAATCATCCAACGTACGCGTATGATTATACAAGTTAATGCTTGAATCTCTCTAAAGTTAGAAGACAGACAGTGAAAAGTTTCCTTTTCATTATCGGGTATCAATTAAAAAAAAAACTGATGATGGGGAGCAGTAATTTGTCTATTTTATAGCCATAATCCTTTTAAGACATTGAGGTGTTACTCATCTTCTAAATGGAATACATCTTGGTTTCCATTAAACTTCCTATACAAGTGCTCGCAGCGCACTGAAACCATCGGGTTACATTGCCTCTTTTTGGACTTCTTTTGCTTATGCAGCTTTTGTGAGTTAAGTGTCTTTATCTTAATTAAGATGTGATTGCAATCATCTCCATCCCAAATCCCAATGGAGTAAGCAGTTTGATGCCATGTACACATACTATCTAATGTATCGGCAATAATAGTTTTCCCGTCCTCTAAATCATCACCAACCAGTTAAAATTAGTAGTTATCATACTCCATCCGTCCTGGAAAGACTGTCTTGTTTTAATTTGATGCTCATTTATGCGAACTTTGACCAATATTTTATGAAATTTTGATTATCCTCATGAAATTCTAAAAATTGTTATTGATACTCAACGAAGAATACTATCAATATCAATTTTTAGAATTTCACTAAAATGATTAAATTTTCATAAATCTTGGTCAAAGTTCAATTATGTTGGCCACCAAGAATAGTATGATACTATCTTTATGGGACAGAGGGAGTATTAACTTCAATTAGAATTTCTTGTGAACACAACCTACTGGAAATCTTTTCACTTTTATCTCGGGAAGGTTTCTTTTTTTTTCCTTGATCTAGATGCAAATTTGCAGTTGTAATCATCACCCACTTCCACCTTTCCACTTTCCTTACTAATTGCATCTTCTACTGATTAGGCAATCATCAAACCCCAGTACGTTGATCATATTCCCAAAGCAGTGCAAGGGAATGTTGGCCAAGTGCTTGAACAAAAAGATGAAAGAGACGTGAAAGCCGAACTTTGCCATGACCTTGAGCTGAATCAGGTTATTGATCGTAATGTTGGTGATCTATCCGGTGGTGAGCTTCAGAGGTTTGCTATTGCTGTTGTTGCGATACAGCATGCTGAGATATACATGTTTGATGAGCCCTCAAGTTACCTTGATGTGAAGCAGAGGCTTAAAGCTGCCCAAGTTATCAGATCATTGCTCCGGCCTACTAGGTCTGTTCTGTTACCATCTACTCCTCAGTCCCGAAAAGTTAGTCCCATGTGACTTTTATTGGTCAACACAATTGAACTTTGACCAAATTTATGTCAATCTTATCATCCTAGTTGTTATTGATAAATCACTCAATGATGTATCAATTACATTTTTTTAGAATTTCACTAGGACTAGGATGATTATTGACATTAATGTTCGGTCAAAGTTCAACTGTGTTGACCATAAAAAATCAAATGGAACTAACTTTCCGGGACGGAAGATGTATGCTTGGATTGGTCTTTTCTTACTTGGTGGATTTAGTCTTGATAGAGACTTACTTTTATGCCCAACGTTTTCCATACCAGCTATGTCATTGTTGTCGAGCATGATCTAAGTGTGCTAGATTACCTATCAGACTTCATTTGCTGCTTATATGGGAAGCCTGGTGCATATGGTGTGGTAACGCTTCCTTTCTCGGTTAGAGAAGGAATCAATATCTTTTTGGCTGGATTCGTGCCAACAGAAAATCTTCGGTTCCGAGATGTATCTCTTACTTTCAAGGTAACTTTATCATATACTCCCTCCGTCCCCCAAAAAAATCTCATTTAATTTTTGATGGTCAACGCAAGTGAACTTTGACCAAATATTAATGTCAATCTAACTATTCTACTGGAATTCTAAAACTTGTAATTGATAAACCATTAAGTGATTTTAAATAACGATTTTTATATTTTCACTGGGATGACATTAATGTTTGGTCAGTGTTCACTTGTGTTGACCGTCAAAAACTAAATAGGACTTTTCCGGGACGGAAGTAGGGTAATCTTACTCCTGTGAGTGTGTCTACTTCTGTAGCTATATCATTAACTCTGTCGTGTTGCCTCGTCTCTCTCCCCCGATCATTCAAAAAAAGGTTGCTGAGACACCACAGGAAAGCGCTGAGGAAATAGAAACATATGCACGGTATCGGTATCCAACTATGACCAAAACTCAGGGCGGTTTCAGACTTAAGGTTTCCGAGGGTGAATTTACCGATTCTCAAATCATTGTGATGCTTGGTGAGAATGGGACAGGGAAGACAACATTCATTCGAATGCTGGTATGAATGTCATTATCTTTCTTTTCTTTTTTTCTGAGAAGATATTTTGGTCAAAGATGTAATAACCACAAAAATGTTCAGGCTGGTTTATTGAAGCCTGATACAGTCGAAGAATCTGATGTGGAGATACCTGAGTTTAATGTCTCTTACAAGCCTCAGAAAATCAGTCCCAAATTTCCAAATACTGTCAGGCACTTGTTACATCAAAGGATTCGTGATTCTTATATGCACCCTCAGTTTGTCTCGGATGTAATGAAGCCTCTTCTTATTGAACAACTAATGGATCAAGAAGTTGTTAATCTTTCTGGCGGAGAATTGCAAAGAGTTGCATTATGCCTGTGCCTTGGAAAGGTAATCTTTTCTTGAGTTCTTTCGCATTTTTAATTGCTCAAGCAGTTGGACCAATCTAGCATGCATTACCATCCAAGAACCAGTTGGTGGATTTTTTTGCTTTTGGTCTTACATATTTAAATCGGTGCTGCTTCTTGGAATTTGTACTTATACTAGCTGTGTCTGGTACAACTTGCCACTCAAGTCAACTTATCTATGCATCAATGTCTGAGATCTATTATATACCCCCTCCGTCCCATTTGAATTCTCACAAAATTTGGGCACAAGAATTTTGGAAAGTGATGTTTTTATTATAAAATATAAATAGGGGGTAGAGTGTTGTGAGTATAGAAAGTGGGTAGGAGAGAGAAAGTGAGGTAGGAAATAGTTAGTGGATAGTTGTTTATGACATGTGGGCCCAATTGAATTAAGAAGTACTCCCTCCGTCTCAAACTTATGGTTATTTATTTTCGTTTTGGGCGTCCCATACTTATGGTTACTTACCCAAAATATTCAATTTTCTCTCTTCTCTCCACTCACAGCACCTACATTTTCCTTAATCTCCGAGCATTCAGTTTTAGTAACCACAAGTTTGGGACGGAGGGAGTATTATAAACTTCCCATTGAGGTTTTTGAAGTATAAACGGGACATCCGAATGGGAAATTTTTGAAGCATAAGATAGGACAATGGGAGTACATTCTTTTCTTTTCGCCATTATGTTTGGGCCCGCAACATTACAAGTTATTTGACACTCTTCCACTCTGTTATTACTATTGTCATCGGTGTTGGCTTTCTGTTACCTCTAGCGTATCATCACATTTCCTACCTGGTTTTACCTAGTTCTCTATGATGTATTTATATGTGTCCCAACCATCTCAAGAAACTTTCTTTCATGTTGTCTTCTAATGTGGCTACCTTATGGACTCTCACTCACCTTTCATGTTCTCTTTTGTTAGACGGCTTAACTGACAGTCAAACATGTTCATCGCTCTTCCAACTTAGTATGCCCATTTTGTCGTACATAGGCTCCGTTTGTTTGGGGAAAACATTTTCCGGAAAATGTATTTTCCTGTGTTTGTTAAGCACCGGAAAATGGGGAAAATGTTTTCCGGAAAGTGGTTTTTCCACTTTTCTAAGTAAAACAACCTATGGATTTCTTCTAAATAAGTTATTTTTCTGAAAATGTTAACTCCCAAACTCACACACCCAACTCCCCATACAACCCCACGCTACCACTCCACCTCCAACCCCACCCCCTCCATCCATCCCATCCCCACCCTCCAACCTTACCTTCCCTCCCCCACCACCCACCCTCACCCCACCCATACCCCCCCCCCCACCCCCCCCCCCCCCCCAACAAAAAAAAATAAATCTCTTATGAAAATTATCTTTTAACAACTCCCCCACCCCCGCTCCCTACCCCTACCCCACCCCACCACACACACAACCCCTCCCCCCCCCCAAAATATATATATATATATATATATAATAAAATAAAATAATAATCTTTTTTTCACTCATATTAATTTATTTTTAACACCTCCCCCCGCCCGACCCGACCCATCCCCCACCACCCCACCCCCTAACCCCCACCACTCCACCCCACCCCACCCTACCCCCAACACGTTGAACCTATCCTCTCTCTCCCCCTGGACCCCGTCAATTTTTTCTCATATGAAAATATTTTTCGGAAAACATTTTCCTTACATTTACCAAACAACCAAAAACATATTTATGTTATTTTCCGGAAAATATTTTTTATTTTTTGGAAACATTTTCCGGGATTTTCCGTAAGTTGTTTTAGGCGAAACAAACAAAGCCTTAGTTGGAAGCCTATGACCTAACTAGCACTCCGAATGATCCGAGTATTCCACTGCATTAACATTTCCAGTAGAGTGTTTCCCTGCTTTTCCAGCATTGGAGCACATATCTCCTATGAAGTCATGAATGGGAAGCCAATTATTTGGATATTCTTCTAAGCAGCGAGTTCCTGTAAGAAAATGAATAAATTGAGAAACTCAGTTTATAGAAGCTCATTTCTTCAAAAAGTCGGTCTTCTTCTCAAGGCTCTAGGATTTTATCTTTGTTGCTTCTGCTATTTGTTATACCTTCATGAAAATGGTTGTTCCGTTTTGAGTAAGAATGATTTTTAACATTGTGCACCTGTTCGATGCAGGTCAATCTAATCTCTCCTCTCTTGGTCAGCTATTTTGTCAAGTATTTAGTATCCCTCCCCAAAATTAGTGTTCCCTATTTGTTTTTTAGGGAAGTTCTTCTACCCTTTGTAAGTATGGGTAGAGAAAAAATGATCCTATCGCTTTAAGGCAATAAACAAATAAGCTGAAGGGTATTAAAAAAGAAGATGAGGTAGAAGAAGAAGAGTCTAAAGCTCTCTTAAAACCCATGTAAAGTCAACATAAGACACATATTTGGACGGCCATAAAACAAAGGGACAAATATCATTTTGATGGAAAAATTCTTTTTCTCGGGTATGCGTTTTCAACGCAACCGATTGCTCTGCTGTTGCATGAATTTCTACAAGTAGAATAACTAATATGTTTTGCATATCTAGAAATGCCTCTACAAGAATACTACTACCTCTCTCCTAAAATGAATGTCCGTGAATTTGCTCTTAAAGAGCAAATTCGGACATTCATTCAAAGAGCGAATTCGGACATTCATTTTGGGACGGAGGGAGTATTGGGCTAACATTATTTTTTCAATACATGCTCTATAGTTTGTGTTCTCTATGATCTGAATTTCGCTTGGTTGTAAATTTCAGCCAGCTGACATTTACCTGATAGATGAACCAAGTGCTTATCTCGACTCTGAGCAGCGTATTGTTGCTTCAAAAGTTATCAAGAGATTCATACTTCATGCAAAGAAGACTGCGTTTATTGTTGAGCATGACTTCATTATGGCAACATATTTAGCGGACAGGGTCATTGTGTATGAAGGGCAGCCGTCAATAGATTGTACTGCAAATGCGCCTCAGTCATTGTTGACCGGAATGAATCTTTTCTTATCAGTAAGTCTCACCGTCGCTACTACTTTTCTTATTTTAACTAATACTCGCTCCGTCCTTGAAAGATAGTCCCATTTGACTTTGATGGTCAACGCAAGTGAACTTTGACCAAATATTAATGACAATCTAATACCAATGAAATTGTAAAAATGATTATTGACAAATCACTCAATGATACTACCTCCGTCCCAAAACGATCTTCCGACTTTTTTTGCCGTTACAACGAATGAACTTTGAGCAATAATTTTAGGTTGATTTAATTAGTCTAATGAAAATCTATAACTTGTTATTGAAGTATTGTTGATGGTGTCTAAATAACGAAGTTTTAGATTTTCATTAGTGTACTTAAATCATCCTAAAATTATTGGGGCAAATTGCAAATTGGTAACCTGAGTTTGTCTCACTTTTGCAATCCCCAACCTAAGAGTTTAATTGTGCCAATCATCCACCTAAGTTTGTCAATTTGTTGCAATGTGGTGAATAAACTAACTTTTCGTTATTTTTTTGACGGATATAAAAGAGTTAAATACTCATATACTCCCTCCGTTTCATGTGAATTGAGACTTATTTCCCTTTTCATCCGTTTCACCTCAATTGAGACTGCCCAAAATGACAAACTTTTTAATATTTTATATTCACCCAACCCCACCACTCATTCTCTCTCTTCATTCTCCACCACTCATTTTATTCAACCAACACTACTATTTACCCCACTAATTCTCTCTCTTCATTTTCTACCACACATTTTCCTTATTTTATTAGTATTCCTTAGTTTCTGTGCCCATTTTTTTGGTCTCAATTCACATGAAACGGAGAAACGGAGGGAGTAGTCCTCAACCTATTCAAATTTTTTCTTTTGGTCACTGAAGCACTTTCTTTTTTGTTTTGCCCCTTAACAGTAGATAGGTTTATCTTCCATTTAAGGCCACTTGTTCACCACACCTGCACCACCATTTCACCACACTCGCACCACCATTTCACCACAACCGTACCACCGCTCCACTGCCAGAAGAAACTACATATTCACATATCAAGCCATTAAGAACAAATTACCAGAAAATTGATTGCATACCAATCATCATGACCTTGGTGCAAACTAAAAAACAAAAATTGTTTCTTATGAATCTGATTCCAAAATGAAAAATAAATGTTGTCCCTTTAAGTGAAGCTTTGTACAAAAACCACTTCAAATCATATTTAGAAAAGTGAGCATCTGCTCAAAAAAAAAAAAAAAAAAAAAAAAAATCAAAATCAAACACAGAAGCTTGTTCCTTGACGGATCTAAAGGGAGATTTATTCTTCCTCGATGTTCGGTTTAAAGGAGGATGCAGACAGAGAAGAAATCACTGGCGTGGTAGATGAGGAAGACCACACGCTAAACTGAATTGAATCAAGATCTAGATCTAGCGAGAGACCAGCGACGACGGGAAAGGAGACGAGAGAGGCACAGATGTGCGACAAAGACGGGAAGCTGAAAAGATGGGGGGAAAAGGAGTGAGGAGCCGAGGATGATGATGGTTGGGTTTGGCCGGTGTGAAGGGAGAAGAAGGGGTGGTTGAGACAGCTAGGCAATGGGGAGGAGCAACGTCACGAGATTAAACACGGTGGTCGGTGGCTTGTTTCAGGCTTGGTTTAGAAATTGAGGGTGAGGGTAAGGGTGAGAGAGAGGCTGTAAAATTAAAAGGGGTGTTGGACTGGGAGGGGATGTGCGGCTGACATTGTAGCCTTGTAGGTTTTTTTTTTTTTTTTTCTATCTTCTCTTGAAAAAGGTTTTCATTTTAGCCCCTGCATGTTTATGTCTGTCAAAAAAATAACAAAATGTTAGTTTATTCACCACATTGCAACAAATTGACAAACTTAGGTAGCTGATTGCCACAATTAAACTCTTAGGTGGGGGATTGCAAAAGTGAGACAAACTCGGGTTACCAATTTGCAATTTGCCCAAAATTATTGCTTAAAGTTCCTTTGTAATAATAAAAAAAGTGGGAACATCAGTTGTATATCAATATCAATTTTTAGAGTTTCACTAGGATGATTAGTTTGTCATTAATATGATCAAAGTTCACTTGTGTTAGACCATCAAAAAACAAATAAATCTTTCGAGGACTGTGGGAGTGAAGTACTTGTTTGTGCATTTATTGCATTTGATCCGTCTTTAACGAATGCACCATTTGTTTGGGTTTATGCAGCATCTTGACATAACATTTAGGCGAGACCCAACAAATTTCCGTCCCAGAATCAACAAGCTTGAGTCAACCAAGGACAGAGAGCAGAAGAATGCTGGATCCTACTATTACCTAGATGATTAAATTCTCTTTCTGAGACATGTTACCAAATGACGATCTTGCCCTTGCCACAACTCAACATGGACAGTGGGGCCTACCTCACGAGGTTTTGGTATGCAGTAGAAGGGCATCACTCTGAGCTGGTCATGTTGCTTTGCTCTTTTTTGATATGAGCGACCGCCCTTGGCTTGGTTTAGACAAGCGCTGTCCGTCCCGAGTGAGTATTAGTTAGTGACTAATGTTGGTATATTTTTACATATGACGTATTTTGTTTTTATGGGTTTGACCATGTTGGATGAATTTTGACCGTCTGATTGTGTACTAGTATGATTTTATGTATTGTAAAAATGCTTGGTGAAACATAGAGGGTGTGTGGAACTAATAGTTGACATTCTACAGTTTTTTTTTATAGAGAAACTTAATTTAGCTTCTCATTAGATTTTCCTTAATATCTCAGGTGCTTGTCCAGCCCTCTGTATTTTCTTTCAGAATTGGATTACCTGCTTTGACTTTTTTTTTTTTTTTTTTTTTCAACTGCTAAATGATTGTTTACTTGAGCATTTGGCGAATCATTTCTAGAGTTGGACGTTGGTTACTGTCACTCCCTCCGTCTCTCATTAATCTACAAAAATTGCCATGGTCGTCCAACTTTAATCTACAAAATCAAAAAATACTACTCCCTCTGTCCCTAAATGAGTGTCCATTTTCAAGAAATCTTTGTCCCTAAATGAGTGTCTTTTTTTAACATAACATTCTCCCTAAACGTTTTTTTTCGAAATTTTTTTCACCGGTTTCTTTATACGTGCAAAACTAAAGGTTTGGAAAGGAGATTACAAGATTATATATGAATCGTTGTTACCAAATTGTTCAAAAAGTTGAGATTTTCAGTGTCCCTTAAAATGAAATGTGGACACTCATTTAGGGACAGAGGGATTAACTTTTTAATAATTTTTAGATAATAGGCCTCACTAGTTATGCTCACAATGATTATCCATTTACACGATTTTCTGCCTCACTTTCTTTCTCCTATCTATTTACCTATTTTTATAAATTAAAGAGGGACGGAAGGTGTACATGTTTTGCACTCACCTCAAACCATATCTCCTTATAAAGCGACATATACGACCTTTTACCCTTCCCATCTTTTTTGCCAAGATGGAAGATCATGTATGTGAGGATAATTTTGAACAGTGAAAATGAGGGCATGAATTATACTCCCGAAATAAATGTCCTCTTTTTTCAAATGTTTGTACGAAAGAACTTTGAGCAATTATTTGAGGTAAATGTAATCATTCTAATGAAAATTTTAAAAATGTTATTGATAGTATTTATATTGGTGTATCAATAACAAGTTTTACAATTTTATTAGGATAATTAAATCAACCTAAATTTATCGCTCAAAGTTCCTTCGTACTAACGTCCGAAAAAAGACGACATTTATTCCGGGACAGACAGAGGGATTACTGAAAATGCTACTACTGTCTGTCTCTAGATTCTAGATGAATGTCGGAATTTCATTTTGATGGATATATGAAAAAAATATATGCTAAATTTAAGCAATTTTAATAATATTAGATTATAGCAATGACGTTATGGTGTAGTGGTATTAGGGTAGGTGGATAAGGGCTTTATTTAGGGGAGGTCCTGGGTTTGACTACCTTTTGGGAGAAGTGGAGAGCCCGTATTTTCATAAACCCATAGGAGTATTTTAGACATTTAGACGGAGGAGGGACTATATAAAACAAGAAATACATTACAAATTAATCCACAACCATGTTCCTAAACTGGACTGCATGCAGAAAATTTCTCCAATTGTCTTGCTTTCAAATTAAAGACCCATGGTTCCACCTCAGTCCAAAGAAACCAGGCAAAGCTGAGGAAATTTCGAACCAATGACTAAATTGTACTTGACCACATGCTCAAACTCGCCTCGACTCGACTACCTGGCTCGAAGGCACAGGCCATAGAGAGGATTTGGCACCGATCATGCTTCCTCCAACGAACGCCCCATATGATCTGCCACATCCCCCAATTTGTTGGGTGGACGGCTAGGATTAATTTGGTACATGTGAGATCCACATCAAATCAAATTAATATCAGTCATTGATTCAACAAAAGAGATTGGCAAAATCTCATCCATTCGTTGGAGTCCAACAACAAATATTGGCGGGAGCAATTCTCGAACCGACCCTAGGGACAGTATAGCATTACAGTACACTAACAAATATATAACTGCAAATGCAAAAAATACCCTTACTTGTACACCAAATTTGTCACCCCAAACCAACATCAATAAGACTGCAACCTGCAGGCTTCTTCAAGCCTTTATCTTGAACCAAAGTCAGCACCTCCACTGCTTCACTCCATCTTCCAGCACCAACATACATATTATACAAAGAAACATAATACCCAACACTTTCCGGTTCCAATCCAAACAGAAAGTCCGCAACTTTCCGTCCCATTTCAACATCCCCATGATAATTACACGCACTTAGTAAGGCCCCCCACACCCCTGCTTCAGGCTCCATTTCAATCCCCCTAATGAACTCATAACCCTCATTTAGCATCCCAGATCGACCCAACATGTCAACTACACATACACGATGCTCAGTAACGGGCTCCACATCGTACTTTTCAAACATTTGGTTGTAATAACACAAACCTTCGTTGACTAGGCCCGAGTGACTGCAAGCTGATAGAAGGTTTATGAAAGTGGTTTTGGTTGGATTGGCTCTAGTTTTGATCATTTCATCAAACACTTTAATAGATTCTTGACCACAACTGTGAAAACCGTAGGCAGATATCATGGAATTCCAAGTTGGGACGGACTTTTCAGGGGAATCTTGAAATACGCGTTGGGCTATGTCTAGCCTCCCGCAGTTGCTGTACATGTCCACAAGAGCAGCAGTTATGAACGTATTGTTGAAAAAAACGGATCTGAAAACATATGCATGGATCTGCTTTCCGTGTCTGATAATTCCGAGTTGGGTACATGCTGATAGAATAGTGGAAATTGTGATCTCATCAGGTTCAAGATCGAGACAATGAAATAGTTCTAGTGCTTTTTTAGGCACCTTATTCTGAGAAAAGGCTGAGATCATGCAATTCCATGAACATAGATTGAGTTCAAAACACGAGTTAAAAACTAATACGGAAGAGTAAATTTCGCCAAACCTGCCATACATGGTTATCAATGCATTCGCCACCTGAGTATCTTTAGTAACCAATTTTTTTTCAGCAAGTCCATGAGCTAATTTCCCTTGATATACCAATCCAAGATTTCCGCAAGCTGATAAAACACTTACAAGGGTAATTGAGTCATGAGTGGCATAAGATGTCCGTCTCATTAACTCGAAGGTTTCCAAAGCTTTCAAGAAAAAGCCGTTTTGCACACAGCCTGCGATTATGGTGTTGAAACAAGCAGTATCAGCAATGGCCCAGTTTCTCTCTAACAATGTATAAGCAGCCACCAAATCTCCACAATTTATGTACATAAACATCAGTGAATTAACAGCAAGAATATTGTTAGTAAACCCCAATTTCAACTGCCATACATGGAGTGATTTCCCAAAGTGGAGAAGGTCAGGAGAATCACAAGACGGAAGAATTGCTAGAACAGTGGATAGAGTGCATCGAGGAGACCAAAAGAGAAGTGCTTTAAATAAATCTTGAGCTTCTATGAAATATCCATTATGATTATACCCTGAGATAATTGTGTTCCAGGAAATCAGATCCTTTTGTTGAATTGACCGGAATAAATTCTCAGCTACTTTTACATTGTTGCATTTCAAGTACATATCCAAAAGACTGTTCATCACGGATATATCCAACCCAAGTACCCTCCTTGTAGCGAATCCATGTATAGATTTTCCTTCCCTTAATAGCATTAATTCTGCACAAACTGGAAGTATCGTAATTACAGTTACTGTGTCAGCTTGGACAGTTTCCATTACTTGCATTTCATAAACAAGATCAAATGCTTCTACAACCCTCCCATTTGAGACATACCCATCAATCATAGCATTCCAAGAAATCACATCTTGTAAAAAAATTCCTCTAAACACGGCATTAGCAGCAACAACGTCTCCACATTGAGAGTACAATGAAATAAGGGAGTTAGCAACTGAATTATGTGAACTATCTTCATCAAAAAGTTTAATACCCCATCCATGGAGAATTTTCCCAATACGCGAATCCATCAAGTTAGTACACGCTGCAATAGCACATGAAAGACTCACATTATCAGCTTGCATTCCACAACAAGCCATCTGCTTGAAATACCATAAAGACTTCTCAGCACGATTATTATTGAGGCAACCACTAATAACAGAATTCCAAGAAATGGTGTCCCTCAAATCCATTTCCGCAAACATAAACTCAGCGGAACTCAAATCACCACACTTTGCATACATGTCAACAAGAGCATTACAAAGACAAGTATCAGAAAGCAGTCCTGCCTTAACGCTCAATCCATGAAGAACACACCCACTTAACAATCTACTTTTACTATGAGACAACGATGAAATCGCAATAACAAGAGTGATAGAATCAAACCCACTTCCCTCCTCGATCATTTCAACAAGGAATTTCATCGTATCACCAGCGAACCCATTCCCAATGGCTGCCGTCATCATTGCATTCCAAACAATGACATCCTTATGAACAATCTCACGAAAAAGAGCTAAGCAATAACCATAACATCCCCCTGCCCGGGAATAAGCAATCAAGAGAGAGGTGGAGGCGGGCAGGTTCCCAAGAGCGCCAACTTTCAATGCCACAGCATGTACACTAGTAACAATACCGATTCCTGGTCTCAAGGTAGATAATTTAATGAGATCAAGAGCATCATGAAAGTGGATAGTCTCAAGAACTGGAGTATGGTTTCGTTGGGGCAATACGTCAAACAGGTGGCAGGCAGCACTAAATGAAGCAGATGAACATGCAAAAATTGACAGAAGAGGAAAGGGTTTGATGGGTGGGAAGGGATTTTCATGTTTGTTGTGTTTGAAGAAACGCGATTGAAAGAGTTGGAGAGATTTGGAAGCATTTTTGGGAGAGTTAAGTAATGTTCTTGTTACAGAAAATGTCAAACAGCTCATGCCCAGTTACTCCATTCTATTAGTCCACACAGTTGGCTCTAGTTTCCTTTTATTGATTTCTTTTCCGAAAAATATAAGTATAAAAATTCATTGTTTTTTTCTATACATGTAAAATCAGTTTTTCCTACACATAAAAAACTGATTATTATTTTTTGAGGCTTAGTTTGATTATTTATTTTTTTTGAGCAAAATTTAAACAAAAAAATATGTCCCAAGTTCTTCCTTTGAAATTTACTTTTTGATTTTGTAAGTTCTTCATCCGATTAAACTTTCTTTTTAATCCAGATTTGGATTTAGACTTAGACAGAGATTTCTCTCTAAATCTACTTCCAGATCTGGTTATTTCTCGCTTTTTGTTTTTAGGTTTTTTATTTCTGTTTTTTCAATAATAAAGTTCTCTCCTTCTTGTGAGAGCCGTTGTATTCTCTCCTTAGTGGGAGCCATTGCTTGTATATTTGTTTGTTTGTTGTTTGTTTGTTTTGCAATTGCGATGATTCTTATATCTCCTCACAATGAAGTGGATGCCAATGTTTTAACCACACAAAGATTGTTCGTGGATTTTGAGATTGTTGGTGGACGTTTTCTCGTCAGTCCGGATTCTGCATATGCAGTGCTCAACGCAATATCTTATCTGAATGGGAATTTTGTGAATGCCATATTGAGGCAGTGCCCAAGTTGTACTTGAAGAAGAATCCGAAAGTCTCAAGATTTAGATTTGACATGTCATTGTAGTAGGTTAAGAGTTGGAACTGCTATTAAAATTTGGGGTGAGCCTCCTGCCTTCGTAGAGTGTCATCTCTTTTTTAATTGTGAATGAAATGGAATTTATCGTTTGCCCAAAAAAAAAAAAAAAAAAAAACAATCACATTGGCACTCAAACAAATTATAAAATTTATTCTCCTAATGGAATCGCTTTTTATTCTATGAACGGATCCAAATGGAATTTCAAAATGTTACTGATGTACTATTAAAAATATTAGGAGTATTAAATACTCCCTCCGTCCCAAAATGATCTTCACATTTGACTATTCAAACTTTTTAAAGATACGCACACATGCTTCACTAGTCATGTTTTGTTTATGCAATTTTGAACCTAATATGTAGAAATGAGAAGAACAATTTGGGACAATGAGAAATGACAAATGAGAAGATCATTTTGGGACGGAGTGAGTAGCTATTTTAATAATCTGCACCATAACATGGGAATTTAGTCTCTGCCATTATCAACATAGCTTTACAACAATCCAAAATTTACTTTAGAAAAAAAAAAAAAATGCATGTAAATGAAACCAAAAGCCTATTTCCTAAGTAACACTTGAGAATGTCAAATAATTCATAAATTAAAATTACATCCGTATAAAAGTAATACTAGAGTCATAAAAAAGCTTCACAAAATCTTGGATACAAAATGATTTAGCAAAATAACTGATCGAATGATGTTATTGTAGGTCTCAAATACTGTATTCAATCAGTAACTACCAACTCAGTTTGTGACCCAAATTTTGTGCCCCCTAGGATTGCTCTTTGTATAGACATAGGTACACGTCTCTGATTCGAACATCGCCTTAGGGCTTGAACAAGTCACGAGAATTTTACGGCTGTATTTCTCTTTGTATTCTTCGTATACTGAGGAGTAAAGATATATAAGGCTGATTATGACCAAGGTGGATGATCCTCTTCAGGCTTTTGGGGTGGGATGGGCTTCCAATCAGGCTTCTCGTCCCAATACATGTTGTAATATATGTGCCCGGGTGTGTGGTTTTCCACGCAACACCATATTCCTACATATTTCTTAACACGGTTTCTGAACTTTTCTTCCCTTCTCTGTTTATAAACATGCATAATCAGTACAAATTTTACCACAAGAACAGGGGGTCAAAAAATGACAAAAATATTTTTCAAATGTGGTCAAGATTTGCTTGTGCATATACGAATTTGGCTACAAAGGGGGCCAAAATGATATCACCGTCAAGTAAAGGGGGGGGGGGGGGAATTGACAAAATTAGTATTTTGGTGCAACTATTTAAACGTTGCAGGTACTAAAATATCATTTCCCAAAGTAAAGGGGGTCGAATGACCCGCATCAACTTAAAATGGCTTTGCCAGTGACAGTCATATGTTCAGTTGAGATGATAAAACAGAAATGAAAGCTTGCCTTGTCAGAGAAACCTTGGAATGCATCTTGCATTGTTGAAAACTGAATGACTTTAACATCCTTGAATGCTGAGAATACCGTTGTAAACTGTAAACAACAAACACGTGGGTCTTGTATTATGGAGGCAGTCGTCATGGGGAAAAAACTTTAAAGTCAAATGGAAAATATATACTTGATCAATGATGTGAAAAAAATTGTTTCCACGAAAGTTGCACAGAACAGACATATGGAGTATAATTTGAATCCAAATGAGGTCCATTAGGTCAACTACAAGCCACAGCAATTAAAGAGTGTCCCATTGACTGTTTCAGGTCTTAACCCACAAAGGGGTACACCTCTATTCTGTTTTCGGGTTGTTGGAAGTGGAGTAGGTGATTTTCATTTGAAAACTACCATAGCTTCTCTTGATATACTCTGTTTTTAAGTCTGGTTGTTGGAAGTGGAGTAGGTGAATTTTATTTGAAAAACTGCCGTAGTTTTTCTTGATAGACACTGTTTTCCAGTCTGGTTGTTGAAAGTGAAGTAGGTGATTATTATTTGAAAAAACTAAAATATTTTCTTGATAGAGTTATTTTCTCTAGCCTGACATCGGCTTTTAAAGTGAACAGGATCGTTCTTTTGATACTAGTTATCTTCCATAAGAATGAGAAATCGCTAGCATCCAAAAGATGCATAGTTATAAGCATGCCAATTTTGGGTAACCAGAATTACCGTTTGTTCATTGCTGCGCTTGGGAAATTTGAGTACACCTGCTCTTGTTGTACTATTTGATGCATGACAATCTTGCGATCCTTCTTGACAAAGTTGTACATCGAGCCATGAATCTTTGACCTTAAAGAGTAACAAAGAGAAAATTCAAAATCAGTTGTCATGTGATCATAAACATATTCATATACACGAAGACATAATCGCTTTTTGCGCTGGCACTCAGAAATATACCTGTTTAGGCATCAACGGATTGTCAAAGAAAGAATACTCCCTGAAACTGATTCCAGGGCCAAACTCCTCTGCGGACATTTCCTTTAACATGTCATTGACCTGCAGTGTTCATGTGTAGAATTAATCACAATTTGTTTTGAAATAAAAATGATCAGGGAAACATGTTGAAATGACAGCCCACGAGTTTGCCCCAGGTGATATTTCTCACAGCATAATGAATGATTTACTATATACTCCCTCCGTCCCTCTTGAAATTGCAAAACTTGCCATTTTGGGCTTCCCATAGAAATTGCAAAATCCATAAATGGAAAGTTTTTACCCATTTGCACACTCACATCCACTAACCCACTAACTATTCTCTACCCCACTTTCTCTCTCCCACTCAACTATCAACACTCACAACACATCACCTTTTTCACTTTTTCCCTTAATTATTGTGCCATATTTTTTTTTTGCAATTTCCGGCGGGACGGAGGGAGTACTTTATAAAAGCTGTAAAGTACAGTCTCCATTCCAGGGAAACATCATATTAAGAGAACAGGTTACTAACATCTTGAACTTTCAAAAGAAGTACCTCAAATACATGATCCAACGGACAGATGAATGGTTGCCTAGTCATAGAGCCTATCAGAACCCCAGGATGTGAAAACCACAGCCTATCCAACCTGCACCATAATGGAGGCATAACCTAAAATCACAAATAAAGAAAAGAAGAGATCAAGAAATGTGAAGCCTAATTTCGATAAAAAATTAATATCCTAAGAAGCCAACAGATACTTTCAGAAATGCAGTTTCATAGCAACAAAAAAAGAGCATCCTATTCTGTGCAAATCACAAAATTTTATTATCAATGAAGTTGTAAATTAAAGGAGAAAACCTAGTTGAAATACAGTTCTTGTACATGCTTCTTGCATGAAAGGGTGAATAAATGTATGTTCTTCTTGTGTAATATTGAACAAATCATGCATCCCACTGATCCAAAACTTGTCAAATGTATTTCACATATACATGGTATCAAGCAAGTACATTTAGTTTTTTTGCATCAGCAGATGAAAGGTCTTCTGTATCATTATTCTACAAGTCAAGATGAGAATGCTCACCAGTGTACGATTTAATAATGAAGCGATAGCAAGCGCTGTCCTTATTTGTTTCATCTGCAAAGTACAGTTTTTTAATTAATGATCGGAGGCTAGTGTAAAGTAGAAAAGATCCCGGAATAGTCACAATAACGGTAACAAAAGAAAGAAAGAAAAAGAAAACAGAAACCTTGCAAACCAAATCATTACGAAAAGGTTCAAAATGCATACTTGATAATTAACTAGAGAGAAGTGTGATTCAATACTATGATTCCCATCTAGTAACAAGCTTTTTGGTATAGCTGGCTTGAATGACAAGAAACCTCCTGCATGACATTTACAAAGGAAATACAATGTTGAATTATTCTAACGGTGTCAACATATCATGAAGTGGAGAAGCCACATAGCCCATAGGATGACGTGTCAAATTTATGTTATTCAATCATAGACATTAAGAGTTCACACATCTGGAACAAGAAAAACCATATAACTTAAGAAGCTTATTTCTAATGCACAACACTTTATAGTTTGGGAGTAGATACGTGAATGAGAGTCCTTCAAAGTCAATGTAGGAGAATGTTGGAAATATAGAAGTGTGGTATAACTTCAGAAAGCACAAGCCTAAATATAATTAAGACTAATGGCCAAAGATTCCATTAATATTTTAGTAGCACTAGAATCAGAGCTATACTAATCAAATAGCTCAAAAAAGAAAATCATGATTAATAATGATACAAATAGCACCTTCGTTCAAACTTTAAATTTAACTTCAAAATAAGTATTAGAAGAGGAATGGAGCGATCTGATATTTGTACTCGTAATATATGGCTATCATATTGCAACAAAGGCCTTTATGTATTGTACCATCTGTGATGCTCGGACTCTCCAATCTACCTCGCCGTGCCCGTGTCAACACGACACAACTTGGGTATGGGTGCGGGTATGGGAGTGGCTATTTTACACTACATTTGGTGTAAAATCTTAAAATTTAGAGGATCCGATACTCGTACTGAGTCCGAGCATCATAGTGTATCATCTCTTTATAATGGATCCTATAACTAATAAAGTAAATTGTTTTGTGGACTGTTGAAAATTTATTCACATGTGATGTTTCTTACTATTCGCTTATTTTTTTTCCGCCCTTAGATATCATGGTGCCATCCAATATCTACCTGTCATCAATATGATAAATGGATCAAATCAACTATATGAATTAATCACTCATGCCTATGCCCAAATGTGAATGCATTAGAATGTCTCTCCTGATGTTACTTCTGGTTGCTTCGATTTATCCATATTCTTGCAATTTGATCAATCATTTGTTCATTTTAATGTTAATGACTAAGTTCGAAAGCCTAACTAGTACACATTTCAAAATTATCAACTTATGTAATGCCTTCACAATTCACATATGGAGTCAGTCAATGACATTCTTTAACAATTGCTGCAACGAGATTTGCATGTTCACGTACGTTCATCCCATTTTCGATCTTAATTAGAGTCTTACTGTTGTACACCCACTTGATTTGATTGATCCATGCCACGTGTCTTTTTATGGACTTTAGGACCGCATGTAATGAAGTTATACTTCAATTTTTAGATAAGTCCATTTCTAGATTATTATTTGCCTAGGCTGAGTTTTTGATTCGGTTTAACCGTAGCGGTTTAGTTCTTCAAACCGCACTCGTGCTATCTTTGAACCGCCAGCATGGAGCCGCATAGTTTTCATCAAACCGCATTCTGTGGCTTTGATGAAACCGTTCTTCAAGCCCTAAATGGAACCGTTGATGCTACCTTGATGGAACCGCCAATCATGAAACCACATACTTCAGTTTCAAATGAAACCGCACATCAAGTTCATCCCTGGAACCACTCCTATGCCTGGTGGAACCGCAGAGCACTTATTGAAGAATTCAAGTATGTCATTTATTCCTTGACAAACATTCCTTTTACAACCATAAAGGAATGATTTATGTCTTGTCAAAATAACTTCGAGTTTACTTGGAGTTACTGCAAGGAATGTCGGTTTTGTCCAGCAATTTGAAATGTTTACCGTTAGTCCTTTCTCTGCAACAAGGACATCTGTCAGGTAGTGGTGCTACAACTACCTAGGACTACAAGACAAAACCAAGGACGAAAATGACAGCTCAACCAATGGGATTTCGACAGCAGTTGTACCGTCCAGATTGGATTCAAATCTTTGTCCAACGGTCACTTGGGTGCACTGCCTATAAATAGGCTTCATTCTTCAACAATGAAGGCTGCTGAGCTTCAAGAGATTTCATTTCCAAGTGTTCAAGTTTGCTTTGAAGATTTAAACCTAAAAATTCAAACCTTCATAGATCTTAGCAAACCCAGAATTCTTCATCAAGCTTCAAGCAAAACAACCTTTCATCACTCAGCCTTAACACCGAAAGTTTTCATTTGCTCACTCATCATTTAGATCATTAGAGCATTTGATTCCTTTCCACACACACACCCGATTTATATGATCACATAGATTATATACTTCGAAAACACCGGTTGTTATAATAGCTTTGTTAGGTTAGATTGATTATTTAGAGTTTAGATTCTTCATTGTAATCTTGTAAAAGCTCCTCTAAATTAATACAAGTCTAGTAGCTATTAGAAAATCCTAGACTAACCATCTAGGTAGAGGACGTAGTTCATTCAAGAACGAACCTCTTCAAATTGTGTGTTTGATCTTTACTTTCTGTCTTGTTATTTACTTTTCTGTTTGTGGTCTATAACTTAATCCATTTACGAAACGACTTGAAAAGTGAATTGTGTTTTTCTTTGATCTTTAAGTTGAGATTATCGGTTGCATCATTGTGTTTTTCAACCCGAGTCAAACCGCCCAACTCTTTCCTTATCCTCTTTGGCCAAACCGCAAAACTCCGCTGTGCATTTTATCAGTGCGGTTCTAGTGCCTTGAACCGCAGTTGACCAAACTGATAAGTACTCGGTTGATTTTCAAGGGTATTTTCGAAAAAATTTGGACCGCTATTCACCCCCCCTCTAGCGGTTCTATACCCTTGTTGCCCTCTGGGACCAACACTTACTATCAACTGGAATAAACAGAAATTCATTTCATTTTACTATCAAATCAAGAAAGTTGTGATAGGTTTCTTGATGTGTTAAAAATATGTAGATATATGTTTGTTAGAGGCAAGCTAGCTCACTGTTTCAAGTTTCTACAAAATGAATGGGAAAAAATCTGTTATATACACAATTAGGCTTTTGAAGGTGTTTAACTGAACACAAATAAGGTGAATAACTCATCTTAGAAAGGAACATTAGTAAGCCCAACATTTTTGTGTGGCCTACGGGATTTTTGCCATCTCTTGATATTTTTAATCAGCCAATCAAGTTCCTAGCATTCTCTTTTCGATCTTTTATTTGGGTAACCTTTTAAATGTATTCTCTTCTCACGTCATCAGCTTGTTTAACGTTATCTGAAGCAATGTGAGTGAGGATATTGGCAACTTATTTGGTTTGTGACGCCCCAAGTGACGCAGTTTTTATTAACTCTTCACGTGTAAATGGGTCACACATGTCGGGCATTTAAGCTTCAGATACATTGTTGAGCGTCTATATAACAGCTTAAAATTTTAGATGAGAACAAACAAGCAGCAGCGTAGTTTTATATTTATATGCACATGGATTTATCCAATATGCTGAAAAAGGACATAAGTTGTTGATTAGAATCCCTCATCAACAAAAATCATTTGTTAACATCAATATTATACAAGAATTTTATCAGGCTAATGGTAAGTTTATGACATTTTGATCTAAAGAGGGTTAATTCGAGCTCAAAGAGACAGTCTCACCACGGGGGTGGCCGCTCGGGCACTAAATGACCCATTGTCACGACCAAAAAACTAACACATCATCACATATCCATTATAAGAATGTATGAGACCTGCCAAATTTTGAAGCCTACAACTTTCAACGTATGATCATCACAAATTGCAAGTGCATGTAGCCCACACAACAGAATGCAAGTAATGCAAGGTGTATCGGAAACTGAAAAGACAAAAAGTACCTGGTGAATCATAATATTCTGGTGGATCATAGAAAACCCCCGCCTCTCGTAGTCGGTGACGTTTTCCGTCAGTGCCTGCATACTGGAATGTTGTATGTACAGCATATGGCTCCAACCTGAGTTGCTGATACATGGCCTGCAAATATAGAGCACAAAAGCTTATGAAAGTATACATTTAGCTATCCTAAGTGCAAGGCAAAGGTTTTACGTGCTCAATACTTCTGATCATAATTAGCGAGAAAAATTATTTACTCCCTTCGTCTTACTATCCATTTTACTTTGTCCGAAAATAAATGTCGCGTTTCCAAAAAAGGATATAAAGTTTGGTGATCTTCTTGAACTACCCATTTTATAAGACACGAACATTGCAATACCATGGGAAGTGGAAAGAGCCGAAATAAATTGACTGGGGCAATCAAGGAAACATAACAAAAATCTTTAAAATGTTGACTTGTCAACTATGACATTATTCCGGACGGAGGGAGTAAAAGAACTAAAGCAAGACTATGAACACTGAGAAACACAAGAAGCCAGTACATGCAAGCAAATTTATTCTACCTGAACAAAATAAGTATGCCCGCTACAAAAAATACTTGCAGGAAGCACTCCTAGCTTGAGGTTTCCATCATAGGCATAGGCAAGTCCACTGTCATCATCAACCGAAGGTCCCAGCTGCCTGTGTACAAGATCATTAAAACCATTTTGGTCCCATATCTTGTCATCAGCTAGAAGCATCTCCTTCCATTCTTTTGCCAACTTTTTGGCAGATTCTGTCGGCCGCCAGTGAAAAATACCTATGTTATAGGCAGCCCCAACTGTCCAAGCACACAAAAGAAATGCATTAATAATATATGATTCAAAAGAAGGATGGTTTGTGTGAGATGACAAAATATCTGCAAATAACAGACCCCTAATTTCTCAAGAAAACGATATGAAAATAGATAATTTCAACCAAAACAGCCTTCAATTTGCGATTTATATCATACACGATGTTTAGGATTTGACCGTGATCAGTCGTGATCAGACAGCGCTTTGGAAATCAGAGGAAGGTTTATGTGGATGTGAGATTATGAACATAGGGACCTAGCCCTTCTGAAAGTCATGGGCTCCATTTAACCAAATCCACGAATTGGAAAACCAGTCTTAAATGATTTATATCAACTTGCACTACTGAAGTGCCTAATCTGCACTCTATATATAATCTAACTAGTTGATCATAGCATAATGTATCCTATCACTTTTTATTAGAGCATCAAATTCACTGCTATGCCTTGGACAAATGAAAAATCCATCTTATCATAGAACGCGAAACAAGAGATGTTACTCCAAGAATATAACAAGATTTAAAAGGAGGAACTTTTTGAGCATAAAATATTTAAGACTTCCGACAAGATAGAAAACTGTTGCAAGAGTGGGAACATCTAACTCTTATCACTGCTGCAGGTCAGTCAAAGTTTCTTTGGCTAGTATTCTCTTGGTATAAAAGCCTAGCTAAAGTGGAGCTGAGATTTCCATTTCTCTGTAAAGGCCCTTCTTAAAGGCCACTTTAGAGGACTTAACAGACCAATTCCCGCATAGTTAGCATTGTAAAACATGAAAACTTTACTGAACAATAACCAAATTTTTTAAAGGGTTAATTACTATTTAGGGCCTGAACTCAATAGGGTGTTCCCAAAGCGGGGCCTCAACAATTTTTTTTGGCGAATTAGGGCTCAATAAGTATTTTTTTTCATCAATCTAGGGCTTTTTGACGGAAATCGTTAGAAATCCTGTTAAATGACCATGTGCAAAGCACATGACTAACAAATGAACTAGTTTGAAGTTGACTTCACGTTTTAGGGTGTAAAGAATAAAATTATGAAAATGAGGGGAGGGGGAAGTAAATATTATCACTTTCTTCTTCAAATACGGTCAATCTCCAACCCTTATTTCCCGTTCACACCACCCACCGGCCTAAATAGATCACCCAGGATGCCGTTGAACTGACGATAAGAACGAAGAAGACATAAGTGCAGGCCATTCCACCGACGCCAGACCCAATTAAGGCGCCTTAAAATGGATTGGGTCTTGAACAGGGTTTTAGCCGGCGAAGATGCCGACGACCATCGGAGAAGAGAAATTGGGTCATAGAAAGGTTCAGATCGAGCAGTAAGTGAAGGAGCTTGAGAGCTATGTTTTTTTTCAAGTCACATTTGGGTAATTTTCAAGGGAATTAGACGGAGATGGAGATTTCTTGGGGAATAATGGATGGGGATGGTGAGGGGAATAAGGAGCAGGAGTGAGGGGAGGGGAGGTATTCAGACGGGGTGTAGGGGTTGGGGTTGGGGAAGATGAAGTGGGAAGTCTGGGATGGGGGCAGATTGGTAGGGATAAAGGTGGGTTTTTTTTGTTTTTGTTTTTTGTTTTTTTTAATTCAAATAAGGTAGTTCATCACATACTACTCACTCCGTCCCGGACTAAGGTTCTTAGTTTGACTTTACACGGAGATTAGATAAGTAAATGTTGTGAGTATGAAAAAGTAAGTAAGAGAAAGTAAGAGAAATAAAGTGGGTAGGGAGTTTTTGTTGTGAGAATGACAAGTGGGTCTCATGTCCATTTTAGGTAATAAAGCAACTAAGAACCTTAGTATGGGACAAACCAAAAAGAAAAGTAAGAACATTAGTTTGAGACAGAGGGAGTATATATAAAAATATATTATTGTTTTTTATATTTTTTTTTTTACTTTGCAATTAAATTTCTTCAAAGTACTAATATTAAATTTTAATTTGCTTCTGTGTGAAAATTGTATGTAAAAATAATTGACATGAGAATTAAAAATATATATATATATATGAAATTTATTAAACTTTAGTTATCAATTTCATTCACATTTTCTTCAAAAAAAAAAATATTTATATAAAGATGATATTTCAAAATAAATTTAATTTGTTCAACCCTTTAAATTTAAATATTTACTTTAAACCCCTTAAAAGTTAATGTCTACTTCAAACTAACGAATTCGTACATCACGTGCAAAGCACATGAGGACTTGACAGGATTTCTAACGATTTCCGTCAAAAAGCCCTAGATTGATGAAAAAAATACGTATTGAGCCCTGATTCGCCAACAAAAATTGTTGAGGCCCCGCTTGGGGAACACCCTATTGAGTTCAGGCCCTAAATTGTAATTAACCCATTTTTAAATTATACCCGATACAGGTGAATTGACTGGGTTTAGTGAGAAGCTTTTTAAGAAATTGGATATTTTAACTAGTAAGAATGATAAAAGAGAGTGCACCAGAAAACTTTTGAAAGAAAGAGCACCAGGAAACATTTTTCATTTTAATATTTAGTTCTCACCTTGCTGCCAGATGTCCAACCGGTCATCAGTAACTGTTGGTACAACTTGATCAGTTGATGTTAAGACATCTGCTTTAGGATAACGTGCAAGGTACGGGAGTGGATTCTGTTCAAGGAACATATCAGACAGTGGAATGTAGAGAGTATATACAAATCAGCCAATCCACAAAAAAAAAAAAAAAAAAAAAAAAAAAAAAAAAGAGTAGTAGACTCCGATGTTTGATTACATTAGCACTAATAAGAACAAATGAGACCATTCCTTTCTGACATTTGTGAATTAGAAATATAAAAATTATGTGTATAAAGGTAAAAGTAAAGGTGGGAAAGGTACGATAAAGTGAGAGAAAAAAGCAAATAAAATTGCTGGGATAGTGACATATATATATGTATATATAGACAACAACACATACATATAACTTTGAAAGTAACACCAGGCTGGTAAACAGTCAATTTCCTTCCCCTCGCATAACACGATTTGATTATCCCGTCCTGCCCCTGCTCCGCCCCGAGTCAAGCTAGTGCACGAGGATCCTGCCATTTAGTGCACGAGGCTCTCTCCATTACAGGGTCTTGGAGGAGTCTAACATATGCACTCTTAACCGACCAACATATGCAGAGATAAGAACATGTTGAGCACCTTGTCTAGACAGACAACTGCTTTTATCTTTCGCCCTGCGCTAGGTGCTTTTCGAGGAGTTTATGTTACTTCTATAGCGATAGACTGAAAGACAGTGTTGTATAAGTCTATCTCTCTCTCCCTCCCTCCCTCCCTTCTATGTCGTTTCTTCTGGTTTTTGTTTCTTTAGGCAGATGGCTTGTTTGATGTGTTTGGACTCTTAGCCTTCTCTAATAAACTTATTATTTTATCAAGAACAAACAAATTCGAGAAAATGCCCAATCAGATACCCAAGACACAGCCTATCCTACCCTCACTTGATTTCAATTAACCACCACCCAACAGCAACAAGAACAGAGATTTATACAACCCTGACGAAAAAGAATTTAGGAGTCTTGTCCAACATCATAAACTTGGACCTCAAGAGAGTGCCTTTAACATCATCCTAACAAAACTGAAGGAAACTTAAAGTATCTATAGCCCTTAGGGCTCATTAGGCACATGAGAATTTAGGGGCGGGAATGGGTATAATATTCCCAGCTAACACATATCTTTAATTGGTGTGCATGGCGGTAGATAAGGGTTTATTCATTCGTTTCCTAGAGGTATACCCATTATAGATGGGTATTCTACTCCCACCGTGAAGTGTGGGTTTCACGTATCTATTACCAAGGAAGTGAATAAGACAATCCCAGATACCCATTCTCATGCACATTGAAGTGTGGGTTTCACAAGCCCTTGGAGTCTTTAATGTCTACTAAGGAGACCTTGTACTCCCATGCATATGTGTGCAAGATAAAGTGTATGTTCCTAACCACTTGTACTCAAATAAAATGTCATGACTGGCAATGAGCCCTTATAAGATTGTTATAAGGCTTTCTGTCAGAAAAAGAATGTTATAAAATTGGATAAAGAAATTCCATATTTTTCAAATCCTCTGTTATTATAAATTACTTCCCTCAATCATGACTAGATCCTGGTAGAAATTTTTTGCAATTAAAGCTGCCAAAAGATTTATGATATATCCACAACTACGGTCCAACTTTTTGATAGATACTCCTTAATAAGAAAATTTCACATCTAGGAGGAATGAAAATCCAAAGACACAAATCTCAAGGTCCAAGTAACATAATTTAACTTGGTTTGTTAGAGCAATAACAAGACTTGATAAGAAAAGTAAGCGATCACAAGAACACAGATATACGTGGTTCACCAACTTGGCTACGTCCACAGGGAGGGGAGAGAATATTATTATCAATCTGGAGAAAACAATTACAAAGATCTCACTATTGCTGCTACACGAATTTTGATCACAAAATTCCTGACTGTGTAACTGTAGAATTATAGACCTCTCTGAGCATTCTAAATTTGTCTCACAATGATCTAAAACTAATGGCCTCTATTTATACCAGTAAAGTCTATCTCAAAGTATGCTAGGAACTTGGAAATCTAGTCCAAAAATGACTCGAAAACCTTCCTTCTGCGGAACTGGGATTGCAGCAGACTTCTGGCCCGAAACCACTCTATTCGGCCGAATAGCTTCCTTCATGCGGCCGAATAGCTGCTGCTCCAAAAACCCAATTTCCGATTCGCCTCTTCTCGTCCGAATGGCATACCATATTCGCCCGAATATAGCCTTGGTCCGGCCGGGTACTTATCCTGGTCCGGTCGGACCTACTGTGCTTCTGCCTAGGAATTGCGAGATTTTACCTGTTGCTTAACCCTTTAACTTGGCGTCCCAAATTCAAAGGCATTAACCCAACATGGTTAAAAACCGTCACTAAATTGTTCCTGAGTTTACCAAGTTTTCACATGTAATATCCCAGTCAATTGTAACTAAGATAAGAAAAATCATAAAATGCCATAACGCCTAGCTTCTCTTTGCTTAAGATCAAAAAACGACTTGCATATCTGCATCTTTAAGAACTTTCATCATTTCGAGCTTCTTGATAAGTTATAAAACGTATTGTCTAACTTTGATATTCCACCATCAGATTTCTTAGTTTCTAGACTTCTATATAAACAAATGTTAAGTGCACCACAGAATCATTATACACATTGGTCTGAACAAAATAGTTATCTTGTTTTATGGAGACTTGCAAACTTATCTTATAGAAGTTGCAATAACCTATGTCATGCTTTAAAACTTTACTTTCAATACGCCCCCTGTCTACCATAGCATTTTCTCTAAAGAATGAAAACCCCAGATATTTTATGCATTCAGCAAAAGAAATAAATGAAGTAATGATGCTAGTGATGGAAAAGTGTGCTGATCCTTAAAACAGAAAATAACAAATACGTACGGAGTATATAATAGTTACTTATAAGAATAAAAGTAACAAGCATGAACGATTACCTTCAACCAAACCATATCAGTATCGCACATCAGTAACTCAAAACCCATTGGCAGTATAGCATCTATTAGAATAACCTTTTCCCTCCCCATTTTATGAAATGTCGGTGTGCCCCATCCGACATCTATTGTGCTCATATGGCTACCCATATCAAAAACTGGCACACCTTTCCAATACAAAGCCTCCAAGAGTTTTGTGTCCATAGCTCCTGAAACAATGATTTTCAGTTTATCTAGGTCTTGAAAAAGGGTTTTTTTTTTTTTTTCTCTCCAATGAAACATCAAATTGTGGAGGTCAAGAAAAACTCACCAACAAGAAGATTATCAACTCCCAGATCAGCCAAATGCTTAACCCATGTCAAGATGAAGTCCATGAAAGCATAGTTACCGAAGGTTGCTATTACAACATTATCTTTCACCCGTTGCTGAACCAGTTCCTTTGTCAAACGAAATGTGTCCAGAGGGGGCATTTTAGAGCCTGGAGGGGGTACCTCCCAAACAGGTTTTAACTTTATGCCTTGCGGCTGTGATGTAGGTGCCACTGCTCTTAATTGAGAAGTATTAAGTCCTTGGTCAAAGGACATAGAGCCGTCATCTAAAGTATACACAAAAATGATTTTACACATGAGTAAAGGCAGGAAGATTGAAAGAACAAGAAAAGGGGGAAGAGAGAGCGAGAGACAGAGACAGAGAAAAAGGTGAAGAATGAACATGAATCGAACCAATTACAGGTGAAAGAGACTCTAGTAAACATGAATTACTCAATAAATACAATCTCTAGTTAATTCTTCCATCAAAGCATACAGGTCACTCCTCGCTAAGAGACACAAATACCTCTATATTGTCGTCACTTATCCGTGTCAATAATTAAACATAATTTTAAAACTAAACAAGTGTGAAAAGCAGTGAGATCGACGGAGATGTTATGAGATACATAACATAAGCATACTAACAGGATCCCGATTTCTCATCCCAATGTTTATGGCAAAGTATGAAACTGGTTAGGCTAAACATCCCTAATCCTCTGACATCAAAATATAAATAATTAAATGCTTGCAACCAAGGATGTGACAGAGAGATTGAGCTAAGCAGTTGGAATACCTTTCGCTTTCCCCTAGGCTAATTGGTCCAACCACTACTTCCCATCGAAATTCCAAGCTCAAGACTAGTTAATTGCAGTACATGATTGATAAAATTACTAACTGCAGTTCATAATTAATAACATTCCAAGCTCAACCCTAGTTAATTGCAGTTCATCACTAAGAAAATTCACTGTCCCACCAACTCAAAAGTCAAAACCACTGTTCATGCAGGTTCCTAAGAGCTATACAAAGCAGTAAGCAACTAAATTGAAAAGCACAATGCGAGAGAGGAAGAGGATTACATGAAGAAGGAGGGGAGAAGCGCCAGGAGGCGCTGTTGGAATCAGGGGAATAAATAGCGGAGAAGACATAAAAAGAGGAGAAGACGATTCCGATGATGACAGTGGCGTAGATCGTCAAGAACAGCGGCTTCGAGTTAGCTACTTCCTTAAACGGGTTGTTCAAACCCATTTCTACGCCGATTGAATTGAATTTCGCACAATTTCAAATTCTCGTTACAACCATGGCAGTGAGAATTCGAGCAATGGCGCACTTGAACGTTGAAATTATGAACCCTAGATAATAGGATTGATGAACTTGTGAATTGGAAGTTGAAATTGGGAATGGCGGATTCCCTTTCTCTCAGATCAGATGGATGGAGGGAAAAGTCAACCGCCGCGTGGTGTCTGAGTTCTAGTACGAATCTGTCAACTACTCTACTGTAACGTGATCATTTTTGAAATTTTTATGATTATTTGAATATTGTCGTGGTTGGCTGCCCTGTGGTGGGGGTGTCGTTTTGTGTTGGTACTTGGGTAGAATTATTGTGTAGTGGTTTGCTTAGTTTAGGTATTAAAGGCCAAATTATCACTTCTCTTTTCCTTAGTTTTCCTAACGGGTGTATCACTTGGTCATTATCTTAACATGACCAAACCATTTTAGACGAGGTGCAACTCTTACTTCCCCTTATTACGTTATTCCTTAACCAATCATTTCTTGTATGATACATATCTATCATAGCATACGTATATGAAGCACATTCATATTATGAATGTGAAAATGTTTTGCTGACCAACATTCAGTATCTATAATACAATACAGGAAGGAAAAAACGGCCTCTTATCTTGGGATAAAGAGAGGCTCAGATTAAAAGTTCAAAAACTCATCCCACGGCCTAGAATTCTTTTCACTCCCACAATCTCTGTTCTCTCCCACGATCTGTACTCTCTGACGGACGACGCAATGAAGACCACGGTTGCTGGGAGCAGTTCGTTTTCCAGGTTTCTCTCCATCTTTGCCTCTGCTCTCTCCAACAACGACTGTCACACACACCTACGTTATGCACCCATCCAAACCCTTCTCCGAATCGTCAGATTGAGCGGTTAACCCCACAGTGATTGAACGTTTACCCCCACGATATCTCTCCTCCTACCGATTGTTCCTTGACTGACTCACTGATTCAGAATCTCGAATTCAAAGTACGCAATCGGCGCTGTTTATGTTTTAAGTTTTCCGTTTCATTCTCTGTTTGGCTGTCCGTGAATTGATTCCAAGGCTGTGGCCCGTGGTGTACCTTTTTTTGATGTAATTTTGATTCCAAGACACAGTCTTTCATCTGAGAAACATCTCAACTCCCTCCATAAGTAACAGGATGTATGGAGTTTTTGCATCTATGGTAACTTTCTGCATTTGTGTGACTATTTTTGTGTGTGTGTGTTTGTGTTTGTCTTGGTGGGTGGTGGCGTAAACATCTCTAATACATTACTCTTTTTTGTTTATAACATGTTTCTGTTTTGTTCATCCTTTTGCAGTTCATCAGATAATGTGCCCTTCTCTCTATTTCTTATTTTGTTTGTTTTGGTTGTGTGATGTAGCAAGGTGGATGTTAAGTGAATTGAAATGGATCTCCATTGCTAAATGATGACGTTGCAGGTGAATGTTTAAGTTTGTTTGTTTTTTCCAGAATGTTTAGGACTTTTTGGTATTCCATGTTGACTATTTCAATCTACAATTGGAGGTTCTGTAATTTTCAGATATTTAAGTAAGAAGGTGGTAAATGGGTCAGTGACGAAAATTATTTGCAGTAGCATTATGATTTTTTCGACAGTTAATATTCGGAAGAGAAGGATAGGAACTGGAATTAACAAATTACAACTTCCTCTAACCAAAAGGTAACTAACACTGCTCAAATTCATTTGTCTACAAAGATACGTGAATTAAGTTTCAACTTGGAATTAACAAATTACTATCTAAAGGGCAACAAGTTTCAATCAGTTTGTCAAGTACGAGCAAAGCAGTGCTGATAAGATTAAAGAGATGATATATTAAGGTAGATGTGAATCATAATTTTCTACAACTAAAGGGAAAAGATTATTAATATCATGGAGTTTGAGGCCTTGCCTCAAGCCCAGTGCATTCTAAGATTGAGCAAAGAATTGGACTGCATGAGTTATCTATTTTACAAGGCATGGAATGGAAACAAATGTAATTGGGGTTATCAAAATGACTTATATTTTGCTTAATTATTGCTTAAGGTTTCTGAAGATAACTAAATGACTTCTTTTAGGTTGGAGGGTGGAAAAAGATATATGAATGGAGGCTACCATTTAGTTGATTAACAATTGTTCTTAGCGCCTCAATCCTCTCTCCACCCAAAAAAATGTGCAGAAATCTCAAGCTCTCAAGCCTTCCGCAGTCTGTAATTGAGGTACATTTACGCCCTCTTCCTTCAATCCATTCTTCCTCTCTTACGTTTTTAATGTCTTTTTCTGCAATTGTTCTTTCTGAATTTATGATTTTTTCGGTTGTGCGTATTCTCTATTTTGATGTCCAGTTTCTTCGGCTCTTTGGTTCTTAGTCTGATGCATATCATGCTTTTGAATGGTTCTTAGTTTGATACATATCATGATTTTGAATTAATTCATTGTGACAATCTTCCACCAAGTATACATTGTTCCTCTCATCTTTGTCTCAGTCCACTCTAAGTGTTTGTTTTTATTCCTGACCCAAACAGAGGAACCCAATTTGACTTGCCCTCATCCACATCTCATTCATAGTCCTTACTGTTTGTTTTCATTGAAGAAAGTCAGTTGAAGGTTTAGAAAAAGTGAATGAAAAGAAGTGATAGATACCATTGTTTCTCAGTTTGTCATTGTTGTTGCCTTGCTTCAATCTTGTGACTGTAGTTGAAGATCATTAAGATTTTTCAACTCCCCCCCCCCCCCGGATGATTTTTCTCCAGTAAAAGTCTGCATATCAGTGTAATTGTCCAGATTTTTAACACTTACGTGACCTCTCTTTCTGTTGTACCAAAAGCTTAATTGCTTTTTGTTTAAGACCTCTTCCCTCCCAGTTTCACATTGCTGTCAACTACATTATTCTGCAAGACTATATGTCCCTGTAGTGTTTGCCCATTTGTAATTGTACATTGTCATCAAGTGAATATTTGGGGTTAAAGCTGGAGATTACTCCCTCCGTCCCATAAAAATAGTCTATTTTGTAGAATTGATTTGCTGTGGAGGGTTCTATTTTCTGCTACTTCATTTATCTTTTAAATACTCAGTACTCTTAGTAGTAGTAGTCTTCATATCAGTGAATATACCCATGGGTTTTGTAGTAGTGCCTAACTTTTCGAAGCTTGAAATATTAACCTCAATTGTTACTGCTACTTCAGACCATCTTTTTTTCAAAATTGATTTGCTTTTGTATAGATATGTAATTGTACATTGTCATCAAGTGAAAATTTGGGGTTAAAGCTGGAGATTACTCCCTCCGTCCCATAAAAATAGTCTATTTTGTAGAATTGATTTGCTGTGGAGGGTTCTATTTTCTGCTACTTCATTTATCTTCTAAATACTCAGTACTCTTTGTAGTAGTAGTCTGCATATCAGTGAATATACCCATGGGTTTTGTAGTAGTGGCTAACTTTTCGAAGCTTGAAATATTAACCTCAATTATTACTGCTACTTCAGACCATCTTTTTTTCAAAATTGATTTGCTTTTGTATAGATATTGTCTCTAAATTGGTCTCCAGCTCACTCGCAATCCTGCTACTTTTTATAGTACCCTGAGATTATCCATGTTCTTATCTTTAAGAGTTGACACGATCATAAAATTTGAGATAGAAATTGGGCATTTTGCAATGTTTTAGCCCATCTGTAGATTCTGACAACAGATTGTTGGCATAGAAGGAATCGGTAGATTCTGACAACAGCACTCGCCATGGACGGACGAGCCACCATAAGGCCACCCCCAACTGCTTCTAAGTACGGAATATCGATGAGAATCATTTCCAATTCACAGTTTTTGTTGAATGCCATAGTTATGTTCCTATTTGTTTGATTTGGGGTAAAATCTGGTAGTGTTCATAAGAAGATTAAACGTTTTGGCCCCAATTTAGAGGATGGTTACTGTTTCTTCGCTGTGTGCTTGCCATCCATATTTCTAGAAATTCCAAACCATATTATGTCCAATTCGGTACTTTTGCTGCATGTTTTGTGTTATTATTTTTCCTGTACAATTCCAGTTTTTTTAATTCTGTATTTGGTCCTTCCATTGTAAATCATTTTAAACTAATGGATGGTCAAATCAGAGGATATATATATATATATATGAGCATGCACTTAACTCATCTTGCTGTAGCCACCACATGACCACCTCCCTCCAGTTCAAGCTAGCCTTTTCTGTCTCTTTCAAAGAACATTTTTATCAACATTTTTTAGAGTTTATAAGTTCATAATTATTATGTCCTGGGTTCTGTAGAGTTCTTTCTTTGTATTCCGTCTCTCTTTCTGTTTGTGTGTGTGTGTGGAGGGGGGTGGTGGTGGGGGGTTGAGAGTGTTGATTGGGTAGGGCGGCGTGGGGGGGGGGATACTATGGTTTCATTGTGTAAGTGATGTGTGTATTTCACATGGAGTATTGTAAAGGTTTCTATCATTATGGAATGTTGAAGCCCTTTTTTTTGGGGGGGGGGGGTGTTGATGGGTTTGAGTGGGGTGGTGGTGCAGTTAGTGTAGTTCTAGGTCGCACGCACCAGTCAGCCCCATTTTCTATCTTCTTTCAGCATTGGTTTTGTTGGTAATTGTCCAAATTGTTTTCAGTTTAGTATTACTACAATTGCTCGAAAAAAGGTAGCCGGTAGTTGGTTTGCTGCAAGATAATTGATCACAACTACATGCCCTTAAATCTATTGTTGTAGCCACATTAATACCTAATGCTAAACTACAGAACTCTTTTAAAGAAGACATTCCTTCGTTCCAAAATAAGTGTTCCTGTAACTTTGTCATTAGAAAGTTACACATTTTTATAAATTGGATTTTTATAAAAACAGGATCATCATCTTTTGGATTAAGAAGTTCTATTCATGTGTGGGACCGTTTCATCCATGTTACGCAGTTTGCACTTCAAAATTGCATTACAACCATCAAGTTTGATGTGTGTGTGATCAAATGACCCTATTGCCTTGGTGTTTTTTTATGTATCATTTTTTTTAAAAAAATATTCATTAGTTTTTTGTTATATACTCCTATTCATTAGGTTTTTTAATAGTCATTTTTTGGAACAAGCTTGGATTAATTTCGAAGTTCAAATAAATGGATCAAACTTCAAAAAGAAAAAACCCAGTCCCGCCAGCACAGGTATTCTTCAATACCATCACTTCATCTTTATAGTATAGGTATTCTTCATTACCATCACTTCAAAAACAATAATTTGTTTAATATAATGAGTTGTAAGCACTTTTTGTTCTTTCACAAGTTAGATCAATTTTAAGTTTGTAATATAATATTTTTCAGTGTTTCACGAGTTGAATCAATTATCAACTCTGTAACTAACTGCTAAGTTTTATATAGTATTTTTTCCTCTGTCCCGTAAATTTAGTTTTGCTTCAGTTACCTCCGTCCAAAGTGCTGTTAACAGTTATTAAGAGTTAGAAAACATTGTTCCTGTCAATGTATCCACGCCCATTTTGTATCCCCCAGTTTGGATTTGATTTCATTGGGATCTTGATGGGTATTTTATACTTCTAATATTTGACAATTTATTGAAAGAAATGGCAATTTATACATATTTTACTTACTCCATCCGTCCTAAAATAATTATTTTCATATTTTTGATATATCATGTTCACGGGGGAGAAACTGACATTGTTCTTCTATTTGGTAGGGGTTACAAGTTCGAATTATAAGGTGGATTACATGATTTTTGACATAATCTACACTGTCATCGTGTATACAATGTCACTCACTGTCTTATTATCATGTCTATAACCCATTTTCATACCATCATCATTTTATACTGTCATTGTTTTTTACAGACCCGTGCCATTGGCACGGGCTTTTGGATACTAGTCATATAACAATGCATGCTTAATTGTCTTGTGATAGAATTTTTCTTTTAATCTAGGTGGCATGTTGAGATCATATAAAACCATGTGGTACTCTTCCATTTCAACCAACATGTTTTGATTAGATGAGACACATGTCTATCAACTTCTCCATTCTTTTGGATAATAGATCCAAGATAGCGAGAAAAGTAAGAACTTGGCTAGTCTTCCTATTCAATATGATCACCACTGCCTCCCTACTTTTAACTCTGCTAAATATTTACTCTAAATATTTAGTCTTGCTTCTACCCAACCTAAAACCTCGAGATTCCAAAGTTTGTCCCCACAATTCTTTCTTACTTTCAACACCCTATTTTATCTCATCAATCAGGACAATATCATATGCAACAACATTTACAATTGTATATTGGATTGACCTCGACAATTTGTCCATTATCATAGCAAAAAGAAAGTGACTAAGTATGCACTCCAATCGCAATACAGAACTCTTATGTCTTCCCAATATTAGTACGTATACTTGTACTAACTCTATTATACATGTCAACGATGATGTCAATATATTTTGTTTAAAACAACTTTTTTGCTAAAGCTCGCCAAACTACCTCTCTTGGTACTTTATTTTACGCCTTCTTCAAATCACTAAAAACCATAATACAAATATTTTTCTTATCTTGATATTTTTTTCATGATATTATCATAAGATAGATTGCCTCCATAGTCGATCTTTCGTGAATAAATCCAATTTGGTTCTCCGAGATCTTCACACCGCTCCTTAGCCTTTGTTCAATCAATCATTCCTAAAGTTTCATAGCATAGCACATTAGTTTGATCCCCCGATAGTTGACACAATTTTGGACATCACCTTTATTCTTATACAAATGGATCAAAATATTTTTCCTCCCCTCCAATGATAACTTATTACTTCTCCATATATATCTTTTTGAATAGTGTTGTTAATCATTATATTTACTATGAACAATTGAGAAAATAATAATTGCCTTCATTGATTTTAAAAGAGTAAATTACAACATGTATATATATACACAAAAGGAGAGTCTCATAAACCTAGCCTAGGAATATTCTAGAATACATAAATAAATAAAGATTGACTTCCTAATATAAATACAAAAGATATTTTAAAATAAAAACAAATATTTACTTAATCTTATCAGGCCCCCGCAAGATGGACGATCCGTGGAGTCCAATCTTGGAGATTAAGGAGGTAAAACGAGCACGGGCTAATGGTTTTGTGAGAGCATCGGCAAGTTGGTCTTTGCCGGAGGTGTGTTGAACACGTAGATTCCTAAGTTGTACCTGTTCACGAACAAAGTGGAAGGCAAGTGCAAGATGTTTCATCCTGGAATGAAAGAATGGATTTGCTGAATAATGTGTGGCGCCCAGGTTATCGCTGTAGATGATTGGTGTGGATGCTGGTGTGACTACATCTGCTGGTGCACCAGCGAGTTCAGTGAGAAGGTTTCGAATCCATATAATTTCAGCAGTTGTGTCAGGTATAGCTCGGAACTCAGCTTCGATGGAGGAGCGAGCAAGGGCTCGCTGTTTCTTGGATGCCCAAGCAATTGGGTTACGACCAAAGTAAACTAGGTAGCCGGAGGTGGAGACAAAATCATCTTTGTCACCGGCCCAATCAGCGTCACAAAATGCATGAAGACATGGGGGGTTGTCATAGTAGAGTTGTAGACCCAAGTGGAGAGTACCATGTAAGTATCGGAGAAGGCGTTTTAATGCAGTCCAATGAGTATCTCGTGGGCTGTGTAAGAATTGGGAAAGTTTGTTGACCGAGAAGGCAATGTCCGGATGGGTGACAAATAGGTATTGAAGGATGCCTACAATGGCTCTATAGTAAGATGGGTTGGATATTGGACTGCCCGATGAGTTGGTGAGAAGTGGGTGAGGAACCATTGGGGTGGGTAGAGGCTTGGATTCACTCATTTTGTGGCGGGTGAGTAAATCATGAATATATTTTGATTGGGAGAGGACAAGACCTTGAGAATTAGGTGTGACGTCAATACCCAAGAAATAGGAAAGAGACCCAAGGTTTTTAAGAGAGAACCGAGTGGAAAGATTGGTGATGAATTTTTGGAGAAGGGATTGAGATGGTCCAATGATGATAATGTCATCAACATAGATAAGAAGGTAGAGTGTGTTGTGGTTTTGGTTATAAATAAATAAAGAGGGGTCAGCTAGTAAGGGTTTAAAGCCGGAGGAAATAAGATGGGTTTTCAGCTCAGTGTACCAAGCCCGAGGTGCTTGTTTGAGACCGTAGATGGCTTTGGTGAGGCAGCACACATGGGTTGGGTTGACTTCATTAACAAAGCCAGGGGGTTGAGACATAAAGACGGTTTCATGAAGAGTTCCTTGAAGAAAGGAATTGTTGATGTCTAGTTGACGGAGAGACCAACCTTGGCTTAGGGCAAGAGAGAGAAGAAGACGAATTGTGACAGGTTTGACAACTGGGCTGAAGGTTTCAGAGTAGTCCACACCGGGACATTGGTGAAAGCCTTTTGCAATAAGGCGGGCTTTGTATTTTTGGATGGAGTTATCGGGGTTGTATTTGATACGAAAGGCCCATTTGCAACCAACAATGTTTTGGGCTTGGTTAGAGGGTACTAAGGTCCATGTATTGTTTTTTGTGAGAGCTTGGTATTCTTCTAGCATGGCAGTGCGCCAAAGAGGGGAAGATAGGGCTTGTTTGGTGGTTGTGGGTAGGCTAGTTGTGGAGGGTAGGGTGGCTAAATTTGCATATTTGGGGTTTGGTTTGACTATATTGTTTTGTGAGCGGGTGACTATGGTACGGTTAGGGTTGGGTGGTTGAGGTTATGGGAGAGTGATTGGGCTAACAACTTGGGTTTTATTAGGTGGTTGAGTAATGGAGGTTGTGGAAGTGGTTACTGTTGTAGGTGATGATGTAGTCACACTGATGGGTACATCAGCTGTTTGGGGAGTAGAATGTTGATGTGTTAGATTTTGTGGTTGTGAGTTTAGAACAGGTGAGAGTGCTTCTGGGGTTGGACCAGAGGTGTTGATGGCAGGCTGGGTGTTGGAATTGGGTGGTGTGGGTTCTGGTGTGATCACACCATAGGTAACATCATGAAGTATAGGAATGGTTATGTTGCACCACTGGGAGGAGGAGATAGTAGTGGTATCTGGAGGGGTTCTAGATAGGGTTGGGTATGGAAATTCGTTTTCAATAAATTTGACGTATCTAGAGGTGTAGACACGGTTAGTCATAGGTTCCAAGCAATAGTAGGCACTTTGGGTGGGGGAGTAGCCAACAAAAATGCATGGAGTGGATTTGGGAGCTAGTTTGTGTGGAGCATAAGGTCTGAGCCAGGGATAGCATAGACAACCGAAGCTACGGAGTTTTGTGTAGTTTGGTGGAGATTGAAAAATGCGAAGATAAGGAGAATCATTGTTTAAGGTGGGTGTGGGCATACGATTTATGAGATAGGTTGCAGTGGTAAAGGCAAAAGGCCAAAATTTGAGGGGAAGGTTGGCGTGGGAGAGAAGAATTAGGCCAGTTTCCACAATGTGGCGGTGACGGCGTTCAGCATATCCATTGTGTTCTGGGGTGTGAGAAGGTGAGGTTAGATGAGTGATGCCATCTTGGAGAAGAGATGAGTTTTAGGTATTCTCCTCCATTTTCAGAAAAAAAAAACTTGGATTTTTGGACGGTTGAAGATTTTTTCAACAAGGGCTTTGAAACGGATAAATGTGGCATATGTGTCGGATTTTTGTTTGAGGTGGTAGAGCCATATATATTTGGTGTAGTGATCGAAAAATATGACATAGTATTTGAAATGGTAATGGGAGTAAACAGGAGATGTCCACACATCGGAGAAGATGATTTGAAGGGGAGCAGTAGAGTTAAGTGAAGATATGGAGAATGGCAATTTGTGACTCTTGTTAGTGTCACACGCATTGCAGTGAGAGTGTAGAGTGGTAGGGATGGGTAGAGAGAGATGGTTTTTGAGAATGGAGAGAATGGGTGGAGCGGGTGACCTAGTTTGTGGTGCCATACGTGTATAGGGGTGGATGTGCTAGGATGCGCTTGGGGTGAGGGGGGAATATTTGTGTGGATGTGTGATGGTGTAGGATACCAGAAGTAAACACCTTGGTAAATGGTTCCATGAATGAGAGTTTTGTTTGTTGAGATTGTTTTAATGATGAAGGATGAAGGAGAGAATTCAATGGTTGCATGGTTATCCTTACATAATTGAGAGACAGAAATAATATTTTGAGAGATGGCAGGGACATGTAAAGTATTATGAAAATAAAGTGGGGAGTTGTGGGTGAAGATAATAAATGTACCAAAATAAGAGATAGGGAGCGAAGATCCATCACCTATGGTTACTCCTTCATGGCCAGAATATGGGCTATATGAGGTAAGGTATGAGAGATTGTTGGTGATGTGGTGTGTTGCTCCACTGTCTACAAGCCAGGATGTGGAGAGGTTGGTGGTTGGGGCTGTAGCGGTGTATACGTGAGGGTGAGATTTTTGGATGGTTGGTGTGACTGATGGTGTGATCACACCGTGGGTTGCACCTGGTTGTTTGGAGGTCAGGTTCAATGTGTTTGTGGTTGAGGAAGGGAACGAAACAAATGGGTAGTCCCTTTTAAATTGAAGGCAGTGAGATGTGACATGGCCAACGAGATGGCAGTATTGGCATTTGCCATTGAATTGTTTGTGGGCGGCAATTATGGTTTGTCGAGTAGGGTTTGTTTGTGGTGGTGAGCGATGGCTTTGGACCAAAGAGGGTTGTTGCGGCTGTAAGGGGTGAGCCAAGGGTGGTAGAACGGCTTGGTGGGTGAGGCCTAGAAGGGGGTTTCTAGGGTTGTGGGCGCGGAAGACATGGGAAGGAATTAAGGTTTTGATCTTACAAGGAGATGGTGGTGGTGGGAGGTGGAGGCTGCTAGGGTTACCTAGGGCTGCGAAAAAAATGAGTAGGGTTTGGATATTTTAGACGAATGATACCATATGAACAATTGAGAAAATAATAATTGCCTTCATTGATTTTGAAAGAGTAAATTACAACATGTATATATGCACAAAAGGAGAGTCTCATAAACCTAGCCTAGGAATATTCTAGAATACATAAATAAAGATTGACTTCCTAATATATATACAAAAGATATTTTAAAATAAAAACAAATATTTACTTAATCTTATCATTCACGTCTCCCCCAAAACAACTCCAAACCTCAATAGACATGCCATTCGCCCTACTGCTTTATTGAATCTCAACTTTTTCATTGTCATTTCATTCCACCCTTTGAATTTTTCATATAATATCTTGATCTACTTTTCCCTTTAGATCTCCAATATCTTTCCCTTGATCGCCATTGAGCAAGTTATTAAAGTACGATATCCATCTATTCTTTATCTCCTTATCCCAATCAGAACCCTTTGGTCTACTTTCTTCACACACTTAACATTTAACCCTCTCAATATCTCATATACTCCTATTTCTCATACGAACAAATCTATAGATCTCTTTTATCCCATATTTTATATTCGATCTAACATAAATTTAAGCTTCTGATTCACCTTTACTCTTTTGTCTCTTACACAATTCTTTACTTCTCTTCTAACCTCCTTATTATAGTTCTCATCACTCTTACATTTCCTCAATAAATTGTAGCAACCTCTCTTGCGTTACTCCTCATTCCACCATAATGTGTCCTTAGTTGGTGGCATGCTTCTTTTAAATTCTCCTAAGACTTCTTTCGCCACCTCCTTTATGTTATGCTTCATCTTAGTCTAAGTCGAATCTACATCCATATAACAAGACTAAATACCGTTAATGATCATTTTAATCAAAAATCTTTGTTGATTCGCCCCTTGAAGCTTTCACTACTTGATCCTCACGACTACTTTTTGCTCTTTGAGTATCTTAATAAGTCGAATCTATAGAATCAAGAAGCTTAATAATGAAAAATGCTCACCATGAAAGTTAACTCAATGGTGGTAGCATCACGACCACTCGTTGCAATATAGAGGTGATATGTATGAAGCAACCGTTACCTCATTCAGAAAATCACTTTTACTCCCAATGTCGACATTTTCATCGAACCGTTGCAGCTGTAAATTCAATGAAACACTACAACATAAAACTACTATTTTTGTCATGCTTCTTCAATTGTTGGATCAATAGTTAAAATTAATTTGACTCGAGTTATATTTCTAATGAGACCATTATCTTGTTGATATCCACAAGCAAAGAACAACATTAATTCAATGACGAGTTATGATCGGAGCGATGTAACAAATTTTTCGATGCACCGTTACTACAACAAAAACCTAAATTAAAGGCATTCAATAATGCCTAGTTATAAATCAATAATCTCACTCATTATGTGCTAATTGGTGTCTTTATGCTCCATGACATACAAAGTTCTACCCTACTACCATTTTTCTCACCTTGACTAACGTTGACTAAATGTGTAAGTGAATTAAGTAGTAAAATTCAGCTCCATCTTAACCTTATCATGGCTTAAGAATATTGACCTCTACTTAAGCTTTGGCAATTTGGTAATTAGTGGTCAAAGTTCTTCTGTGCCATATTAGTCAAGGTGGTGGAATGGAACTTTACCATAGCCTTACTTATAGCCAATTGACTTTTTGACTTTCCTTTTCATTTATATAATATCTACAAACCTCCACATAGTTTCCAATAATTACAAACACCTCCCCTCTCTTTACATGTTGGTAGTATAAGGAATCTTTGTCCATGTCTAGTTTGTTTAGAATTAAGTGTGGCTAGCATATACACATATAAAATTGAAAGTACAAAAATTACATGTATCATTTTAAACTTAATTTCGTTTTCGAATTTATTAAAAGAGTTTCTGTTTAACATATCAAAAGTACAGTACAGTGCATTGAAAGTGTGAGATTGCTTTTAGAATAATTTAAGTACGTTATGTATAATAGCTCAATACCACACCATGACATTGAAATTAACTGTAATGATTCGCTACCTATGCCTTCGTTATAGATTTGGAATAACTGCTCCAAGGCTTTTGATGCAGTGATGCATTCTAATTAAGGCTGCGATTCGACCACATCTCTCGTTTTACAAGATAGATGACTGAGATGAACCCAGTGCTCAATGAGCAAATCACATCAAATCCATGTCCCTTCCTAATAGGCAATAGCTCTAGCCAAGTGGTCAAATAAAGGGACCTTTCTGTATAAATGTAAACAAGAGGGGAAATATATGCCAAAACAACCTAAAAGACAAAATTTAGACCTATCACCTCTCATGTTCAAGACAATTACAAGTTAATCCTACAATACTTCCAAACCAATGGATCTTTGACACTATCTCCGTACCAAACTTTCTTCACTGATTCTTCTCTCCATCTCCCTCTCTCTCCTCTCTCTCTCTCTCTCCCCATCTCTCTCATGTATACTTGCAATATGAAGTATATATGAAAGAAGAAAAATCATATCAAATCAAATCAAATATCACAATCTTTTATTTTATTCTTCTTTCATTTCCTTAAACCAAAATAAAATAAAATCATGGTTTGGTTCTTTGGATTCTCCACTTCAACACCCAAAACCTACTTCATAATCGGCGCGATCACAACCGTTATCATTCTCACAATCATCTTAAGAAAATGGGCAGTTTATCTAGACAACAAAGCAAGAGAACATGATGATCAAAATGGAAAAGCACCTCCCACCGTTGAATTATCTGATCATCATAACAAGAATTCATCATCGTCATCATCATGTTGCACCGCAGCTATAAGGACATACGCACTCGAAGAACTGAAGAACGCGACACGAGATTTTAAGGTACGGATAGGGGTAGGGGCGACTTCTTACGTGTACTTAGCCGAGCTCGGAGATGGAAGATTTGGGGCTGTGAAAAGGGTGATGGAGGAAAGAGGTGGGAGCAAGAAGATGTTCTTGGATGAAGTTTCTATTTTGCTTAGGATTTCTCACCCTAATTTGGTTGGATTATTGGGGTTTTGCTTAGACAAAGGTCAGTCATTTTTCTTTCATTTTGCCTTTCTATTCAACTTAATATCTCATATATATATATATTTTATTTTATTTTTTACTTTAGCATTCACACATTACATAATGGAGCTTAATACGACAAGTTTATTTGAGGCAAGTAAATAGTGCATGGGCAAGAATTTTACATGTTTTAAATTCACTGACTAAAAAGTTTGGAGTTGGCTGATATTTTTAATTTTGTTTCAAGTACAACATTCTGTTCAAATTAAAAGACTGACTCATTACTATTATTTTTGATACAAAAGGGAAAATTATTTTTAGTTTGTACAAAACACATTTTTAATACTTATCAAAAATGCTTTAGTAAACTCTTTTTCATTTTTAATATTTCTTAAATTTCAAAAGAAAAGAGTAAATTTATACAATTTTTTTAGTATATATACACAAAACCCCTTAATTATAATTATATATTAGCATGAATTTTTGCAAGACCCTAGCATAATAATGAATTGAATAACTTAAATAGTTATTTAGTGTAAATGTTTATTTAGTGTCGAAAAGAGTAAATGTTTATGGATAAAAATAGTTTATTGCAGTTTGTAATCAGTTAAAACTTAAATTTCCTTATAAAAAGCTTAAAAAGGGAAATGTAATGTGAATTCATTATAGATGATTGAAGCTGCAAACCTAGGTGTATTCGCCTTTGCTTATTCCAAGTTTTGTTTTCTAATCCTCTTCTCATATTCCCTCCGTCCCAGATTATGGTTCTTACTTTTCTTTTTTGTTTGTCTCTGACTAAGGTTCTTAGTTGTTTTATTACTTAAATGGACAATAAGACCCACTTGTCATTCTCACAACAAAAACTTTTTATCCACTTTCTCTCTCCTACTTTACTTTTCATACTCACAAATTTTTTTTTTCTAATTTCCGTGTAAAGTCAAATTAAAAACCTTAGTCCGGGACGGAAGGAGTAATAAATATCACACTTTTTTTATACGTCACAAGGTAAATATTGTATTTCTATACATGAAAGATAGTTAGTGTAATTTTACGTTAATTGTATGAGTAATATACAAACTAGTGAAACATCTTTCATAAAATAAAATGTTGATATTTTAAATGCGATATTTATTTTGCGATAGAGCGAGGGAGTGCTACTGATCTCTTCACAAAACATTAAGAGGCGACATAACATTGAGGACGACGCTTGTGTTTTGTTTTACATGATCATACATTTTCCAAGCCTAATTATATTTTTAGTGTTTTTTAAGTGGCACATCTTTTTTTTCGTCTGTACCCTTATGGACCGTTACTGTCCACTATGTATATGAATGCTCACACGATAAGTTCTATTTTATTTTTTTAATTCTCTTAGTCTCAAAATGATTGTTAAATTAATAGAATTTGACCAAATATCGATAAAAACTTCATTATTTTTATTAGTTTTTGACAATTTTTATTGATACTATATTAAAAATATTATTAGCAACCGTAAACATCATAAACTGATGATCTGTTTATATATGTATGTCACGCAGGCGAACAACTACTATTGCTAGAGTACATCCCAAACAAGAGCCTCTTCGATCGAATGCACACTCCCCAAGGCCAATCAGACTCCCCCGCGCTCTCATGGTCAAGTCGCTTAAGCATAGCTCTAGACATTGCCCGTGCCCTAGACTACCTCCACTCAGTGGCGGACCCACCAGTAATCCACCGCGACATCAAATCCTCAAACATCCTCCTAATAAACGACGACCACGCCAAGCTGGCCGATTTCGGCCTGTGCAAATTAGGGCATGATTCCCAAAGTGCCCAAACCCCGACAATAATTAGAGGTTCGTTAGGGTACGTGGACACGAATTATTTAAATACTGGTCTCGTTTCCCCGAAAAGTGACGTTTATAGCTTTGGGGTTCTGCTGCTCGAGCTCGTGACGGGGATGAAGTCGTTGCAAGGGTCGATTACGTTGGCCGAGTGGACCGAGGAGTGGAGGAGGAGTGAGGAGTTGGACCTTTTGCTTGGGATGTTGGACCCTAGGCTAAATGGGGATGTGAATGTGGAACAACTTAGGGTTGTGGTTGATGTAGCAAATTCAGCTTTGTTAGAGAATTCTTTTTCTAGACCAGATATGGCTCATATTGCTTATAGGATTTCGAGTTGTATGCAACCTGACCTTCAAGTTGAGTTGCCTGTATAAAATTTGTTCATAGTTAGACAAATTTTAGGTTTTAGTATGTACAAATATATGTAAGCATAAATTTTTGTACTAGGTTAGACTAGTAAATATCTGCCATGTACAAATATATAGTCAATTCTTTTACACTATTGACAATATTGATAGTAATATTTATTATCTACTCCACTATCCTCTTTAATGGCATACAGTATACTCCCTCCGTCCTATTTTAAGAGTCAAAAATTTCTTAAAATGGCGTCCCATTTTAAGAGTCAAAATCCTAAAATAGAAAGTGGGTCATACATATCATACTCACAACAATTATCCACTAACTCTTCTCCAGGGCAGGTGATCAGCCTGTTCAAACAGATCTTTGGTACTGGGCCCCAAAAATTGGAAGGCCCCATATTTTTTAAAGTCCAGCCATTTTCCCCGTTTTCTTCTTGAGTCCAGCCCAAAGAGCATGTCATTTTTTAAATATAGTTTAAGTTGTGTTTAAAAGCTCTGACTTCCTCCATCAGTCCCGCTCGAATTAAGATTCTTGGTCAAGTAATTTATACTTTAACCAACAATTTGAAGAAAAATAATTATCTTAATAAAAATCTAAAAATAGTTATTTAGTTTATTATTAGTCGTGATACAATAACAATTTTAAAATTTTTATTAGCATCGTTATTTTTCTTCAAATTATTGGTCAAAGTATTAATTTCTTGACCAAGAATCATAATTCGAGCGTGACAGATGGAGTATATAGTAATATACTGTATTATTTTGAATTACTATACTTATTTTTGCAAAAAATAATCCTTATACAAAATTATCTACATTATAATCTCTATGTCCCAAAACAACTTAGCACTAATTTCCTTTTGAGCGATTCATTGGCAAGTCTCGCTTTCTTAAAATGTCATTTTTTTTTATTCACACTACCTCATTTGTCATACTCACACATTTAAATTGTGGATCTATTCTTAAACCATCATATTCACAATCACTTTTTACTTACAATACTTTTGTATATATATACTTTCTCCTTAGTTCACGAGCATATCCAAAATTATGCATGGTGAAAATTGTTTTATGACGAAAGGAGTATATATTTTTTTCGTGTAAAATTTTTAAATTTGAAGGGCCTAATATTTGGATTTTGGCATAGGGCCTCCAAAATTATTGAGACGGGCCTGCTCTTCTCTACCCTACTTTCTCTCTCCTACCCAACTATCAACACTCACAACATATCACCTTCTCCTTAATTCTTGAACTCACCCATTTTTTTACTCTTAAAATGAGACGGTGAGAGTATACGCATATATGTAGTTACTTCAAATTTGAGACTTTGAGTCTGTATAATAGGGGTGGAAATGGTTTGACTTAAACCGCGGTTCGGAACCGAGCCGAGCCAAACCGTGCGGTTTAGCTCGGTTTTTAAACTTATGCGGTTCAGCTCGGTTTCAAAAATTGATAAACCACACGGTTCGGTTTGGCTCACGGTCTGACCCTTCAAGCCAAACCGAGCCGAACCGTTTCGAGTCGAACCGCGAGCCGAACCGACCCAAACCGACTAGAGCAAGTGTCTTAGGATTAGAAATATATTCAGTCTTTGTCAGTGGAATAAGGTTCCAGAACTGTTCTAGTTTTGCTTCCAGTGGCAGCATTCCTTAGGGTGGTCGTGAAGTAAATGCACTTTTTAACTAGTATTGATCATAATGACTTCTTAGTGAGTTACCATTATTGGTTTTAGTACCAGCATATTGAAATCCATTCTCCTTATCTTTAAGCTCCAGACTTGAGCTGTAGCAGAGCTGAGGGTGTTATCTTTTTCATGGTTTAAACCGCGGTTTAAGCCATGGTTTAACCGTAAAATCAGACCGTGATTCAAACCGAGCCGAGCCGAACCGTGGTGGTTTAGCTCAGCTTGGCTTGAACTATTTTGTGGTTCAGCTCGGTTTGGGATTTTTCCAAACCGATGTATAGCGGTTTGACTTATAAATTACCTCAAACCGAGCTAAACCGAACCATTTCCACCCCTACTGTATAATGGTTGGTTGTTAAGTTCTGACTGAGCCTCACAATCAATTGTCTTTCGATACCTTCCCTTCTTCTATCAATCAAGAACCTTTGATTTGATTAAGGCTAATCGACATTTGTAACTGTCGTATTTTATTTAATTTTTATTTTAACTTTTTTTTTTTTGGTTGTTGTTGTTGTAGTTTTTAACTGTTTTAACCCTTATATGCACCAATTTTCCCCTAAAACCTCAAGTACGATGATTAAAATTTCTAAAACAAAATGTCTCAATTTACGAAATAAAGTACTAAGGTTAAACTCCCGATATGCCCTTGACTAGAGTCGGTCTGGTGAAAAACGCGTTTTACAATAAGCTACGCAAAAACGTGTTTTTCACAATTGCCTTCTCTAATATTATCATGTGCATGCTCTAATATTATAAATTGTCTATTGTAATATTACACTTATAAATATTCAAACTGACACTTTTATACATTCAAAAAGGCACTTTTAAAGGTAGTGTTAAGGTTGCATGTCTTAGTATTACAAAGTGCCTCTTGGATTATTGAAAAATGCCCCTTAAATTGTCAACAAGTGTTTGGTGAGTTTTTAAAATTTTTAAAACAAGTGCCTGCCCTAGTGTTAAAAAGTGTCTCCTGTAGTATTCAAAAATGCCTCCTACAGTGTAAAAAAGTGCCTGGTGAGATTTTGTAAATGTTAAGCGAGTTTTTCTAAGTTCTAAAATAAGTGTCTGCCCTATTATTAAAAAGTGCCTCCTGTAGTATTGCAAAATGCTTCCTACAGTGTAAAAAAGTGTCTGGTGAGTTTTCGTAAGTTCCAATTATTTGCAAAAATGCTACTGCGTCTTTTAATAACATTCCATTTATTACAAAAATGTCACTCCGCATAAGAAAAACACGTTTTATACTAAGACGCGTGTAAAACTGCAATAGAGATTGTTACTGGCATCTGATTGATTAAAGACAAAAACTTGTATGAGAACACCATGACCCGTCTCATAGTAGAGACGGGTTATTTTTGACCCCCACAGGCCCAAAAAAAAAATAAAAAATATATATATTATTTTTTTTTGGTTTTTTTTTTCGGTTTGTCAAAAGTAATAGTTACTATAACTAAATGTAATAAACGTGTTACTTATTTGTAACAGTTTGTATACATAAAAGTAATACATATATACAAAAAAGTAACAGTGTTTTTTTTTTTTTTAATGCTTTCTTCGTTTGCCAAAAGTAATACTTATTACAACTTTTAATGTAACGAACGTGTTATATGTAATAGTGTTTATATATAATTGTAACACATATGCATAGAAAAGTAATAATTCAACTATTTACACTTTAGAACTAAAAACACTTGTGTTAGTAACATTGTAAAAATAAGAAAGTAACAATTTTTATAAACGAATGTTACATTTTACTTGTATAATAACATTGTAAAACAGTTACGTTTGCTTGTATAATAGTATATCTATATGTTTTCAAATAATAAGTTACAATGAGTTCAATTTATCATGATACATGTAAAAGTATTACATTATCTATAGAAATCTGTTACAATTTTATCTACTAAAGTGTTACATTTACTTGTACAAATAATTACATTCATGTATATAAGTTGTTGTTTTTCAAATGATACTTTCTTTTGAAAAATAAAATCAAAATACTCAAAAATAAAAAATATTCTGGAAAAAACACTATTACATTTCAGTATAACGATAATTACATTTAGTTATTGTTAGTGTTACACGTATTTATAGTTAGTATTACAGTTGAAAGATGAGTAAAATGAGCCATTTTTTTTTGTAAAACTGGTGTTACGTTTACTTATAAACAATGTTACTTTATAAGTAACACAGTTGTTACATTTAGCTGTATACTTTTGGCAAACAAAAAAACAGTAAAAAAAAATGATATTTTTTTTTCTGGGAAAAAAAAAATAAAAAATTTGGGTCAATGAGTCGCTGCTACGTGACAGATTTTGAGTGGAGCATGAGTTGGGATCCTACGCTTCGTGGAGAATGTTGTACACGGGTTATGGGTCGACCCGTCTCTTCTATGAGACGGATCTAGGTGTTCTTACAAGACCACTTGATTATTAAATAGATGTGTAACTTTTCCCTCCTTTATGATTTGAATATCTGTGGAAACATCTAATTTTCAACAAATAGATAAGACTAACATTCATTTTTCCATCTAAAATAATTCAATTATTTTCACCTTGTTTGATCTAATCTTTTGTGGCTGTAATATAGAAAATTAATATACATTGTATGTTTTTTTATGTTTTTAAATTATTTTCTTAGTATGAAACAATATTCTTATGATTGCTTAACTGTTAACGGAGTATGATAGTTTGTTTGGAGTACCTTAAGGAGCCCACTTCACTTCGGGCTTGTTACCAAGTATTTTTATAGTGGCTCTTTAACAGTTATTTTGAAAACTTTTTTTTTCAACTTTAGTCCTTCAACCAAAAACAATAAATAAAATGACAATTATATGTCAATGATTTTTCCAAATACATTGAGTTGGTCTTCTAAAAGCTATTTTTTTTTAAGATTAAGGAAAAAATATTCTTTTGCCGCTGGCACTTAAACTCACATAAACTGACTTCTTTCGCTCCTTGCCTTCCCTACACTAATACTAGTACTATTTTACAGTAACACTGGCACTCACTAATACATATACTAACACTATTTTATATTGATTTTTTTTACATTAACACCAGCACTTTTTTACTCTTAAAAACATGCACTAACAGTTTGGCACTCTTTACGGTAACACTTTTTTACACACCCCACTGCATTTTTTACACTAACATTGACACTCTTTTACACTGACACTTTTTACTTTAACACAGTAACTTTTTTAACTAACACTAGCATTCTTTTACATTAACACTGATATTTTTTTAAAAAAAATAAAGCTTAAATTTTTATATTGTGCTCTTAAATTTTGATACTGGTACATTTTATAACTATGCCAGACACTTTTTATAAAATTCACTATGAAAGATATATAGCTAGGACTGTTTCTGGGAATGACGACTTGTCAGGACACTTGTGATCACGGATGATCACACAACTGTCTTAACAACTGACAAGACAACTGTCGACGAACAGAGATTAAATGCAGCGGAAATTAAAACTCAGAATTTAAACACTTCAGCAAGAATTACTTGCTGGAAAACTTTCTTTAATAAAGATCTTGCAGAGTACAAGATTATAAAAAGAAACAAAAACTATTAAAAGATAAAAACTTATTCTATCTTGAATAGACTAAACACCAAAACACTTGTAGTTCTAAAAGGTTTAGAACTCCAAGAACAAATGAACTCTCTCTCTATGTTCAGAATTTTGGAGAATGAGAGAATAAAAGACGTGCAAATATATGCAGCCCATCTCTTGTATATATACACGGTTAAGGTGAAGACTCCTTGCCATGTATTCCTTCCTTGGAGATCAAACAGTATATTCAGCAAATCCTTCCATAGAGAGAATCCAAGTTTACCTAAAATACAAAAACACTAACTACCATAGATAGACATCAATAGGTTAGGCAAATAAATCATAAAAATAATAAATAACCAAAATTAAACTATTCCTAAATAATTACAACTAAATCCTAAAATAACACTAAACTAATTATATACAATAATTATTATCATAATCACAAAGATACACAAAAAAAAGTAAATGAGTATTTCATACTCTTTCAATCTCCCCTATCTTTGTGGTTCTGATCAAAACATCCAAAACAATAATCTCTTCCCCTGAATTTGTACATTGGATTCTACTCCCCCTAAATACATCTTTAGAACACATCTTTCTCCCCCTTTTTGAGAAGAACCATCAAACTCAAAGAAAGAAAATTGTGAATATCTTCCACTCCCCCTAAATTTGAATCTCCCCAACAAAAATACATCTAAGAGCATCATCAATCTCAACTCATATCGCAGCAAACCTTTATATTCCAGAGAGTTCTGCAGAAGATGTACTTACCCTTTAAAACAGTAGCAGACTTACCAGTTGACTGTCCAGTTGAGTGACCAGTTGTCCGCACAGTTGCACGAACAAGATGCTTAGCACCAGCTGGATGCTTAACAACAAAAATGCCTGAGCTTGATCAAAGCAGCGACAAACAATCATTTTGTGTCACAATCACTCAGTGTTTCTCCTGAATTCTCGGATATATCTGCAAAAATGTTAGAGAGAGTGTATTTGCAGAATAGGAACAAGATGAAATGAGAGAAATGTAGCTAAAAACATGAGGAAGAAGATATACTAAACCATAATTCACAACCAGATTTGACATGGAGGAAATATCAAGGGAGGACAGTAATTCTTCCTAAGAACTCGGGTAGGCCAAGGAGTAGGGAGAACCGAGTAACTTTGAAGTACCTATTTGAATTCCAAAACAAACAAGGATTTTGATTTTAAAATTCAAACTTTTTCCATGTTTTGTGATAAATTGTCCGTCCCAGAATTAGAACTTGCCAAATTCAACTGAATCCATTTATCCACAATGTACCATAATTTTCACCAACTGCACAATGAAACTTGAACATCACGCCATTAGACTATCGTTAATCACATGAAAATCATCAATCTTTAACACATAAGAACAATAATTCAATTGCTGATGTTAATACCAAGGGAGAAAAAACTTAGAAAAATTATGCCTAAACACACAAGTGAAGATTGTCTCAATTTTGGTGTGACATAGTATGATCAACTCAGTCCATGACTCGGTTTTAACTCACAGGAATTCAATGAGATTTTCTTTCAATCATGTAGCCTTAGAACACAGTCATTTTAGGCAATGAACTTGTTATGGGGATGAGCTTTTCACTCTCTCAATACAGTGCCACCATACTTTTCTTTCTCAAGTGATGTATTAAACAACGTCGGCATTTTGCCTAAATGAGTAGTGACTTCAAATATTGGAGGCAGCTTGTTCTCCCCGTAAACTTAAGATTGAGTGTTCACTTCATGATAAACAGCACGGAGGAATTAACATGATAATTTTATTATCAAGTCAAGAAGGGTCTCACATTCAAGGGTCAAAACTAGGAGTCAAAGAATTTAGTTGACCAAGTGATCACAAGAGACAATCGTGCAATAGAATGAATGCAGTTTTTTTTGTTTACTGTAATATACAATTATATAGTTAAGCAGTCAGTTGTCTGCACACTTGTGCAGTCAACTGGTATCACACAGTCCGAGAGACTTCTTAAGTGAAGAAATTCTCTCGAATTCCAAAGCATTGGTAAAGATATCAGCAAGTTGATCCGTTGTGCTTACATGTTCTAGAGTAATGATTTTTTTATCAACGAGATATCTAATAAAATGGTGCATAATATCTATGTGCTTTGTTAGGAAATGTTGTACCGGATTCTTGGTAATATTCTGGGGACTTAAGTTATCACAAAATACAGTCAAGGTTTCACTTCTAAGACCATAATCCTTGATTATTTGGTCCATCCTCAACAATTGAGTACAACAAGTAACAACTCCCATATATTCAGTATTAGATGGCCTACGAACCAAGGACCTAATATCTTTCCTTTCAAATTTTACCACTTTATCTTGCATGACATTGATCCAATTATTAACTTTTAAGGTTTCTGACTCATTCTCATGCTCAAAATTAGCAACGAAACAACAAGAGCTTACCTGATGGTACGCAGATTGCATGCATACCAAACCGGCTAATTCCCGATAATTTATTCGTTTTCCTCTTGTTTTCATTCCTTCATCAACTCCCCCAATGACCTGGGAAGTTAGATAATCTCCTTGTATCCTTGCAGCAGCATCAGATCCTCTGCTTTCATGATCTTCATTGATTTCAGAATCTGAACTAGAATTTGCTACTGTCTGACCATCTGTCGTGGCAGTTGACTGTTCATATGGTCTGTCAACTGACTTCACAAGTGTTAAATCTGCAGATTCTTTTGTACTCTTTTGTTCAGATTCATCATTAATCTGTTCAGGCTCCCAAGTGCAACCTGTAATACAATTCTCAACACAATTGACAATAAGATCAGGAGCATTATCAAAAATTGAGTTAAAACATGAATGATTTTCAATCTTGTAACAATGATTAGAGGATCTTACACCTTTCAAAACGCATCTGTTTGAATCATCGAAGACCTCACAGATCTTCTTATCAAACTTGACATGTAGATCATCATCACACAATTGGCTTATGCTAATTAGGTTTGCCTTTAACCCATCAACATGGAAGACATTATGAAAGTTAGGCAAACCATTAACATTCAGCGTACCTTTGCCAATTACCTCACCTTGAGCACCTCCACCAAAATTGACCTTTCCACCTTTAAAGGCTTCATAGTCTTTGAAATGCTCAAAAGAGCCAATCATGTGGCGGGAGCAGCCACTGTCAAAGTACCAGGCTCTTTCCACACTACTCTTGAGGGAGGTAAACACTACTTGACACTTTAGAGTGTCCTTTCTTACCCATGTGGATTATGGAGTAGACTGCTATTGTCTGGGTAGTTGTGTCTCCAACTGTGCCCACAACTGTCCTATCAGGTGGCCGCTGTTCTTCTCCAAGCCAAGTTCCTGTTTCAACTTGTAACAAAATGGACGTATATGTCCAGGGGAAAAACAATGGTGACACACGTATCTCCTTTTTCTATTTCTTCTATTTTTTTTAGAAGACATGTGATTATCATTAAATCTCTCATTGTTTTTCAAAATGCTCTCACCTTTCTTAACAAAAATTGGATCTCCATAGCCTAATCCTAATTTTCCTTGATTCCCCATTTTTAAAACTTCATCTAACTTTGTCTTACCATTGTTAAGCTTTGTGAGAGTGTTAGTTTCTTTTTCAAGACCGCTTTTATACTTCTCACACTAATTGTCCTTTTTGGTAAGCATGACTTCTAACCTAGCTATGGAGTCCTTTTGAGAATCATTTTCACTCGACAACCTCTCATTCTCATATTTTAAGTTTAGATTAGCAGAAGTGAGTTTTTCATTTACCTGCCTAAAAACCTTAAGTTGTTCCATTCTTTTAGACCAATCTGCATGAAGCTCAACATATATATTGTGCAGATCTTCATAAGTTGCACTGTCTTTATCTTCCTGTTGGGATTCCTCAGATTCACCTGCAGATGTGTGTGAGGATCCCCCCCGGGGCGAAACGAGTTCGTTTCGAGGATGAAAAGCCAAACACGTGTAACTTCACAAACATAACGGAGTCGCAACATTTGTTAAATTTTAACCCAACAAATGAAAATGGTTAGAGATTTATGAGTTCGGAGGTCAGGTTATGGCTTGGGAAGAGTTTCACGTCACCCAAGCTGCCTCGGACATAGCCGAGTCTCCCTTGTGTTTGTTAACAAAAAGTGCATATGTGTGTGTGTGTCTAGAAAACGGGAGAAACTGACTTTAACAGAAAACAGTTAGGATTTTAATAGAAAGGGGTTCTTTTGTAAACATTCTGGATTAAAGGGGGGGGGGGACTGGACTGAAACATGCCCCTGGACAAAGTAGCCGTACGGCTAAAGGAGGTCTTCCTGGGAATTTTAACAGATTCGCAGGAATCACTCCAGTTCCATACAGAAACAGAGCATTCTGTCTAAAAATGGACTGTTTGATCATTTTCAGCCATTCTTTTATAACAAAATACAAATTGAACCATCCCTATGTCATTAATCACTAGATTAGACACCAAGAAATTTTTTTTGGATGTGATCAAGACAATCATTGGGGAATTATTGAGAAAAGGTGATGAAAGTGGCCTTTGAGCCAAGATGGCCATTTTGATGAGTAAAGATTTAAACTTTACCATCAAAATGGGATCTTTATACAAGATTAAACCTTTAGGGACAATAAGATGACATAAAGATTGAATCTTTATGACCCAAATGTGGGATTTTAGGCTAAATCAAGGTTAAGATGATAAAGATTAGAACTTTATCACCCAACATGATCATCATGGCCAAATACAACATAAAGATACATACTTTCACCATAAAAATAGATCATCAAGCTATTTAAAGACAAGAAATTAACAAATCATGATCTTCTTTAGGTTTTATCCCTTTTCACACACTTGGATGTGAGGGCACCTTGAATCATTTCATGATTTGGTTCCAAGATACATAACAAGAATATATGGTGCTTGAAAGGACAAGACTTGCAATATAAAAGTGCTTGACAAGGGCAAGACTTGCAATACAAAAGTGTTTGACAATGGAAAGGCTTGAAATGCAAGTAAATAAACAACATAAACAAGAACAAAAGAGTTTAAGATGGAGAGAAGATGGGGAGAATGAGGCTTCACCTATGGTGGTTATAGCCTATCTTCCTCTCTTTTCACTCAAGTGTTTGGTGGTGTTTCACTCAGACTGAATTTCTGCAGAGTTTCACCTACAAAACTATATTTCTCCCCCCCCCCCCTGAAATGATCAGAAATGGTCTCAATTTATAGGGACTGAGGGTGCCTAAACCAGCCGTACGGCTAGGCCCCTCCCGCGTCCAAACCATCCGTACGGCTCAGCATGGCGAGCTTTTGGATTTTTCCAATTTTAATTCCAAAGTGGTCCTGGAATTTTCAATTTATCCTAGTGAGGTCCCAGCCTATCAGTTTATCCCTGAATGGTGCTAACAATTCCTTTAAGTTGGTCAATTTCAGATTGGGGTACTTACAGAGCCCCTCGGCAACGTCGCTTTGGAAAAGCGGGGTTGTCGATAAAAATAAGCATCCCAATCTGATGGGAGGACGGCTTGACCGATTTGGTTATGTGGCTGGACTTAGAGGTATAGGATTCCTACGTATCCCAGTTTACAGGGAATCAAGCCTAACGTAGTTCGGGAGGGGTGAGAGACTTTAAGGCTACTCAAACCTAAGGGCTAGGTGGATATTTGTCATCCTCTCCTAGGGGAACGGGCATGACTCTTGGCGAGTTCAGAGGCAGGACATGGTCAACTTGGCTCTATGGAGAGGGTTGACTTACACAAGGAAGCGTGACTCTTGGCGACGCAGAGGCGGGACATGGTCAACTTGGCTCTATGAAGAGGGTTGACTTACCGAGACATGGTTAACTTGGCTCTATGGAGAGGGTTGACTTACAAGGAATGGGAATGACTCTTGCCGAGTTCAGAGGCGGGACGTGGTCAACTTGGATTTATGGAGAGGGTTGACTTACAAGGCAAAGGCGTGACTCTCGGGGTCAGAGGTGGGACGTGGTCAACTTGGCTCTATGGAGAGGGTTGACTTACAAGGCAAAGGCGTGACTCTCGGGGTTAGAGGCGGGACATGGTTAACATGGCTCTATGGAGAGGGTTGGCTTACTCAAAGAAGCGTGACTCTTGGCGAGGCAGAGGCGAGACATGGTCAACTTGGCTCTATGGAGAGGGTTGACTTACCGGGACATTGTCAACTTGGCTCTATGGAGAGGGTTGACTTACAAGGATGGTCTTACATCATTTTGGACTGCCGAGACAAAGGTTTCCTTAACCTAAAATGACCATTATGGGCCTTGGCTTGAGCTAACTCCATCTTTGGGAAGTTTGACGAGGCAACTGGTCTTACATCCCACTAAGGACGGCCGGGGACAAGGGTCTCAACCTATAATGACTATTCAGAGTCAAGGTTTGACTTGGGTCAATTCCACCTTTGGGGAACTCGACGGGAAAACTGGTCTTACGTCCCACTAAGGATTTCCGGGACAAAGGCTTGAACCTAAAGAGACCATTCTGGGTCAAGGCTTGGTCAACTCCAACTTTGGGGGGTTTGACGGGAAAACTGGTCTTACGTCCGACTAAGGACTGTCGGGACAAAGGCTTGAACCTAAAGAGACCATTCTGGGTCAAGGCTTGGTCAACTACATCTTTGGGGAGTTTGATGGGAAAACTGGTCTTACGTCCGACTAAGGACTGCCGGGACAAAGGCTTGAACCTAAAGAGACCATTCTAGGTCAAGGCTTGGTCAACTCCACCTTTGGGGAGTTTGACGGGAAAACTGGTCTTACGTCCGACTAAGGACTGTCGGGACAAAGGCTTGAACCTAAAGAGACCATTCTGGGTCAAGGCTTAGTCAACTCCATCTTTGGGGAGTTTGACGGGAAAACTGGTCTTACGTCCGACTAAGGACTGCCGGGACGAAGGCTTGACCTGAAATGACCACTCTGGGTCAAAGCTTGGGTTGGGTCAACACTACTCTACGGGACGGTTGACACATTTTCTTGACACCGGGGAAGAGCCTAGGTATAAGGATCCCGTCCCTCGGGGCGAAACAAGCGAAGTTCGCACGAGGAAGAAATGCCAAACACGGGTAACTTTCCTAACGAAAAAGAAATGGAGTCGCCACATTTATTAATTTTAAACCCAACAAATGAAAATGGTTAGAGAAGGTGAGTTCGGAGGTCAGGTTACACTTTGGGAAGAACATATTTGCGGTTCACCCAAAATGCCTCAGAAAGAACCAAGTCTCCCTTGTTAGTTTGAAAATGTACGTGTGTGTGTGTATTTAACGGAAAAGTTTCTGTTATTGGTTTTGTTTGGAAAATCTTAATTGAAAGGGTTTGTTTATTAAGAAAATAGGTATCAGAGGGCAAAACAGACATTTTACCCCCTGTTCCCAACATAGCCGTACGGATGTACATGCCTTTTCCTGGAATTTTACAGTTCAGTCAAGAACAGTCCAGTTTCAGAGCAGAAACAGAACATTCTGTTGAAACTGGACTTTGATTCCAGTTTGTTTAAAACACTTTATAAGTTTAAATACAACATTCCTATGCTAAATGATCAGCACTTAGTCCCCAAAACAAGTATTTGGGTGTGATCATAAGCAATCATTGGAGAAAATTGAGAAAAGTTGATGAACATGCCCTTTGGGCCAAAATTGACCATTTGGTGATTAAAGATTGAAACTTTATCCCCAAGATGGCATTTTTATGACTTATTAACCTTTAAAGAGTCAAATTAACACATACAGATTGAATCTTTATAACCCTAAAGGGGACTTTTAGAGCTAGATCAATGTTGGATGATAAAGATGGAAGCTTTATCATCCAAATGATCATTATTGTCAACAAAAGCATCATTCCAACTAAATAAGAATGTAAATGACAATCAACAAGCCATGATCATCTAGGTTTGAACCTCTTCCACACAAGGCATGGAGGGCACCTTGGATCATCTCATGGCTTGGACAAGAGAAATATAGAGTAATATATGTATATTTGCTTGAATGGACAAGTCTTGCATAAATGTAAAGTTGCTTGAATGGACAAGTCTTGCAAGTAATGTAAAAGTGCTTGAATAGACAAGTCTTGCAAGTAATATAAAGGTTAACATAAACTTAAACAAAGATTAAAGAGAAAATAGAGTTATAGATGAAGAGAAGGGAGGGGGAGAAGGTGGCTTTACCTATTTTGGTTTAGCCAATCTTCCTTTCTCTCTTTCACTCTTTGTTTCACTCTTCTCTCACACTACTGCAGTGATTTTGACAGAGTAATCCTTCTTATGTTGTTTCCCCCCCCCCCCATGAAATGATCAGCATGGGGTTCAATTTATAGAGGCTGGGGGTGCCCAAAGTAGCCGTACGGCTAGGGACCTCATGTGCCCAAACCATCCGTACGACTCGACTTGGCGAGCTTCTGGATTTTTCCAAGTTTAATTCCAGTTCAGTCCTGGAATATCAGGTTTATCTTAGTGAGGTCCTGGCCCATCGATTTATCCCTGAATGGTACCAAGAATTCCTCTAAAGTAGGTCGATTTCAGATTGGGGTACTTACACTAGGGGCAACCGTTAAGACACATTGTGGACGAAAGAGTCCAAAACTTTGGGAAAATCATTTTGAGAGGAGATCAAAAGCATTTTGCTTGAAACATGGTCTTTGATAAATGATGCCAAAAGGGCAAATTTTGGAAATGCTTATTTTCTAGAGGCAACTCTTTTAACAAATCATGTTAGTCAAATTCTTGATTTTAACTTAACCGTGAGGTTTGTTATGCATAAAGTCCTTTGGATTTAGTCCATTCATTGTGGAGTAACTGATGGTAGGAAATCTGCTCGTCACTGTTGTGGGGATAGCCCCAATGTCATCTTTGTCGTTGATGTCGGGGTAGCCCCATGTCCTTATTGTTGTTGATGTCGGGGTAGCCCCATATCCTTATTGTCGTTGATGTCGGGGTAGCCTCATGTCCTTGTTGTCGTCGATGTCACGGTAGCCCCATGTCCTTATCGTCGTTGATGTCGGGGTAGCCCCATGTCCTTGTTGTTGTTGATGTGGAAGTAGCCCCAATATCATCTTTGATCTTTGAAGTGAGGTTAGGAACCCATCCATTTTTCATGACGCACCCTTTCTTTTGCCTAGGCCTCCCTTTCGGGTTTTCAACCTAGCGGGCATCTTTTTTGCGTCTTTTATGGCACACCCTGTTTTTTGTCTAGGCCGCCCTTACGGGTTTTCAACCTAGCGGGCTACTTTTTTGGTGCCTTTCTCTTTTTTTTTTTTTTTTTTTTTTTATGAGTGATCCAGCCGACTCGATAGAACGGGGACTTTAAAGTATTTTTTCATGGAGGAAACATGCAAGGGCATTTTATTTGGGAGAGAGTCCCTTTATGTTGGTGAGCTTTTTGAGCAATGTATCATGAAATGGGAGGAAGCCCTTGCTTGATAGAACATAGGTGTTTAGCTCTTTCCTAAGATGTAGAGGAGAAGACTTGTCGAGACATTTGAAATTTGCCTTAGTTAATATTATCAAAATGATTGCTTGAATGGACCATGTTTATTATTAAGTCCAGATTATAACAAGCAATTAGCCTTAACATGTATAAATGTTGTGATAAATTGGGATTAAGATTCGATCAATGGCAAGATCGGGATAAGGTGTTTCTGGGAAGTCGGTCATTGATGGGACCGTGGGAAGAGAATTTAGTCATTTTGAGAGGACCGCGGTTTGATGGTTTTGTTTCATGCTATGACCGGACCCGAAGGTTGCCTACATTCCCCTCGGTTTGAGGAGCTCAGGTCGCCGTAGTTCGGTCATGTGAATCATCTTTTGCTGAAGTCGGTGTCCTTTTGAAGGATGTTGTTGCTTTGCTGATGTAGATCGCTTCGCTTTGCGGTGAACTCCTCGGGATGTTATTTGAGGTGGACTTTTACAGTGAACTTGGTGAGCTTTTGAGGTAAACTTCATCTTCGCCAATATTCATTTTCTTTCCTTCTTTCCATTATCCATTTCTTTTCTCTCTTATCATTTTTTTTTTTAGAGAGAGGGGAAACATTAGCCCCAACTTGCTATCTTGGACATTGGCTCATTTGTAGCCCCTTGGTGGAATGTCTGTCACTTCTCACTTTGACTTTAAAGATCCGGGAAGTCCTTTGCTTGGTCGCGCACGCGCGATCACGGTTGAATCTTGGTGGTTGAGCAACAACATCCTTGCCTTTTCATTGTCTCGGGATGCTTTTGTATCGGAAAGGTGTATCGGGAAATGTGTATCGGGGATGTGTATAGAGGAAGGCTTGCTATTAATGGTTTCTTTATGCCAATTGATCACAACATTTATTCACATCAAGATTAATCGTTTGTATTTAGCATTTTTCATTTGTGTTAGGTACATTCATCCTTAATGAGTCGTCATTGACTAGTATGCTTAGAAGTCAATTCATCATTTTAGGGACGTAGCAATCAATTGATAATAACAAGCAAGACAATTTCAAGAGTAAATGTATATTGAAAATAATGTCTCAAGTCTAGAGGGAAGAGAATTAAAATGACTCTTTTATTTAGATAACTTTGTACATACATGTCCAAGTATGGACGTAAAAATAAAAAGACACAGTCCGGGACGGACTTTGGTGAAAGTCTAGATCCTATGAGGCTGGAAGACACTTTTTTTTTTTTTTGAGGGATGGGTTCCCATGAAGCACGATGATCCATTTTCTTCCTCAATTGTTGGAGGGGTTGTCGGCGGCATATTCCATGTCTTCCACGGGGAACTCGGGTTCCATATCGTCGTGAAAGATGTCGCGAGGTCTCCACTTGGCTTGGCGTTGTAATTGCCGGATCCGTCTACTCATGAGTTTAGAGTTTGCTTTGGCCATCTCCTTTTGGTGATTTCCTTCCGAGGCGCGTAACCTTTGTGCATGACACTCGACGAGGGTACGGATCTCCATTTGATGTGGCCGCTTTTGGGCTTCCGAAGCACAGGCCTCTCCTTTTAATCTTCTTGCTCATGTGGATGGTTGTCTCGGACGCCAATTCAGATGTGGGGTCCTTGGTCAATGTTTCCAATGGACATAACCGCGAAGGACTTTAGCATATTAAACCTCAAGGTGAAATTATAACCATGATTTGAGAAGAACGCTTCATTAGCGGATTAGCCTTTTTAAGAAAAACTTGACCTTTTATTTTAAGAAAACTTGATCTCCATTATTTTTTCATTTGAGTAAAAGACTCACACATTTTTTGTTTTCTCTTTTTTTTTTAAATAAGGATTGACCGGGCCGAAGTTGCCTACGTTCCCCTCACTACGAGGGAGGGGGTCCCACGCGTTGAGAGGCTCAGGTCACCGTAGTTCGAATGGGTTTAGAATTCTAAGACAAACATGACCTCAGTCGACTCACTTCAAACGGACCTTTTAGTCGGGATGACATGGGACGAGACATTACTGGTTTAAGACTAAATGGTACTCACACTAGTCCGAGTCACAAGGGCAATCGGGTCAATTGAAATGGTCACCACATGGCGGTGCAAATCGAGGAGGTCAATGCTTGACCAAGGTATATTACCATGTGGCGCCATGACGCTTAGACCCGAAGGGGGAATGGTCATGTGACGACACTAACGGGAACGAGATGCCTCGAGGGGCGCAAAATTGGTCATCACATGACGGCTCCAGGAAGGGGAAAAGGGTCATCCTAAGCACTTTTATTTTCTTTCTTATATATATATATATATATATATATATATATATATAGAACTTAATTTTAACGGAAACTTTGGAGGATAATGGGGGTCCGTCCAATGACTTGACCGACTTCTTGGAGGATAACGGGGATCCGTCCAAGGACTTGACTGACTTCTTGGAGGATAACGGGGATCCATCCAAGGACTTGACTGACTTCTTGGAAGATAACGGGGATCCATCCAAGGACTTGGCTGACTTTTTTGGAGGATAACGGGGATCCATCCAAGGACTTGGCTGACTTTTTTGGAGGATAACGGGGATCCGTCCAAGGACTCGACTGGAATCTTATTGGAGACCTAGGGGACTACACCTAGGGATTTAACGGGAATCTCCACGGGGACCTAGGGGACAACGCCTAGGGTTTCAACGGGAATCATAATGGGGACCTAGGGGACAACGCCTATTTCAAAGGGAGTCATAACGGGGACCTAAGGGACGACGCCTAGGGTTTCAAACGGGGACCTAGGGGACGACGCCTAGGGTTTCAACGGGGACTATAACGGGGACCTAGGGGACAATGCCTAGGGTTTTAACGGAGACCTAGGGGACAACGCCTAGGGTTTCAACGAGAATCATAACGGGGACCTAGGGGACAATGCCTATTTCAACGGGAGTCATAACGGGGACCTAGGGGACGACGCCTAGGGTTTCAAACGGGGACCTAGGGGACGACGCCTAGGGTTTCAACGGGAATCATAACGGGGACCTAGGGGACAACGCCTAGGGTTTCAACGGGAATCATAACGGGGACCTAGGGGACATCGCCTAGGGTTTCAACGGGAATCATAAAGGGGACCTAAGGGACAATGCCTAGGGTTTCAACGGGAATTTTGGAGGATAGCGGGGATCCATCCAAAGATTGACGGGTGCCTCGGAGATCTTCCAAGGACTTAACGGGTTCCTAGGGGACAACGCCTAGGGATTTAACGGGAATTTTGGAGGATAACAGGGATCCATCCGAAGATTAACGGGTGCCTCGGAGATCTTCCAAGGACTTAACGGGTTCCTAGGGGACAACGCCTAGGGATTTAATTGGAATTTTGGAGGATAACGGGGATCCATCCGAAGATTAACGGGTGCCTCGGAGATCTTCCAAGGACTTAACGGGTTCCTAGGGGATAACGCCTAGGGATTTAATGGGAATTTTGGAGGATAATGGGGATCCATCCGAAGATTAACGGGTGCCTCGGAGATCTTCCAAGGACTTAACGGGTTCCTAGGGGACAACGCCTAGGGATTTAACGGGAATTTTGGAGGATAACGGGGATCCATCGAAAGACTTAACAAAACGACGCTTTGAAATAATATGATGTGCCAAAGACGGGAAGCAAAAACGGAGCAAATTCATGCGAGGTGCAATTAATTATCTGTTCAAGTTTACTTAAAACGCATTTTTATTCCTAAATGGTTGGAAAAGATTTCTCTTCTTTTTCGCAACTAATCTAAATCCTGGATCAGTGGAGGCCATCACTACATCTATAAGCCCCTTGTTTTTCACCTGTATTGCACGCTCCCAAGGACGGACTATCCCGGGCGAGGGTCCTATAGGGCACGCGGCTTCCACCGACCAAAAGAAACAAACCTAAGGTCTAGTGCGTCACAAAGTTCCGATGCACGGGCCATTCTTATCATGGTTAATACCCGGTTAAGGTTAAGATTAACTTAACGCCTCAACGAAATTCTGGCATGACCTTATTTTAATGAAGAATCTCGGACCTTAACCTTAGGCTTAAGGATGATTAGGATGAGCTAAGCATTAGAATTTAATGACACGGTTTCATCCTATCTTTAATACACGACTTTGGTTAATTATGGTTGACATTAACGCATAAGTCAAGGACCGGGTCAAAGATGACCTTGGTCACGCTTGTTTTCACAAGGAGTCGTGACTCGGGCGTTAACTTGGACATCATTAACTTTGGGCACGTAATAAGGACGTGATGATGTGAGCTAGACCAAAAACCAACCATGGTCACAGTATTTGTGTGTCACGGACATGTGTGGTTGACTCGGCTCGGAAGGGGAGGTGGAATGGACCCGTGCGCGTGAGAAGGGCACAAGAGCACCAATCAAGCTGCATCGTGGCATCCATTCCGGGTTTAAAGGGTTTTTGGAGCGTGCGCAAGGTCAAGTGTGTTGGGTTTTGAGCAAACATGCGCAGCGGAATAAAACCCAAAAGCCTAGATCCGATCACGATGATTAAATTAATATGGAGATGAATTTAGAACACTAACCGTGACGGAGCTTTAAAATTCTGAGATCTTCAATCTTTGTTCTTCGCGCTTCTTCGAATCACGAACGTAGGAACGACCGCAGAACTTGGATCACGAACTTTGAAGGAGTTGATGCCAACGCCCTCTATGTTTATCCACACGCGAACGAATTTCAAGAACGATTCTTGAACCGGATTGCTAGACCTAATAGAAACTCTTTCTACTTTGAAGGCTATATGGAAAATCAATGTTCTTGTTCTTGAGGAAGAAGAAGAACTTGTTTTTCTCTCTCTTGGAGGCTATCTAATTGATATGGAATCAATACCTACTGATTAGGTCGTTGTTAGAGGTTTATATACTTATTAGTCCTAAACCGTTTAGGAGAAATAGGTTAAAACCCGTCACAACACGAAATCAGTTTTTGGGCCCGAACAGGGCCTGCTCGGCCGAGTCCTTTAAGGTGCTCGGCCGAGCACCTTTGCTCCAGAAAATATGACCTTCTGATTTCCCATGCTCGGCCGAGTCATATGAGGTGCTCGGCCGAGCACCACCAGAATTCCGATTTTAGCCTTTTAAACAATTCGTCCTTTTGTGTGTGACCCCATAGGATTATATTAAGTTGGCAATGAGCCCAAACACATTTGTGCTCATAAATCATGAGCGGACTCTAGCAAGCCATCATGACTACCCAATTAATATAACTTGTATAAGTTCATGAATCCTTTATAGAACATATTACAATCTCTTTGTTTCACGATGTCTATTGAACGTAAGCCATGGTCAATGGTCAACTTACAATGTTCAATGCTTTCTCGATCCAGAATGTATTGATAGTACAAATCTTATTTGAGCACGGCCATGCATTTCATCAACACCATTCTTCGAGTGGCCAAAGCTTGACATCTCTCTCTTACGAGGAACAAATCCCTTCTTGATTTATTACCTTTCCCTACATGAATCCGATTACGCCAATCACATTCTTTATAGCTACCCGATTAGGGGTAACGTTTGAATATGTCAAACGTAATGTTCATCGAGTGGAAGACTGTGATAATCTCAGGTCTAAAGATTCCAGTAATATAACTATATGAGACTTAATTATGACATTGTGACCATGACATAAATATCATATGGGTCAGTTCAGTATTTGGTCTCCAACAAATACCCATAAGTTTAATTGTATCTCATACACCATAATCATCATATGATTATCCATTAAACCTATACTAACAATTAATCATAATTATCAGGGACGGGGATTATTATAATAAACATGCAAAGGATATAATAATCAATCATTCAATATCTTTAATATATAAATAACATTAATCGTTTTACAAAACGTGCCTAGAGCATACAACACCAACAATCTCCCACTTGCACTAGGCCTAATTAATGTATCGAATACCCATAGACCTAACATGACCATCATGCTTTGCTTGTGGAAGAACTTTTGTCAATGGGTCGGCAATGTTATCATCAGTCGGTACTCTGCATATATTCACGTCACCTCTGTTAATGACTTCTCGAATGACATGGTAACGCCTAAGTATGTGTTTGGACTTCTGATGGTTTCTTGGTTCCCTTGCTTGAGCGATAGCACCATTATTATCACAATAAAGGTCTATTGGATTAGCAATGCTAGGAACCACCTCTAGTTCAGTAATGAACTTCTTAATCCAAACAGCTTCTTTAGCAGCATCGGATGCAGCAATATACTCAGCTTCCGTTGTAGAATCAGCGACAGTACTTTGCTTAGAACTCTTCCAGCTAACAGCAACTCCATTAAGCATAAATACAAATCCAGATTGCGATCTAAAATCATCCTTGTCGGTTTGGAATCTTGCATCTGTGTAACCACTTACAACAAGATCACCTTCCACACCTCCATACACCAAGAACGAATCTTTAGTCCTTCGCAAGTACTTAAGAATCGTCTTGACTGCAATCCAATGATTTTCACCGGGATCAGATTGGTATCTGCTCGTCATGCTCAAAGCATACGAGACATCAGGTCTAGTACATATCATGGCATACATGATGGATCCAATAGCAGAAGCATATGGAATCCCAATCATTCTCTCACGCTCATCAGTCGTCTTAGGACACTGATTCTTGCTTAGAGATATGCCATGACCCACTGGCAAATTTCCCCTTTTAGAGTTTTCCATGCGGAATCTCTTGAGAACTTTGTCAATATATGTATCTTGACTAAACCAATCAGTTTCTTAGATCTATCACGATAGATCCTAATGCCAAGGATATAAGCGGCTTCTCCCATATCTTTCATTGAGAAACACTTTCCTAACCAAGTCTTTACAGACTGTAGTGCAGGAATGTCGTTTCCAATGAGCAATATGTCATCAACATATAGTACTAGAAATAATACTAGGCTCCCACTAATTTTCTTGTATACACAAGGTTCATATTCGTTCTTGATGAAGCCAAACTCTTTGACCGATTCATCAAACCGAAGATTCTAACTCTTAGAGGCTTGCTTCAATCCATAAATGGATCGTTACAATTTGCATACTTTATTAGAATTTTCTGGAATTACAAAACCTTCAGGTTGTGTCATATAAACATCCTCAAGTAAGTTCCCGTTAAGGAACGCTGTTTTGACATCCATTTGCCATATCTCATAGTCAAAATATGCGGCTATGGCAAGTAAAATTCTTATAGACTTGATCATTGCTACGGGTGAAAAGGTTTCATCATAGTCGATTCCATGAATCTGCCTATAGCCTTTCGCTACAAGTCTAGCTTTATAAGTATGCACCTTTCCATCCATGTCAGTTTTCTTTTTGAAAACCCACTTGCATCCTATGGTTTTTACACCTTCGGGCGCATCAATCAAGTTCCAAACTTGATTGTCATACATGGACTTAATTTCAGATTCCATGGCTCCAAGCCATTTATCTGAATCAGGAGCGGACATCGCTTCTTGGTAGGAAGTAGGTTCGTCATCAACTATGACTTCTACTTCATTGCTATACGTCATGAGAAATCCATATCTCTCAGGTTCGGATCGCACCCTACCAGTTCTGCGAGGAACTTGAGTACTCTGAACCGGTTCCACAACTCCTTGTGAAGCTTGCTCAGATCCAACATTTTGTTCCATGTAATTTTCGGGTTCTCGAATCTCTTTGAGATTAATTTTACTCCCACTAATTCCTTTGGAGAGAAACTCTTTCTCTAGAAAGGTACCATCTCGAGCAACAAACACTTTGTTGTCCGTGCGGTTGTAAAAATAATATCCCTTAGTTTCCTTAGGGTAACCCACAAAATTACATTTATCAGATTTTGGTGCAAGTTTGTCAGAGATCATTCTCTTAACATAGGCCTCACAACCCCAAATCTTTATGAAAGACAAACTAGGTTTTCTTCCAGTCCACATCTCATATGGAGTCTTTGGAACAGATTTAGTTGGAACTCTATTTAGTGTAAGAGCAGCAGTTTCTAGTGCATGTCCCCAAAAGGATAAAGGAAGATCAACTTGACTCATCATGGAGCGGACCATATCCAATAAGGTCCTATTTCTCCGCTCAGACACACCATTCCATTGTGGTGTTCCAACAATTCCACAATCTTTAAGATGATTGTCAAATTCTTGGCTTAAATATTCTCCACCACGATCAGATCGTAGTGCTTTAATAGTTTTTCCAAGTTGATTTTGTACTTCATTTTGAAATATTCTAAATATCTCAAAAGATTCACTTTTATGCTTCATTAAGTAGACATAACCATATCTACTAAAATCATCAGTAAAAGTTATGAAGTATTGATATCCTCCCCTAGCACTGCTGCTCATTGGTCCACAAACATCAGTATGTATGAGTCCCAATAAGTCACTAGCTCTTTCACTACTCTTAGTAAAAGGTGTCTTAGTCATCTTTCCAAGTAAACAAGACTCACAAGTTTCATATGATTCTAAATCATGTGAATCTAAAAGTCCGTCCCCATGGAGTTTTGAGATACGCTTCTCATTAATATGACCAAGACGGCAATGCCACAAATAAGTATGATTTACATCATTAGGTTTGGATTTCTTATTTACATTATAGATATTATCATTATTTTCACTTTCAACATCAAGAACATAAAGGCCATTAAATGAACATGCAGTACAATAAAGCATATCATTTAAATAAATAGAAAACTTCTTATTCTTAATAAGAAAACTATAACCTTCATTATCCAAACAAGAAACTGAAATAATATTCCTACTCAAATCTGGAACGTAATAACAATTGTTCAAAACAAGAATTAATCCGCTAGGTAAAATGACATCATATGTTCCTACGGCTAATGCAGCAACTCTTGCTCCATTTCCCACACGTAGGTCCACTTTGCCATCTTTGAGTAGCCTTCTATTCCTTAGTCCCTGCACATTTAAACAAATGTGAGATCCACATCCGGTATCTAATACCCAGGAGCTAGAAGTAGAAAGAAAAATATCTATAACATAGATACCTGAAGTAGACGCAGTCCCACTGCTCTTCTTCTTCTTTAGCTCTTCCTTGTAAACCTTGCAATTGCGTTTCCAATGACCAATCTCATTGCAGTGGAAACAAATTGCATCCTTTTGGGAAGCAGGTTTAGCCACAGTAGCATTGACAACATTTGCCTTGCTAATCTTGGGTTTGACAACTTTTGCCTTACCCTTTCCTTTGCCTTTCTTTCCTTCCTTTGACACTATGAGCACTGGAGCGGCTTCTTTACCAATTTTCTTTTCTGCCTGCTTAAGCATCCCATGCAATTCAGACAGAGTCTTATCCATCCCATGCATATTAAAGTTCATGACGAACTGGTTATAGCTTTTGGGCAATGAATTAAGAATAAAATCGGTAGCCAACTCATCATCAATTGGATGACCAAGCCTCTCTAGTTTCTCAAAGTAAGCCTTCATCTTTAAAACATGAGGGCTCACAGACTGCCCTTCGCTCATCTTGCATGAGACAAGTGCAGCTATAGTGTCGAACCTCTCTTGCCTTGCTTGTTCTTGAAACATATCTTTCAACGAAGCAGCAAGGTCAAATGCCTCCAAGTGCTCAAGAGTCTTCTGAAGCTCTGAACACATGGCCGCAAGCATAAGACAACCCACCTCACGAGAATCATTTGCATGTTTCTTGTAGGCGTTTCTCTCATCCTTGGGTGCATTAGAAGCAGGTTCTTCTTCAGGAACGGGCTCTTCAAGAATATAGAGCTTGTCCTCATGCTTTAGAACAATTCTAAGGCTGCGGATCCAATCCGTATAGTTAGCTCCATTTTCTTGAAGTTTCTCCTTCTCAAGGATAGATCGCAGTGATAAGTTTGTATTTTGAGCCATTATCTACAATTATGCAAACATATAATTAAATATAAGTACCAACTTTATTAAAGATATTAAATATTAGTATTTCACAAATACTCCCACTAAATTATATAACCTTCAAATACATCTAATGCATCATATAATTTAAATGGGCTAAGATCCATCTTTAATTTAATTTCAAGTCCGCTTTGGCGATACTGCTCAAAATTAAATTAATTAGGTAGACAACTCTTTGTCAATCATATCAAATATGACTCTTAGATCCTTTATGAGATTTTAGACATCATATGTCTAACATGTTTTAATCTCATCTGTGCCTTAGGCCCAAAACTTTGTCTTTTGATAGCCTAATTAAGTCAAACCATTTTAAACGTATAAGAATCACTCTTTCCTCATCTTGCTCATAAATGAATAGAATTAATGCACCTCGCTTTGGCAGAGCCCACATAAAACTATCCACGTACTCGCAAGTGTTTTAATCATGGATTGGCACAAAAATTACGTTTTATGAAGGTTCACCACATATAGCATATAACACATTTATGATCACATAAGATAAACATGTTATTCTTAAAGCAACGGTTAATAATTTAATTAATCTCATTAATTAAATTAAGATTTCATGTGATTGATTTATGGGGATAAATTCTTTAACACATTATTGAGAGCACGATTGTACGGTCGAAACTAAGCCAGAAGGCATCCACAATCCCGTACCAAATTTAGAAACTAGAAGAAACAACTATGTAAGGTCGAAACTAAGCCAATAGACATCCACAATCCCTTACATAAAGTAACTCGATTCTAAATTCTTTTGTCCCATCAATTCATTACTTTGACCTTGATATTTGTTTTCAGGAAACACGGTTTCTCAAACCAGCCATCTGACAAACAAATTCAATCCAAAGTGATTTTAAACAAGCCATTTAATTTCAGGAAACACGGTTTCTAAAACCAGCCATCTGAAAAACAAATTTTGTCCAAAATCAACCTGCTCGGCCGAGTCCTTTAAGGTGCTCGGCCGAGCACCTCTGTGTTCCAGAAAACCCTTTGCTTCTGACGACTCTGCTCGGCCGAGTCTTATAGACTGCTCGGCCGAGCACCACGAACAGAACAAATTTTCTTGTCGAATTTTAATTCTAAGATTGCTTTCCCGATTCATTTAGGATTTGGTGTTCATAATGATCATATCATCATGTTCATCAAAACCTTGAATAAACGATTTTTCATGAATCAAAGATCATCAACAAATCAATCCAATTAATTTTTTGATAATCTAAAGGAACATAATAATCAAATTATTATTGCAATCATAGATCCCACATAACGTATTTAAACGGTGCGATTTTATGATTTCAATATATCTCATATACAAACATAAAACTCAGATCACATAAACATCTTGAATCCAAATTCACATAGCATGCCAAAACATATAATCCAATTATATCATTAACATGTTATTATTAAAATAATCATGATGAACGGGGCTCTGATACCACTGTTGGGTTTTGAGCAAACATGCGCAGCGGAATAAAACCCAAAAGCCTAGATCCGATCACGATGATTAAATTAATATGGAGATGAATTTAGAACACTAACCGTGACGGAGCTTTAAAATTCTGAGATCTTCAATCTTTGTTCTTCGCGCTTCTTCGAATCACGAACGTAGGAACGACCGCAGAACTTGGATCACGAACTTTGAAGGAGTTGATGCCAACGCCCTCTATGTTTATCCACACGCGAACGAATTTCAAGAACGATTCTTGAACCGGATTGCTAGACCCAATAGAAACTCTTTCTACTTTGAAGGCTATATGGAAAATCAATGTTCTTGTTCTTGAGGAAGAAGAAGAACTTGTTTTTCTCTCTCTTGGAGGCTATCTAATTGATATGGAATCAATACCTACTGATTAGGTCGTTGTTAGAGGTTTATATACTTATTAGTCCTAAACCGTTTAGGAGAAATAGGTTAAAACCCGTCACAACACGAAATCAGTTTTTGGGCCCGAACAGGGCCTGCTCGGCCGAGTCCTTTAAGGTGCTCGGCCGAGCACCTTTGCTCCAGAAAATCTGACCTTCTGATTTCCCATGCTCGGCCGAGTCATATGAGGTGCTCGGCCGAGCACCACCAGAATTCCGATTTTAGCCTTTTAAACAATTCGTCCTTTTGTGTGTGACCCCATAGGATTATATTAAGTTGGCAATGAGCCCAAACACATTTGTGCTCATAAATCATGAGCGGACTCTAGCAAGCCATCATGACTACCCAATTAATATAACTTGTATAAGTTCGTGAATCCTTTATAGAACATATTACAATCTCTTTGTTTCACGATGTCTATTGAACGTAAGCCATGGTCAATGGTCAACTTACAATGTTCAATGCTTTCTCGATCCAGAATGTATTGATAGTACAAATCTTATTTGAGCACGGCCATGCATTTCATCAACACCATTCTTCGAGTGGCCAAAGCTTGACATCTCTCTCTTACGAGGAACAAATCCCTTCTTGATTTATTACCTTTCCCTACATGAATCCGATTACGCCAATCACATTCTTTATAGCTACCCGATTAGGGGTAACGTTTGAATATGTCAAATGTAATGTTCATCGAGTGGAAGACTGTGATAATCTCAGGTCTAAAGATTCCAGTAATATAACTATATGAGACTTAATTATGACATTGTGACCATGACATAAATCTCATATGGGTCAGTCCAGTATTTGGTCTCCAACAAATACCCATAAGTTTAATTGTATCCCATACACCATAATCATCATATGATTATCCATTAAACCTATACTAACAATTAATCATAATTATCAGGGACGGGGATTATTATAATAAACATGCAAAGGATATAATAATCAATCATTCAATATCTTTAATATATAAATAACATTAATCGTTTTACAAAACGTGCCTAGAGCATACAACACCAACAAAGTGCACGTTGTGTGAAGCCTTCTATGTTCCCTTTTGAGTCAAAATAAAAATTTTCGGTCCGTTTTAATACCATGAGCATTCCATGAACAATTGTATGGACAAGTATTTTGCACAAGCAAGTAAACAAACATATTAACAAGCAAGAATCAAAATTTTTACATGAAAATGTTGTGCACAACCAAAGGTTTTTTTGAAACCAAAATTTTGCAAGAATAACAACCTTTTGAAAATCATTTGTTCAAAAAGGTTGTGCACAACAATAGAATTTGAAGATAATTTTTTTTTTTATGAAAAGGGTTATGCACAATGAGATTTTAAAAACCCAATTTTATGTCCAAAAATTTGTGCATAACCAAGCTTTGAAAATTCATTTTTGGCTAAGAAAAAGGAGGTAAATGTTCACAAGTAGAGGCTGTAAATGGAACCTGGACAAGAAGAAGTAAGGGGGACCATCAGAATGTTTCTGCCCTGCACAAAATTGTTAATTTGAAATATTCTGTGGGCCCGGCAAAACCAGCCGTACGGCTAGAGCAGTCGGTCCATTCTTTTTTGCAAATTTTCAGCTTCTGATCATCAAGCCCCAGTCTATGGCAATCCCAGAACAGTTTCATTCCCAGAAATCAAAACAGAAACATGAAGTACACACTAAAAATGTACAAAGTTAACAAACGGGGACGGGAGTTTGACCAACACAAAAGTGCCTTCAAAGCTTCTAAAAAGAAGTTTGCAAGCGCTTTATTCCCCAGCAGAGTCGCCACTCTGAGGATCCCCCCCTCGGGGTGAAACGAGTTCGTTTCGAGGAAGAAAATCCAAACACGTGTAACTTCACAAACTTAACAGAGTCCCCACATTTGTTAACTTTTAACCCAACAAATGAAAATGGTTAGAGATTTATGAGTTTGGAGGTCAGGTTACGGCTTGGGAAGAGTTTCACGTCACCCAAGCCGCCTCAGACAAAGCCGAGTCTCCTTTGTGTTTGTTAACGAAAAGTGCATATGTGTGTGTGTGTGTTTAGAAAACGGGATAAACTGACTTTAACAGAAAACGGTTAGGATTTTAACAGAAAGGGGTTCTTTTGTAAACATTCTGGATTAAGGGGGGGGGGGGACTGGATTGAAACATGCCCCTGGACAAAGTAGCCGTACGGCTAAAGGAGGTCTTCCTGGGAATTTTAACAGATTCCCAGGAATCAGTCCAGTTCCATACAGAAACAGAGCATTCTGTCTGAAACTGGACTGTTTGATCATTTCCAGCCATTCTTTTATAACAAAATACAAATTGAACCATCCCTATGTCATTAATCACTATATTAGACACCAAGACAAGAATTTTGGATGTGATCAAGACAATCATTGGGGAATTATTGAGAAAAAGTGATGAAAGTGGCCTTTGAGCAAAGATGTCCATTTTGATGAGTAAAGATTCAAACTTTACCATCAAAATGGGATCTTTATACAAGATTAAACCTTTAGGGACAATAAGATGACATAAAGATTGAATCTTTATGACCCAAATATGAGATTTTAGGCTAAATCAAGGTTGGGATGATAAAGATTGGAACTTTATTACCAAAAATGATTATCATAGCCATATACAACATAAAGATACATACTTTCACCATAAAAATGGACCATCAAGCTATTTAAAGACAAGAAATTAACAAATCATGATCTTCTTTAGGTTTTATCCCTTTTCACACACTTGGATGTGAGGGCACCTTGAATCATTTCATGATTTGGTTCCAAGATACATAACAAGAATATAAGGTGCTTGAAAGGACAAGACTTGTAATATAAAAGTGCTTGATAAGGGCAAGACTTGCATTACAAAAGTGCTTGACAAGGGCAAGGCTTGAAATGCAAGTAAATAAACAACATAAACAAGAACAAAAGAGTTTAAGATGGAGAGAAGATTGGGAGAAGGAGGCTTCACCTATGGTGGTTATGGCCTATCTTCCTCTCTTTTCACTCAAGTGTTTGGTGGTGTTTCACTCATACTGAATTTCTGCAGAGTTTCACCTACAAAACTATATTTCTCCCCCCTGAAATGATCAGCAAGGGTCTCAATTTATAGGGACTGAGGGTGCCTAAACCAGCCGTACGGCTAGGCCCCTCCCGCGTCCAAACCATCCGTACGGCTCAGCATGGCGAACTTCTGGTTTTTTCCAATTTTAATTCCAGAGTGGTCCTGGAATTTTTAGTTTATCCTAGTGAGGTCCCAGCCTATCAGTTTATCGCTGAATGGTGCTAAGAGTTCCTCTAAGTTGGTCAATTTCAGATTGGGGTACTTATAATGTGGAGTTAAGGCAGGTATACACGTTAGTACCATCTAAGTAGTCAGTTGTGCAGTCAGTTGACAGCACATCCTCACTATCAGATTCACTGTCGGAAAGGGAGGATTGTGATGATCGTAAAAATGACAGGTTTGCTGTCTGATCGTCATCATCTGAATCACTTAAGGTTGCAGAAAAACTCATCCCTCTCTTTTTGAGTGTGTTAGCACACTAATTGGCATATTGTCCAATTCCTAAACACGCTCTACACTGAATGGACTCAATAGATCTTTTGTTTTCAGAAGAAAAAAAATTGTTCTTATTTTTTTCTTGCACAACAGGAGTTAATTCATAAATGGTTAAGATCCCAATAAGTTAGTCAATACTTAGAGTCTCGACACCATAAAATTCCTTTACCAAAGAGATTATTGTGTTGAATCTTTCTGGCATAGATCTTAACATTTTGCTTACGAGTCTAGCATTAGAGATTGATTCCCCTAACACATATAACTCATTTGCAATATTTATCAATTTAGAAGAAAAATCATTGATGGTTTCATTCTCTTCCATTCTCATATTTTCAAACACAATCATTAAAACTCTAAACTTGGTCTGTTGACAGTCCATTATGGCAACTACAAGGATTGAATCTCAGTAATGTCGAGAGAAGGCTCTGGTACCAATTGAAAGATATATAGCTAGGACTGTTTCTGGGAATGACCACTTGTCAGGACACTTGTGATCACGGATGATCACACAACTGTCTTAACAACTGACAAGACAACTGTCGACGAACAGAGATTAAATGCAGCAGAAATTAAAACTCAGAATTTAAACACTTCAACAAGAATTACTTGCTGGAAAACTTTCATTAATAAAGATCTTGCAGAATACAAGATTATGAAAGAAACAAAAACTATTAAAAGATAAAAACCTATTCTATCTTGAATAGACTAAACACCAAAACACTTGTAGTTCTAAAAGGTTTAGAACTCCAAGAACAAATGAACTCTCTCTATATGTTCAGAATTTTAGAGAATGAGAGAATAAAAGACGTGCAAATATATTCAGCCCATCTCTTGTATATATACACAGTTAAGGTGAAGACTCCTTGCCATGTATTCCTTCCTTGAAGATCAAACAGTATATTCATCAAATCCTTCCATAGAGAGAATCCAAGTTTACCTAAAATACAAAAACACTAACTACCATAGATAGACATCAATAGGTTAGTCAAATAAATCATAAAAATAATAAATAACCAAAATTAAACTATTCCTAAATAATTACAATTAAATCCTAAAATAACACTAAACTAATTATATACAATAATTATTATCAAAATCACAAAGATACACAAAAATAAGTAAATGAGTATTTCATACTCTTTCACACTAGCATATCATCAACACTAGTAAATTCTTAATAATGAAAAGAGACCCCCCCCTCTTTGTTATTTGTTGCTATTGCCCTTCTCTGGGTTTTTTTTTCATAGCCAGGACGCCGCTGTTGTTGAGGTAAGGTGGATGATTTGGAAGTCAATTTAGAGATTAATTTGATGGTGAATGGCACGCAATTGGAATTAAATCCCGCTATTATGGTGTGTAAGCCGGAGTTGCGCCGGTGAAAGGAAAAATAGGAGGACGACCGAAGAGTGAGGGTGTTTGGCCGGAGAATGGTGTTGTTGCTGATGGGAGAGAGAGTGGTGATTGGAGGCTTGTGCCCAGAGAGGAGAGAGAACAGCATAAGGCGAAACCCGTTTTTTTTGTTAATGACAATTTAGGGCCTGAACTCCAAGGGGTGCGTCTAAAAGGGGCCTCGGTTTTTTTTCCCGCTAGATCAGGGCTTCAAATGTGAAATTTTTGCCAGTTAAGGGCTTTTTGACGGAAATCATTAGAAAAGTCACTTAAGTGCCATGTGCATGGCACGTGATCGACTAAATGGATGGATTTGTAATGATATTAGTTAGTAAGGGTTTTAGTGAAATTTTTGAAACCCAAAAGGTTTAAAAATGAAATAAATATTTTTTCTAAAAAAATAATATTTTTTCTAAATAATCAAGTATATAATAAAATGTTGACAAACCTCTGAGCACGACGGCGACCCTGATACGGCACCCACGTTTGCGCCGTAATTGCAGCCCTTCTCCTCCTCCTCCTCTCTGTCGCTCTCCTCTACAGTCGCCTCAGCAACGACCGTCAATCCCACCTAGTCCGCACATCCAACGAATCCAATCTCGACTCTGATCCACTTCTCGAAGACGCCGATCCGGATGATCGTAACTCTGGCAATGGTTCAGAAGACCGAATCGATGAGCTAGACGATTTGTCCAGGATGATTCCGATCCGTCTAGGGTTCCCGACGAAGAAGACATTCTTCGAGGGGTAGAAATTGAAGAAGATGAAAATGACAGTCCAGGGTTTCCAGGTACTACTTCGATCACGTGAATGGGGTAATTCGACGCGCTTTTGACAAACGATCGATCGATCAATGGGAGGATTATGTGAGTTTTGATGCGAATTTAGGGCTAGAGGACAGTGCAAGTAAGGTTTCGATTGCATTTGCTTCGGATGATGTAGCACTGGATGAAAATGTTAGAAGGAAGGTTACAATGGTTAAGGGAATAGAGGATGCACTTTTGTTGAAGGTTGGGAGTGGAGTTTCCCCGTTTTAGTGTATGTAGTAGAGCTGGGAAAATCAAATCTGGAGGTTGGAATGTGTGTTTCAATTTGTGTGTGAGTGTGTGTTTGATTTTGTTGGGTTGATTTCTCTGTTAATTTTCGGTGGTGGTTGTGGTGGTTGCAACAGGTGGATGGTGGTAGCTATGGTGGTTCTAAGTGGTGGAGGTGTTGGATGGTGGTGAACGGTGGTGGCTATGGTGGTTTGAAGTGGAGGATGGGTGAGTGTTCATGGAAGATGATGAGAAGGGAAATATTTTAAATTTTTTTGTTAATAATTATTTTTATTTAATAAATAAGGTGAGCTTTTTTTTTTTTTTTCCATAAAGATGAAATTTGATGGGAATATTTTTTTTTTATTTTTTTTGTAAATAGTGATAATTACTTTATGTTGTTTTAAATTTGGTGAATGTAAAAAGTAATTTAGTATGTTCATAGAATAAAATTTAAATTTATTTATAATTTTATTTATTTTAAATTTATTATTTAGAAAATAATCTAAATCGTTTTATATTTAATATAGCTATTAGATTAATTTGTTTAATAATTTTGATTTTTTTAATAAATTTATTTTATATATGATAATCACTTATTTTATTATATACTTTTTTTTTGAAAGCAAACACCACATAATTGCATTAATAAAATTCAATAAGACGGCGCTCCACAACTGTTAGAGGCTTGTCCAAAATATAATGATTGCAATTAAGATTTACACATAAAAATCTTAACACATCTCGAGTATTGATGGCCAAACCTGAACCAAATCTCCAATAGATGTCCTTGAGAACTATATCTTGTGATGCACAAGCCAAACAAAATTTGGACACGGCTCTACATAGGCCTTTAGTAAATCCCCGAACGGTAAGAATTTGGCGTTGAAAACAAGACAAAATGAAGCACTTGAGTCGGCAGGAAACACGCAAACAAACATCTAAAGCATTGAACCAAGTATAAATATTAACATCATTTTAAGGCTCTCACATCGGAGAGAAGGCAAAGGCTCCCAACAATGGGGAGAAGACAAAGTTTCCCAACAAAGGGGAAAATACAAAAGGTCCCAACAAAGGGGAAAAGGCATAGTAATCGAACGAGAAGTGAAGGCAACTTATTCAACAAAACAACAAAAAAAAATCTAGAAATAATCCTAATTTTGCATTTATTACTTGTCAAATTGACAAATAATAAATGCAAAATTAAAATTTTACAACAAAATTAAATCAAGGAAATGGATGTATTTAGCAATCAATGGGGTTGAAAAAAAATTGAGAAGAGTTGCAGGAATGGAGAAGATGGGGAATGGAGGCAGAGAGAAAAAACGGTTATAAAAAAAAAAGATTATATAAGGCTTTTTACTTGATACTTAATGTTTATTTTATTATATACTTGATTATTTAGAATAATGATTATTTTTTTAGAAAAAATATTTATTTTATTTTTAACCCTTTTGAGTTTCAAAAATTTCACTAAAGCCCTTACTAACTAATATCATTACAAATTCATCCATTTAGTCGATCACGTGCCATGCACATGGCACTTAACTGACTTTTCTAATGATTTCCGTCAAAAAGCCCTTAACTGACGAAAATTTCACATTTGAAGCTCTGATCTAGCGGGAAAAAAACCGAGGCCCCTTTTAGACGCACCCCCTGGAGTTCAGGCCCTAAATTGCCATTAACCCTTTTTTTTTTAATCTCACAAAAAATACGTATTTTGTGAGATTTTAGCATATAAATTTACTAACATGAATACATTTCAACGTATACAAGTTAATATTTAGTATACATAACTTGTAAAGTCAAAGGGTTGCTTTTAATTTTAAAACCGTCTCTTCTCCGATATACTTTCCTTTCAATCTACAATTTCCCAATTTTTTCTTGATTAAATCTTCTCATTTTGGTTCAATTATTTTGTAGAATTTCAAATTTCACATTTATTAATTATCAATTTATCAATTAATAAATGTGAAATTAGGAATTAATATTCAATTTTGTATTTTGTCTTTTAATTAAGTTTTTCAATAAGATTGAACAACTAGGTGCGGCGGGCAACTTAAATGAAGAAAGGATTTACTCCTTGCGATCTCAATTTCTAAAGATGTTCAAGCGTCAACTAATCGTTTGTTTGCTACATAAATAGTTTGGTATCAATCATTCTTAAGATTCTTTTTTGTTACTTCTCTTTATATAGATTGATTTCTCTCTATGTCAAGACACTTTGTCTTCTCTCATATGTCGAGACTATGTCTTCTCTCCAATATGTTGAGAGCATTTGTGTATTATTTATATGTATTCTTGTCACAATGTTTGTGATGCTTGATTGGATATTAATTGTCTACCCAAATGTGTTACACTTACTTTGTCATGTTTTTAAAGTTATATCATTTTCATGTGAGTTTTTTTTTCTGAAGGCTAGTGTTGGGCCTTATCCAAGCTTTGCTTGAAGAAGCATTTGTGCATCACTTGTCATTGATCGTCAAGCCATTCGTTGGAGATTTGTTTTAGAGTTGGACATCATTATATGTATCAAACTATTTCATTACGATAGACGGTTTGTCGACGACTATTCGTCTTTTTATAACTCCTTATATTTGGTATGAGCCTCCGGCTTTGAAGGGGAATATACATCAGAATAAAACATTTTCAGGCAAAAATCTCAGTTTAAAGGGAAAATGACCAAATGCCCATGTTCGATGTTGAGAAATATTCACAGTATAGAGGCATTCTTGTCAATTTACATAATCTTAAAAGTATAGTAAAAAGGGTCACAGGTTGACGTCCGTCCTGGGCCCGATTTGAGGAATTTCTAGGCCCGGCCCGGCCTGCAGAATACGGGTTTACTAGTCAGCCTAGCCCGAATGGTTGATGGGCTGTGTCGGGCTGGGGTGATGGGCTGAATAGGGTTCGGACCATGATGGACATCTTAATCTCTCAGTCTCACCTATGAATACACACTCAAAATACACACATTTTGTCTAATAATTTTCCTTTTGCTGTAAGCTTCTCCGTGCGGTACAAAATAGCTGTTTTTTTTTTGTTTTTTTATTACCTTTCGCAAATTTTAATAAAAATTATTATTAGGGAAAAATACTAAAAAAAAACCCTTAAGAAGACTTTCATTTCTAAAAAACTCACAAATTTTTTCTTCAATCTAAAAAATCCTATACTCCCTTGGTCTAAAATAACTGTCACTTTTGGTCAAACAGATGTAAGTTTAACCAATAAATTTAAACCAAAAATAATGATCCTAATAAAAATCTAAAAATTGTTATTAAAAGCATTATTAATTATAATACAATGACAAATTTTAGATTTTTATTAGCATCATTATTTTTTATTTAAATTCTTGGTCAAAGTTACATCTGATTGACCAAAAACGACAGTTATTTTGGACCAGAGTGAGTATTAAATTATCAATACCAAAAACGTTAACTATTTAACAAACGTCGTTAGGTTTGAAAATTCATAGTAATAAAAACTTTACTTTAATTTCAATTAATGACGTGTTAGGAATATTAAAAAAATACAAAACAAAATAATTATAAAATAATATTATTATTAGAATAATAATAGTAAAAGTTATAACAGCGACAAAAATAAATCATTATTAATATTATTTAATTACTTAATATATAATAAAGTACTTTATAATTGAAATATGAATTTCCAATATCTTAAGGAAGTAATTATAAGGTGCTTCTTTAATTTTTTAATTATTATGCAAGATCATAAAATACAAATAAAAATTATGATGATATTCTTTCAGTATTATCACATTCATAATTATTTTTATTTCTTATTGCTTTTATTATTATATGTATTGTTAAAAATATTAATTAATTAAATAATAATAATTAAAATATTTTTGTTCTCGTTGTTCTTATAAACTATTATTGCTATTATTGATAATTACAATTAAATTATTTTGCATAGATTTTTTTTATTTATAATACATTAATTGAAGTGAAATTTATTTTTTTATTAGTATGAATACTCAAATCTAAAAACACTTGTCAAATCGTGAATGTTTGGACTTTTTGGTGTTGATAATTTAATTTTAAGACTTTTAAATTGAAGAATATTTTGTGAGTATTATGGATATGAAAAAAAATTACAGAGGTTTTTTTTTTTTGATATTTTCCCCTAATTTTAATACAATTTATTGGCAAATGTATTCAATTTACCCTTACTAGAGGAAAACCCGTGCTACACACGGAAAGTTGTTTACATTTTCTTGTTTGTTTGTTAAATAGTCAAACAAAATTTATCATAATAAGTAAAATTTTACTATAATCAAGAAAATAATTGAAGGTTTAAGTATCATAAAGGTACAATCAAAAGAAAAGACATGTAAAATAATTTCAATTGGATAAATCGAGGGGATAAATTAAAGAGAAATTTATTTTCTAAATTTTGATTTAAAACTAAGATGATAGTTTTTTGTGACTTTTCATTTGTTTACCGGATTAATTATAAGTTGGCTCAACATAATTATTTAATGACTTAGTTAAACCAATTAATTTTTTTAAAGACTTTTTGTATGTTTCCAAAAATAAATCAAATATTTGTTTTGTGACTTAACATTTCAAAGTAAATATTGTATTAAATTTTTATGACTTTTCATTTCTTATAACGGAGATGTTAAAGTCATTTATGATGATTATTATTAATGTATTAAGTTATATTGAGACTTTTCATATTTGAGTAACCATTGCACTTAAACGAAAGCATATAATTATTTTCTTCACAAATGAATGTAGATAGAAATTTCATATTAAATAAATTTGTAATATTAATTAATAAACTTATAATAATTGATGTAATAATTTCAAATTAATGTAGACTCTTCACCTATCTTACATCTTATATACATACTAACATAGTACTCTCTAATAGTAGAATGTGATTATCTATTACAATAATAGAATATTATTGGCTAAGAGGTACATTATTCTAATATAGTAACTAATATAGTATGCTAATACTATTAGCTATTTGAAGAAATATGAAAAGTCTCATGAAATTCGTAAGACCCATGATGATGTGGCTTCATGAAACGTAAGATTTTATAAAAACTTGTCCAAGTGAAGTAACTAATACTAAAAATAAAAATAATATTAATTAATTATAATATTTTAATATATTATAACTATTACTATTATTAGTTTTTATATAAATTACTATTATTAGTATTAGTTACTCCACTATATATAGTAACTATTACTTATAACTTATTATTTACGACGAATAGAGTAACTATTATTATTAGCTAAAATTATTATTAATAATAAATAATAATTTATATAGTAACTATAATTATCTTATATAGTTAGCTATTACAATTAACAAATGCTATTAATAGTAATAGTTATCATATATAACTATTACACTTAAAAAATACTATTAATAGTAATAGGTATCATTTATAGTTAACAATTACAATTAATTTATACTATTAATAGTAATAGTTAATCTATATAGTATCTATTATAATTAACTAATAATGTTCATAGTAATAGTTAACTTATATTATAACTATTATAGTTAAGTAATAATAATATTAGTAATTAACGTATATAGTAACTATTATGATTATATAATATTGTCAATAGTAATAATTCACATATATAGTAATTATTATAATTACTTAATACTATTGATAGTATTAGTTAATCATAAATCATAATAGTTTCTTATATTTAACTATAATAGGTAATTATATTAATTAACTATAAATTTTTAAATATAATTATTAACTATAATAGTTGATGATTAATAAGTAGATATAATAGTTAACTATAATATTTAACTATTAATAGCTAAATACAAAGGTTAACTATAATAGTTAACTAATATAGTAACTATAATAGTTAACTATTATAGTATCTATTACTATTATACGCAGTAGTTAACTAATAGTTAACTATTAATAGTCTCTATTACTATTATAAGTAATAGTTAACTATAATAGTAACTATTATTATTTTAAGTATTGGTTATTATAATAATTACCTATAATAGTTACCATGTATAGTAACTAATATTATTAGCTAATAGGAAAAAAAAATGAAAAGTCACTTATTAATTAGTAAGGTGATGAGGTGGCTTCACCAAAAGCTAGATTAGGTAACACTTGTCCACGTGGCAACTCCGTAATTCTCTGCGTCGACTTTTAATATATACTCCATCCGGAAACAAATATAAGCAAAAAAGTTGGGTTTTTTTTTTAAAACCTAAATATAAGCAAAAAAAATTGGGTTTCAATACAAAACTCATTAAATGTAACTGTATTTAATACCCTTTTACCAAAAACACCCTTACTTAATTACTCGTTTTCAAATACAAGTGCACATTTATTACACATTTTATATGAGGATATATTAGTAATTTTAACATAGTTTTATTATAAAATGAAGACAATTATCTAACTTTAACTACTTTCTTAATAAATGTGATTTTAGTTACTTTTGCTTATATTTGTGACATGATGGAGTATATATTTATTACCATTCTCTTCTATATTAGTCAACTAAATATACCAATTAATAAAGTCAATCAAGTTTCAACGTAAAGAATAAAAGACATGATCGGATATTTATAACCTAAAAATGATACATAGATTCATATTTTCTATTTTTGTATGTCTGAAATTAAGAGTCTTTCTTCCAAATAAAAATGATGAGAAAGAATGAAAAATATTTTGGATAACTCTATCATTCTAATGCTTATATAATTACAAAAAAAAAAAAAAAAAAAAAAAAAACACTTTCTAAGTTACTTTTTGCCCACTTGCACAAGAATAAGTTTTTGGACAATTCTATCCTTAACCCACTTGCAAAGTTTACTCATTTCCTCTTATTTCTTAAATAAGTGTGTGCAATCAATATAAGACTCTTACTCTGAGACAGATGAAATAATTATTTTAAACTAAAACCTTTATCCAAAAATGATAATTATTTTAGAGCAAGTGAGTGTTAGCTAGTACTCCTCCATCTCGTAATAATAAAGAGAATGTATCTTTTTTTATGAGTGTTTAGCTAAATTATCCAAAATAAAAATATTATACTAACATTTGTTTTCTTCAATGGAAGCCATTTGTTATACTCAGAAGAACGATGTACTTACTATTCTGTATCATACTTTTTTTTCCCATAAAATCTTGGGAAAAACGCGTTTTTTCTAACTCATAGGAAAAAACGTGTTTCCAAAAAACGCGGTGGCATTTTTGTAAATATATGGAACTTCTTTAAAAAACGCGCGGTGGCATTTTTTGTAAATAATCAGAACTTCTCAACGGTTCTGGATATCAATATAAAAGCTTCTGGATATGAGATTGATAGCCAGAACCTTTGAAAGTGATAGCCAGATGGGTACTGGATATCAATATAAAGCCTTCTGGATATGAGATTGATAGCAGAACCTTTGAAAGTGATAGCCAGAAGGGTCCTGGATATCAGTATAAAGCCTTTTGGATATCAATATAAAGTGTTCTGGAGGTTTTGAAAAACACGTTTTTCTTAACCATTAGGAAAAACGCGTTTTACAGGAGACCAACCCTTTTTATTTACCTCATTTTTCATACTCACAACACCTATTCGACTAATAATATTTTAAAATATATACACTCTCTCTTTAATTCCTTTGCATGTTCAATTTTGTGCTTCTTATGTTACTCGCTCTGTTTTAAAATATTTACCGCTTTAAAAATAAAATTTTATTTCAAAATATTTGATACTTTACTACTCCCTCCGTCCCACTTGAAATTGCAAACTTGCCATTTTGGGCGTCCCATAGAAATTGCAAAATCCATAAATGGAATGTTTTTACCCACTTGCACACTCACATCCACTAACCCACTAACTATTCCCTACCCCACTTTCTCTCTCCCACTCAACTATCAACACTCACAACACATCACCTTTTTCACTTTTTCCCTTAATTATTGTGCCATATTTTTTTTTATTTTTTTTTTGCAATTTCCGGCGGGACGGAGGGAGTATTATTTAGACATTTTTATCCTTTTGTTTTTTTAACATGCATTCATTACATTTTTTAATTAATATGTGTGAAAAAAAGCTAAAATAATAATTATTTTGAAACGGATAAACTATGGTAGAACAGAAATAGTACAGTATCTCAGTGCGCTCGAACAGTTGAGCGGCCGCCGGCCGGTCTTGGCTTTGGAAAGGGGAGAGGGGAGAGGGGAGGTGGGCCCAGCTCAGCTGGAGAGGCCTCTGATCTGAACAATAACGTCACATGCTAATTGCTAAAGAAAGCCATGGTCAGTCAACTAAGTCAATTATTTGCTAGATCCGGGTCATAAGTAAACTAGTATTAAGTGCGAAAAAAAAAAAAAAAAAAAAAGTCACAATAATCCAACCTTTTAATAATCGTTTCTTGGTGATTAAAATTTGATTAAGACGAGTCGTTAGAAGACAAACCCAACTGGCATTTTTGAGTATTTGACTTATCCCTTGCAAATATTTTAAAATCAGAGTGTTGAGTTAGTTAAAAGGAAGAGTGGGTTGTCTAGTTCCTCCATAAGTTATAAAAAGTTCTGTTTTTAACTCTTAAACCCGATACCTAAAACCCTAAAACCTTAACCTTAAACCCTATAAAAGCAGGACTTTTTATAACTTATAAAGAAACTAGTTTCCCCCAAAATTTTCTCTAATCCTAATTCCTAATTAAAAGGCTACTCCCCCCCCCCCCCCATTTTTTTAAGCAAACAACACATTATCACAGTAATAAAATTTAAGAATATGACGTTCTGACGGAAACTCGTCTAAAATGTAATAAACGCAATTAAGATCTGTACATAAATAGCCTAACACATCTCGAATAATGATGGTCAACCTCTAACCAAATCACCAGTGCATGTCCTTGGAAACTATAACATGTGATGCCTAAATGCGTCTCCAAGTAAAACTTGGACACGGCTCAACAATGGCCTTTAATTAACCCTAGAACAGTATGAATTTGGCTTTGAAAACACGAGAAAGTAACGCATTTGAGTTGACATTAAGTGCGCAACCAAATATCTCAAGCATTACATCAAGAAAAAAAATATCAAAATCAATTTAAGGCTCTCACAAAGAAGAAAAGACAAAGGCTCCGAACAAATGTGAGAAAACAAAGGCTCTCAACAGAGGAAAGATAGATAACCTATAAAATGAGAAGTAAGGAAACACGATTTATTCAACAATTTAACAACAAATGCACTAAAATACACTGAATATAGAAACAATAAAACAAGAAATCTCTCATAATTTAAACAATAATCACTGATATCATCATTGATTATTGTTTAACTAATTTTAATTAAAAAAACATTATGTTTATTTTGGAAAAAATAAATAAATTACATCTATTAGTATTATGAGACAAAAGATGTACTCCCTCTGTCACAGACTAATGTTCTTAATTTTCTTTTTGGTTTGTCTCAGACTAAGGTTCTTAGTTGCTTTATTACTTAAAATGGATCACGGGACCCACTTATCATTCTCACAACAAAACCCCCTACCCACTTAATCTCTCATACTTTCTCTTACTTACTTTTCATACTCACAACATTTATTTTTTCTTAATCTCTGTGTAAAGTCAAACTAACTAGGAACTTTAGTCCGGAACGGGGTGAGTAATAATAATTTAAAAGACACCTTGTTGTGGTAAGCAAAGGTATTATTGATTGATTTGTCGGGTTTGGTTTGAATCATTAATGAATGCCAAGTTGTTGTTAATGTTAATTGTACCTTCTGCGTACCTGCATCCATCCGTACTTCTATAACACCCAACCCAACCATGTGTAATGACGTGTCGCATTTGCGCACCTGGTTGCCACGGCAAGAATTAAGGGAGCATTTGCCCCTTGCCTTTTATTTTAAAAAAAAAAAAAAAATAAATATGAAAACTAGCATTTTATTTTTAAAATTTTAAACTCCCATTTTAAAACTAAATTTAGTTGTTATATAATTATATTTTAAATAATCTTACCACATTTCCGCAAGTGTATTTGCATGCAAAACTTATATTTACCACCAAACAACTAGAGCTCTTTTGTATTTTAAATAATCTTACCACATCTTCCTCCAATATTATATATTGATGATATTAATTTTATTTAGTTTAGATGAATTCTATATAAGCCAAATTATTTTATATGTCAATAGAAATTCTCATATTTTTTGGCCAATCGACGGTCGACAGAAACATGCAACTTACTACACCTTTGGTTATAATAAATATAGCCTACTTCAATTTTACTACATAATTCAAAGTACTTGTCAATTTTGTTTCAAATAATGCAATGTTCGTTTCAAATAATGCAACGTACTCTGTGGTATGTTGCATTATTTGAAACAAAATCGACAAGTACGTTAGATTATGTGGTAAAATTGGAGTACGCTATATTTGTTATAACCAAGGGTGCGGTACGTTGCACTAAGTGGTAATTTTTCTCATATTTTTTCATGCAAGATTTCAATATTGAATCCGCTACGAAAGTATTTGCATTTCCTTCATAGCAACTCATGTCAAATTGAAATAAAAACATTATAATGAAAAAAATACTCCTAATTAAATAAAATTCCTTTTTATATCTACATGCATGATTAGAGTTACAATAATTCATGTGAAGGAATAAAACCCAACTGGCAATATTTCAGGACAAGGAAATATTAAATTAATGTCTTATTATTGCATATTTTATGTTGTTATTATTGTTAACATGGGTACTAAATACATGTTTCCTACTAAGCTTGTAAGTCGTGTCTACTTTTGTCCTAGGTAATGTACATTGTACGTACAGCCAAGTGTACTTGTAGCCTAGTCAACCCATGTGCCATTATTTTTGCATCTACTCCATTTTCTTCTTTATTTATTTGCTTCGTTCGTCCCAAATTTATGGTTACTTATTTTTGTTTTGGGTGTAACATACTTATGGTTACGTACGTAAAATATATAATTTTCTCTCTCCTCCTCACTCACTATAAATATCCACTATCTCATTTTTTCTCGCTTTCCCAAACAACACTTAATTTGTTCCTAATCTCTGCACATTCAATTTTGGTAACCATAAATTTAGGACAAAATGAGTACTATAAATATTAAGCAATGTACTAATAAATGTTTTTCATATAGTGGTTGTTGTTATAACAGTCCTTTTGTTTATACGACATCTGTCTCAGAATAAATGTCACATATGGTCAACTAAGTAAAACTTTGATCAATTTTTAAACCAAAATTATTTATCTTCATTGAAATTCAAAAATAGTTATGAATAGTGTTTCTATTGATGTATCAATAACTATTTCCAAAATAGTATGAAAATGCTCAAATTTTCATAATTTTTTGGTCAAAATTCAATTTAGTTGACCACATGTGACATTTATTTCGGGACAGAGGGAGTAAATAGTATTAGAGCATAAATCCAGCCATCATAAGACTTCCGAGCTTTGCACAGTATGGTTTTGTTATTCTGTTTAGGGCAATGGCCGAGTCAATTTTTTTTTTTTTGAAAAAAGAAGGAAATTATTTTTACCAAGTAAAAGAGGGTGAGTTAAAATTTAGTGTGCATTTTTTTTCACTTAAATGGGGCAACAACTATCAATGAATTGCACTAAAACCACCAAATGCTTAAAATTTAACACAAATTTTAAAACCAAAAAAAGGTAATTGCATTCTATAAAACTAAAGGGGCAATAATTATCAATAAATTGCATTAAAACCACCCAATGTTATAACATTCCTTTTTTTTCTTCTAAACAATCAGTATATCTGCAAATCACACTAAATCAGAGGCGGATTTAGGCCTTTGAGGAAAGTACTTACCTCTGACTTTTGTAATTTTTACAATTTACTTTTTATAATTTTCGAATTTACTATATTAACCCACTGAAAAGAAAATTTCACGGAGGTCTATATCCGCCAGTGCATTAAATAAATGCCCACTAATTTTCATCCTTCATCAAACGATTAAGCGTTTGTTAATTAGTTAATCAATTACGGCTTAAGCTAACGACAACCAAATTCTATCTGTAAAGGCAGTAAGTGACTGTGAATTGAAAAATTGTTCAATCTTTAGTTACAACATTTATCATATCATGGTGAGTCAAATTTGACAAGTGAGAGTTCATTTTAGTGGCCTACAGAAAGATAACTTGGTTTAGTTAATTAATCATCCCATCCATGAACTAATTAAGATTAAGAAATACTCCCTCTGTCCCATTTTAAGAGTCAAAAATTTCTTAAAATAGCGTCTCATTTTAAGAGTCAAAATCTTAAAATGGAAAGTGTGTCATACATGTCATACTTACAACAATACATGTCATACTTACAACAATTATCCACTAACTCTTCTCCACCCCACTTTTTCTGTCCTACCCAACTATCAACACTCACAACACATCATTTTTTTTCTTTAATTCTTAAAGACACCCATTTTTTGACTTTTAAAATTTTTAAAATGGGGCAGAGGGATATGGACATAAAAGAGTTTGATAACATCATGTCATGTCATCCATTAAAGTTGGATTTGGTGTGCCTTCCAGCCCATCGCACCCGCAACCAACAAAACAAATATCAAATCGAATACTCTTTCGTCCCATACTTTTAGTTATTAAAATGAAATGCGTAAATATGAAGAACAATGTCAATATTATGAGTGGAAATGAGAGAGAATAAGATAATGAATAACTGTAGTGACTGAAGGGAGAGAGAAAGTTAAACAATTTAATTAAATATAAAAAATATAACCCGTTCCCAAAGGAGTGGCCCAGTGGTAAAGCCAAGCCTCACCCTCGGTGAGCGCTAGGGTTCGAACCCTCTCCTCGCCTCCTTATGGCGTGGACATTGTCAGAAAAAAAAATAAAATATAACCCAAAAAAAGTTTAGGATGGGAAAGTGTAGCAAGTAAATGTGTGTGAGAGAGGATGTGCTAGAATCTTGCAGAATGCCCATAACATAGAACGTCCCATAATAATATTTTATTATTGTATTTTTTTTGTCAGACTTAAGATAAATACCACATTTTTGAATATATATATATATATATATATAAAAACTAGGTACGATTTTATCATTGTATAAAAAATGTGTAACCAATTAAAAAACTTTCGTTAATCGACGCTAAAATGTAAAATGTGATCGGTATTTTTTAGTGGGCACGAGAATTAAGGAATGAATTATAGTGAATAGTTGTTGTGAGTATGAAAAGTGAGGTAAAAAAAAACACTTGGGTATGAAAAGTATTGGATTAGTTATTGTGAGTATGACAAGTAAGTCACATGAATAATTGAATAAAGAAACATATAAAATTTTATTTTGAAAAAGTGTAATTTATTAATAAAATATATACTACCTCCGTCCCAAAAAGATCTTCGCGTTTGACTATTCACTTTTTAAGGACATGAACACTTGCTTCACTAGCCATGTTGTTTTGAAAAATGACAAATGAGAAGATTATTTTGAGACGGAGGGAGTAATAAAATTTTTTGTAAGGGGCAACTTGCAAGTATTGAAAGTTTCAAATGGTTTTCACAAAATTAAAATTTGGGAAGAGACCACTGGTTTTAGTTTGCGTTACGCCCACAGAAAATCTGAGTGCCATGCATGCATTGCACGTAAGAACAACCTAATTAATCAAATACAGTAAGATTCTTTTTTATTTTTTTAAGTAGTACAAGTACCAAATACACTCTCTGTCTCATTTCAAACCGTAAAAATAAAGTTATACTACCTCTGTCCCTAAATGAGTGTTCAAATTTTATTTTAAGGGACATCTGAAAATGTCAACTTTTTGTGCACTTTGGTAACAAAGATTTATATACAATCTTGTAATCTCATTGCCAAACATTTAGTTTTGCACGTATAAAGAGACCGATGAAAAAAAAATCGAAAAAAAACATTTAGGGACAAAGTTATGCTAAAAAAAGACACTCATTTTGGGATAATGATTTTTTAAAAATGGACACTCATTTAGGGACAGAGGGAGTACATGAGAATTTAAAAAAAGAAAAAAGATGTATTTTGAGTGTAGATACGTGAGAGCGAATAATAAGTGTGTTAGTTTATGTGAATATGATAAATAGGTCACATTCATTAAAAAAAATATTATAAATTTTCCAATTTTAAAGCTGTTATAGTCTTTAAATGAGACATAAAAATAACAAATTTTGTAATTTAAAATGTCCATTAAGTGCATGCTGCTACAATTAAGATACTCTGAAAGTGGAAGGTCAGAAGGTACAAAATTAATAATACTAATAAAAAAAGAAACCTTCATTATTCGGCAATATCTAGTGTACACTAGGGCTAATTGATTAGAAAAATTACTCATAGAAAAGGGTAATTTGGTTGAGTCGGTCATGTATAATCGGTTAAATCAGTATTGTCTAAAATCGGTTTTCTTAAGATTTAAACAAAACAGTTTTTTTTTTTTTTTTTTTTTTTTTAAATGCATGTTTCTTTTGGTTAATCACTTCTAATGTTGTAAAGTGTCAACAGTTCATATGTATCTAAACTGCTCTGCAAGTTACTCCTAAAGCGCTGCAGCAATCACCTCTTAGTCTCTATGTCACCTTTCTCTTTCCTCGTGCGACTGAGATCAGGGACGTAGCCAAGAATTGTATTGAGGGGGTCAAAATATAAATTTAAGTATAACATTTTTTAAGAGGTACAAAAATAGTTTCATTTGAAAATTAACATTTTCACGAAACATGCTTCACTTGCTTGTTTCTTGTTGAAATAACATTACATTTATTCCTATATTTATCTAAAAGCATAACAAACTTTTTTGGGATAAACAAGAAAAGAAAGTATGACAATTTTTTTTAAACAATGGTCATATATGGAACTAAAAATGCACTATATAATGCTACAACACTTGTTTCGTGTTGAAATATTAATCGCTTATTGATTGGTAAATTAAACTTTAGATATAGTCAAATTTAATATAAACCTTTCATATTACTCCAAATTTTGCCATGTTTCATACACAATCCTTCATTTTTCCAAACTTATAAATAGAATTTATAAATTTGGAAAATTTCAGGGGGTCAAAAACACAAACATGTATTTCTTTTAAAGTTAAAGGTGGTAGAATGATTGCCCCTTAATAGCTCCGTCTGACTGAGATCAATTTCATTAAATGTGGGTCTCAGTTAAATAACACAAAAACATTAGATCCAGCCAGCTCGCAGAAAAAGTAACGTGGGTTGATGGACACTGTTAGTGCAAAAATATGGTGCTACCACTAGTTTTGCCAACCGTGTTACCTTAAACGGGATTTGTAATAGTTTCATCATTTATTCACAAAATTATTTGATATTAATGTTTAATATTTTCTGCAAGATTAATGTTAATTGTAGGTCCAAATAATCATTCAAGGTTGGTGAAAATGCTGGAGCTACAAACAAGGGAGTAGTTGAAGGGAAAATTTACACATAAAAGGAGATTTACGTGTGAAAATCTTGGAGAAAAAGGAAAGGCTTGAAGACTCAGCCAATAAACCTTGAGAAGAACGTGGGTACAAGCTCTGAAAGCACAAGAGTACTAAGAGGTTATGCACGGCATATGTGGGAAAAGGAAGTGGTTCCTACAAAGTACGAAACACTACCTACTTGGAGCTAAAGAGTAGGAAACATGATCCAACTCAACCAAGTGGAGGATTTCGTGCAACAAGGAGTAGGCTCCATGTTTTGGACGCCTATATATAGTGCAAGGCTGGACCAAAGTGAAATACACAATCCCCAAGCCAAAATCTGCACTTGTATAGAACACACACACGGCAGTGTTATCTGAAGTGTTAACAACACCTAGTCCAACACCAGCAAACTGATTTTGTATTAGCCAACATCTTTTAAGGGTTTTTTGGTTGAGGACTAGAGTGTTTTTTAACGTGTGTGTATTCTAAAGAGAGACTATACACTCCTTGGTTCGTTTAGACTCAATCCTCCCATATCTTCATTTCCACGCTTAAGGACTGTGTTCTTAAGTGTGTTTTTGGCTAGGATAGAGTTTCGTGTTTAGTCTCCATTCGTTCCATAGAGCATACATTGTAATAGCTATAGGGAACTTTCGGCCTTGTACGTATAACTTAGATTTATAGTAAATGTCTCGCCTTTTGAGGCACCCTCAAGTTATATATTTATATAACTTGAGAAAAACAAATATCTTGTGTGGTTTAATTTTCCGCTGCAAACTCTTTTTTAAAGTGTTTCTATTCTTGAGCTTGTGGGATTGTCGTCAAAGTGTTATCGTTGGTGTTATCCAACACTTGAGATAATACTCGTGAGTTTTTACTCACAAAACCAAGGCCATTGACATTTTCAATTGGCATCAGAGCTGGACACTTGACATACTAAGTGTTTGGTCCAGTTGTCATGGCTTTAGGTCTTGCTAATCTATCTCTTGAGAGACTTTCTATTCTTGATGGCTCAAATCATAATTCCCTTAGTGAGAGTGTGGTAAGAGAGTCATCATACATTAACGAACTTGACCAATCAGCCATGTTGACCATAGTGTGGGAGCATACAAAGTCAGATTCTGAAGGTGTTATCAATGGTGTTCTCCGAAGTGCGATAACACCATGCCTAACACTCAGCAGGTATAATATTTCCAAATTTTTTTTGGCACTTTTTGCTTTAATGGTTTAGTTGATTTTCATACAGGAAGTCTTGAAGAGAACGATTTAAGCAAGTATCAGGTCAAGAGACACTCCTTAAGATTTCAAAATAATCATCACGTGTCATATATGATAGGGGGAGTAAATGGCAGAATACAAACAAGACCGAACAATTATATCCTAACGTATGTGTGTATGTCTACCACATATGATATGGTAAGACACTCTTGTATTGTATTTTCTCTTGCACCTAGGAATGTATTTGAGACATTTAAAAATGATGTTTGGATTCATGTTGTGCATCATAACTTGAAAAATTTACTTACAATGATGCTTGGATTCGTCATCATTTTCTTAGAGATTTGGTTGAAATTGAAATCTTTCTAATAGAACATATTGATACTAATTATCAAGTTCTTTAAGTTTTGCCAAATTTCTTAATTTCGTCTCATTTAACTTGCCACTTTGTTGTTGTATAATATTTTATTTTTATTTTATTTAAAAAAAAACTTTTTGTTGTTTTAAAGCGGCACTTGCTGACCTTATGTTCTGGTATGGTTTATACTTAGGTTAACAAGTTAGAAAAGGTCCCCATTGTGTGCTTAAAGTGACAAAGTCACTAAACAATAAATGTGTGAAAATTGAAATAGGCAAAAGCATTATATATTCTCAAATTAACTCGGGGCACGGCGTTCGCTGCGACGATGCTTCTTAGCCAAATGGGAGTATAAAGTATTGGTTTTATACTTAGTATTAGGAACATGGAGTTCGCGGCTACAGTGTATCCTACCTGAACAATATGAAATCTAACACAAAATTTTCTACACCTTATAAAGACTCGGGGCACGGAGCTCGCTACTACGATGCTGCCTTGTAAATAAAAAGGTGTAAAAATGCTTTAAAATGTTTGCCTAAAGTGCGAAATAAAAGGAAAAATGTCATGGAAATTTTCAAGGGGATCTGTTCTGATGTGTTATCCTAAGTGTTGCTAACATTGTCAGCAACACATCAGTAGGTGCTATATTATTTTTTTTTATTTTCTGGATTTTCTGATTAAAATTTTAATTTCAAAAAGTCTACAGAGTTTTTGAGATCAATTTTTTTTTTTGTTTTTTTTATAAAATCCTTTGTTTCTTTAATTATTTTAGTTACTTGAGCTATACATGGATAAAATTTAAAATTTGAAATGTCATAACAACTTTGATTTAAAATTTCAAATTTGAAATTTTGGATTTTATCTTTGTACAACTCTGATTATTTTATTTGTATTTTCTTATTTTTTTTCCTTCTTTTCTTTTTAATTAAAAAAATAAAAACAATAAACAATGGTTGCCGAATCTCTTGGCAGGTTTGTTGAAGTTTGTTTTCTAAAATGACTAGAAAATATGAGTTATTGTTTATGGATTACCTAAATTCAAAATCAAATCCATCTAGTCCTAAAATCACTCTCCATAATCTCATTGTTACTCTCTCTTCCTACCTTCCTTCCTCTCTCTCTCTCTCTCTCTCTCAACTCAGTTTTTCAAAATTTCCCTTAATAATTTTCTGGCACTGTTGCCGTCAGTGTTAACATCATCACTGACAACACTTACAACACTACGTGTTTTAAGGTTCATAGTTTAATTTGCATCAAATTCTTTTCATTTTATTTCTTCACAAAAAAGGGGAGAAAATGTGATGAATCGGTAATCATGCACATGTGGTGAAAGAAAGTGTTTCGGATTCTATTTTTAATGGAATCCTTATTAAGGGGGAGTTTGATATTTAGAGCGAGATTGAAAAGTTAGTCTTATTAATGTTAGATGTTGGAAAAATGTTACAACACTTGATTTCATTTTTGAATGGGATCTTACATTAAAGGAGACTTTATATTAAGGGGAGATTTATCTAACTTTATCTTGCAGGAACATCACATATTTATTTTGTGAAGAAATGTGAAACTAAGGGGGAGATTGTTAGTGCAAAAATGTGGTGCTACCACTAGTGTTGCCAAACAGTGTTACCCCAGACGGGATTTGTAATATTTTCATCAAATCCTGGATAAGTCCTGCGCAGTTCGTAAATACCTGGGAGGTCCCTGTGAGTTCTAGAATGCCTAATAACTCATTTTCAGGTTGGGTAATAACACTGATGGCCCAACTGCAACGTTTAAGGCAAAATTTGGTTGCCAAAGGCTACACATAACATAAGGGCATTGATTACCAAAGAACATTTGCCCCAGTAGTCAAAATGGTTACAACCAAATCCTTATTGACCTTAGCAACAATTAAAGGCTCGAATGTTTTTAAATTAGATGTTAATAATGTTTTTTCACCATGAAGATCTAGATGAGGAGGTTTTTATGAATCTTCCACAAGGTTATACTCATTCTCTTGGTAAAAATATGATGTGAAAACTCTTGAAATTATTGTATGGTCTTAAGCAGGCATCAAGACAATGGTTTGCGAAACGTACTTATGCTTTTCTTGAACTGGGCTATTCTCAATCACCCCGTACTTATGCTTTTCTTGAACTGGGCTATTCTCAATCACATGTTGCTTACTCCATGTTTATATTGAAGAACTATTCCTCTTTCACTGTGGTCTTTGTTTATGTGGTTGATATCCTAGTCACAGGTAATGATCCACATGTCATTAAGTCTCTCAAATATCATCTGGACACTAGATTCAGCATTAAGGACCTTGGTTTCATCATATAATAACTTGGTTTAGAGGTGTTGAGATATTCAGATGGCATTCACCCGAATCTGTGAAAATATGACTTAGAGTTGGTTAAGAGTGCAGGGCTTCTTACAGCCAACCCTTTAACTAGTCCTATGGATCAATGTGAAATTATTGGCTAATTAAGGTTCCCCTCTTTCTGATCCTAGTCTATACAGACAACTGGTTGGCAGACTTTTGTATCTTACTGTTACTAGGCTTGATTTTGCCTACTCAGCTCATGTCCTTATCCAATTGGCCAAAATATGTTTAACCTCCCAAAGTATACAACCATTCCCACTTTGCACCGTCGCATGAATTTTTTCCCAAGGTGGTATTGCATAACGAGGTTAACTTTTGGGCTAAAATATGGATTTTCTGAAGGTGGGATGTGCGAAGTCAGGAATCGAAGAAAATGGAGGAATGTTTCTGAAGAATATTATTGTCATGATAAAAAATGAGCTGCACTTTGCCCCCTGACACCAAACGGCGTTAGAAATTTAACAAGTTTTAGTCATGTGCATGTCATGTGATGAATATTTTGATTTTTTGATGACAAACGAGAAGGGCTTTCATGTCATTTAAACTTGGGACAAAACAAGCAGACTTGCGACAAAACAATAACTCCATTAATCCGGTACCACCCGTAGATATCCCGGGAAAGCCCCACTACTTGGCTAGAGCGGTGGATGAATGATGTCTAATTGGTTTTAATTGTTAGAGTCGCCACCTATGTTATTAAGGGAACATAAGAAAAACCTAAGAATAACTTAATTTATGTTACAAAACCAAAGATTAGAGAGAGAAGGATTCGGGGGTTAGGTGACGGAATGGGAAGTACGTAAACACCCATTCCGCCCGGCTTAAGCCTGTCTTGCTACTATTGGTGTTCTAATGCTAAATGTCCTTATTTTATTAGTATAAAACGTGCTAACAATTACAATGAAAAGAAAGGGGAAATAAAAAAGGTAAATAATTTTATTGTTTTATGCCAACAATTACATGTCAAACAATTACATTAAGAAATGAATGGTAAATTAAAATAGAGTTTAGAATGTTAGAATATAACCTTGACCAAACTTCAATAGTGAAGTGACCTTTCTGGTTATGTTCCCTTTTTATGGGGATTGCATACAATGACTAGACAAGTAAAATAAGAGAAGAAGAATAAAGTACCTTTAGGAAAGAAGAAATTCAAACTTTAACTTAGAGATGGAGTTGTTGTAGAGAAATTGTTGTGCAACACTTTTGTGTAGTGTTTTTGTAGAAAAATGTTGTTGAGAGAATTTGTGTAGAGTTTATCTGTAGAGAAAGTTGAAGTCTAAGGTCCAAAATTGAGGTCGCTTTCTAAGGTAAAAAGAAGAGGTTTTTATAGGTGAAAAAGATAGGAAAACATGTCCATTTGACCAATAAGAAAATAGAAGAAAATCAAATAATAAATAGAAAATCAAATAAAATAAAATAAAGATCAAATATTTTGTTTTAAGGAAAAGGCTAGAATATGAGATTTGGGAGTTATGAGATAAGGGGGGATGAATGTTGAGGTAAAAAGAGGTCTTTGTGATCAAGAAAATGAGGGGAAAAACTGCAATCCGTAACTGCCAAAATGGGAAGCACGCGAGTCCGTCATATCGGACCAAACGCGCAAGCATCCCATGACCATTACGAGAGGCGCCCGGGGGTAAAAATGACAGAATGATAAAAAGACCCCTAAAAGTTAACTCTGTTATGCAGTTTAGTCCAAAACTAACGGTCTCAGTTAGGAACTTAATCGAAGTAACATAAATTAACAAAAATAAGTTAAATAAAAATACTATGTATGCAATCAGGGTGAGCGGTCCAAGGCGGGGTGTCTACAGATCCCCTCGGCGACGTGGATTGCGAAGTAAAATGCGTCGATGAAAGAAAGACAACTGCCGAGGACATCATAAAGAAAAACAAAGAGAAGAAAGCAAAGACTCGATAAAAGCAGGAATTTGAAATTACAAAGGATAGGAGTGCGATCCCTGTGTGAGCAAAAAGGTACAATTATATGAAACAGCCCACTGCGGCCAAGGTTTAAAGTTTGGTTAGCAGACTGAGGCTGGAGCCGTTTAGCGGTACCCTTATGCCCATTTAGAGTCCGTTGAGCGGACTGAAGCTGAAATCCATTTAGCAAATCCAGTTTACTGATTTAGAGTATGGTTGGCAGACTAAGTTGAGCTGAATCAGTTTGACGAACCCGTTACTTGCTCTTTTAAAAGTCCGATGAGAGGACATAGGCGGAGTTCTATGTGTCGTTCCCGTTATGCCCGTTTTGTAGTCCGTTGAGCGGACTGGCTGAATCCATTTAGCGAACCCGTTTGCCGGTTTAGAGTCCGTTGAGCGGACTGGAACTAAATGTGAGTCTGTTGAGCGAACTTTGCTGATGAGGAGGTGGTGATTTCAGTGGTTCACCATGGACCAAATTGCTGTTCGGAGCCACATTTGCTTGTATCTGATGTTTGAAGCCGCACTTGCTTGTATCTGCTGTTTGAAGCCGCACTTGCTGGTATATGCTGTTTGAAGCCGAACTTGCTTGTGTCTGCTGTTAGAAGCCGTACTTTCTATTGTACCTATTATGTGTGTGCTTTATAGATGTACGTGATTGTGTGTGAATTGTGAAATTGTGCTTGTGGTGCGTTGCGATTTGAAAAGCAGAGATTGCTTGAGAGAGAGATTTTACAAGAATTGAGAAATTGCTTTTGTGTGCGATGGGATTTGCATAAGAAAGCAGAGATTGCTTGAGAGAAAGATTTTGCAAGAATGGAGAAATTGCTTTTGTGTGATGTGATTTGCAGAAAGCTTGAATGATGTTTATACCTTCACTTACCATGGCCGCTTGATTCAGGGTGAAGAATGTCAATGCTTTTGACGAAGATGAGTTGCTTTCACTTTGTATGGAGGCATGATCACTCTTGATGTTGGGTTGGTCGTGCCAAAAGGATACCTACGTATCCCTTGAAGAGAATCAGACCAGCGTAGTTCAAGGATGGTAGAGAATTCTGGGGAAGAAGTTAGGAGTAAATCAAAATGAAGCACATACTTTCAACACAAGTAAGGAAACAAAGAAAGTTTATTTACAAGTAAAAGTAAATATATATATATATATATATATATGTATATGTACATATATATATGTATATATACACATATGTATATATATATATATATATATATATATATATGTATGTACATGTACATACATATATATATATATATATATATATATATATATATATATATATATATATATGTATATATACATGTACATATATATATGTACATGTATATATATTTTGTTTAGTTCGTGGGTGAACCATTGTGTGTTTGTAAAGCCAACCCAAGATCAAGTCATGTTTGGTCAAAGTCCGGCTCGTCTCGCTTGAGTTATGTTGTTGCTGTTGTGCCCAACGAAGCGTGATGTCTAGCCCCAGAGATTTGTCGATTATAGGGCTTCAAAAGACTTTCAATGCCGAGATACCATGAGGTTGTTGATCGTAAAGCCCCTAAAATGCCTTTGATACCAAGCTTTGAGTGACTTGCATAGCCCCAAGATAAATAAACTCTTGGCCCATTCAAATAAATCTCCTTTTGCTATTGACGTGAGCAAGCCCCAAGAGAAGATTATTGATACCAAGCTTTGAGAGATTGTCAAGCCCCAAATGTCATTTACTTGTTGTTTGCGAGCTTCAAGATGGTGGAATGTGAAGACCTTTCGGTGTAAAGCCCCAAAAATGTCTTGGAATCGGCTTGGCATTGCACCGCTTCGTAGAACTCTTGATAGTGATCTCCCTCTTTCTCTTGCTTGGAGATGAATGGCCCTTTTTGTGGTTGGTACCCAAGTGGTGGAAGGCCCATGTGTAGCAAGGTCTTCGGAGATTATGGTATCGTCGAGGTTGCAGATGATAAGGTCTCGATGTGGTAAGGTTTTGAATGGTTATTCTTGCTTGAGTCTTCTTGAGTTGGACTAATGACGGATCTTCGGATGCAACTAGTGCTTGGGCGCAACTTTGTCTGAGCCACACTTTTTGCTTTTGATATTGGAGAAGGGGTGTTGTATTGCAGAAACATTGGGATTGGCCATAACTCTGTTTATCAAGTCAAAGTTGGATCTTAACCCAATTTAAAAGAATCTTAGAAAAGGATCTAAGAGTCATATGAGATATGATTGACAGGGTTGTCTACCTAATTAATTTAATTTTGAGCGGTGCGCCAAAGCGTACTTGAAATTAAATTAAAGTTGGATCTTAGCCCATTTAAATTATATTATACATTGGATGTATAAGAAGGTCATATAATTTAGTGGGAATATTTTTGGAAAATACATTATTTATCTCTTTAATGAGATTGGTACTTGTAAAATTTTGGAAATTTTGCATAAGTTGTAGATGACAACTAAAATCATTGCGATTAATCCTTGATAAGGATAAGCTTCAAAAGAATGATACAAACTCCATGGATTGGATCCTGAGCCTAAGAATAGTTCTAAGGCAAGAAGATGGGTTGTACATTCTTGATGGGCCTATTCCTAAAAGAACCAAATGCCGGAATAGACAATCACGAGAATCATGAGTATGATTTTAGGAGTGTGAGTTGTCTTATGCTCACGATTATGTGCTCTTAAACTCCAACAAAGTTTGGAACTTGTGGAAGCCTATTAGATAGGCGTGGAGTTGAGTTACATGTTTCAAAGAACAATCTAAGCAAGAGAGGTATAAAACCATTGTTGCATTCACTCATTGCAAAATGAGTAAAGGGCAATAAGTGGAACCTCACATGCTTAAGATAAAGGCTACGTAGAGCATCTTGAGAAACTTGGTTGTCCAATTGGATTGGAGCAAGCCACGGATCTCATTCTTGATTCATTGTTCAAATGTTATGATCACTTAGTGATGAAATATAACATGCTTGGAATGAATAAGAATCTCTCCGAGTTGCATGATGTGCTGAAAAACTGCGGAGATGAAGATAATGGAGAAAGGTTCTCCAATACTCATGGTTCATGATGGGGAGGAGGCCAAATGCCAAAAAGAAAGGTAAGACAGACTTGTCAAGCCTAAAGGAAATAATTATGGTTAAAATAATAACTCTAAATTGATGCAATTTGGTAAAGTGGCAATTGGATTGACCATCTAAAATTGTAGTCATAATTCTGGACGATCAATAAAAGAATGGTAGTGGGACTACCACTTGGGATATTTATGTTATAAATGAATCCTTCTAAATTTAATTATTGGGTATTAGATACCAGAATAATTAGTAAATTGAAAGACTACTTATAGCAAAGGTTGATCTATGAATGATAATGATGCAAGAGTTGCAACATTATTCATAGAACACTTGTAAAGTGGCTTTACTAATGAAGTAGGAAATATTATTTTGTTATAAGATAATGAAGGATATTTATTTCTTATTTGGAATAAGAAAGGTGCTTTATTTATTATGATTTACTTCATTGTGTTATCATATAAATAAATCTTATATCCTAAATCTTGAAGAACACAGTGATAAAGACTATAGCATAAATAATTAAAATTCTTTATGCATTATTGTTTTGATCAAATAAATAAAAGATGCATATCTAAAATTCCATGGGACGGAGTTTTAAGTCATATGATTTGGAATCACATGATTTATGCAAATCTTATTTACTTGGACCAAGACATCTTTTACTATGATTGGTAAAAGGCTAATATCTTAACTGACCTAATACATTTTGATGTGTATGGTGCATTAAGAAGCAATGCTAAAAGATTTTTTTTTTTATTATACTTGGTAAAACTATTCAAAGATTCTGATTGGATCATGATGATGAATAATTGAACCAAGAATTTGACAGTCATCATTAAAGTTGTGAAATAGTTTCACAAATTAACTTCACTAAGAACATCATTTCAAATGATGTGTCTCCATGGAAGTATAAGAACCTTATTGGATATGGTTAATTGGATGACTAAGTCAAATAGATCTTCCGTTATTTGTTTTGGGGTTATGTATTTAAAACCGCTATGATTATACTAATCTGAATTCCATCAAGAGAGGTTAAAAGATGAAAGAAAACTCGGTTTGCCTTTCGCAAAGATTTAAGACGGTGAGACCTTGTGGAAAAGAGTTGTCTGGGACACACTCACATTTAAATCTAATAAATATATTTTCATGGGATATTCTAAGGAAACTTGAGGATATAATTTTACTCATAAGAAACAAATGGTTTGTTGATTATGATGATACTTTTCTAGATAAATGGTTTATCTCTAAAAGAATCAGTGGGAGTAAAATGTATCTCGAATGGTTCGAGACCTAGAAAATATATATTTTAACCTAAGATGGAAGTTGAACAAGTTTTCACAAGGAGTCGTGAAAAGTCCGTTCAAAAGATATACAAGAACTTGCGTATGTGATAGGACACAATCTATTGCAAGAAATATTGGATATTTCGAAATAGAAAGTGTTGAGGTAAAGTTCATTTGGAATGAAGTATTTACCATCTATCAAAGATGCAATGTCAACTCCACATATTTAGATTAATGACTTGGAGTCATGAAATCTAAAAGGCAACCCATGTGTAATAATCAAGTTTGGAACTTGATCATTCTTAACTAAGGTGTAAAAACCAAAGGAGAGGAATGAGTTTTCTTGGAGAAAATTTTACATGGATAGCAAAGAAATTTACTAGAATACTCGTAGTCACATGTTCATATTTGGAATATGAAAATTGAAAAAATGATGTCAAAACAAGTGTTCCTCAACGGGAACTCACTTAAGGATGTATTGGATACAACCTAAAGGTTTTGACAGTCAAAGAAAATTCTGATAAATTATGAAAGTTGCAGAAATCCATTGGATGGATTAAAGCAAACTTGTGGGAGTTGGAATCTCCGTTTTGATAAATCAAAAGAGTTTGACTTGATCAATAACGAAGATGAACCTTGTATATACAAGAAGATTAGTGGGAGCATAGTGATATTCCTTAAATTAAATATGTGGATGACATATTGCTCATTGGAAACGAAATTCCTACACGTTAGTCTGCAAAGATTTGGTTAAGAAAGTGTTTCGCAATGAAGAATATGGATGAAGCATAAGTCATTGGCATTAAGATCTATAGAGATAGATCAAGGAAGCTAAATGGTTTAAAGCCAAGTACATACATTGGCAAAGTCATTAGAAGATTCCGCAAAGAAAATTCTGAGAGAGGACGGTTGTTAATGTTACATGGAGTTTTCTATGCAAAGACTCAAATGTCCTGAGACAAATGATGAGCATGAGAAGAATGAATGGGATGCCATTTTTCTTCGGCAATTGGATCCATCATACCATGATAAGTACTAAGCCGGATATATCTAAATGCTTGGAGCATGACGAGTAGATATTAATCCGACAACCGGTGAGAATCACTGGATGGCTGTGAAACAATTCTTAAAGTACTTTAGAAGGACTAAAGAATTGTTATGATCTATGGAGGGATGGAAGATGATCTCGATGTATATGGATACACGGATGCATGCTTCCAAACCGACAAAAATGGTAGAAATCGCAATCGAGTTTTATAAATAATAGTGAAGCTGTAAGTTGGAATGGTTCCAAGAAGAGTACAGTCACTAATTCTACGACTAAAATCTAAGTATATTGCTGCATTAGATGCTGCAAAGGAAGTTGTTTGGATTAAGAAGTTCATTGGTGAACTTAAGATGGTTCCTAGTATTGCTAATTCAATAGACTTTATTAGTAATAATAGTGGTGCTATTGATCAAGCAAAGGAACCAAGGGCACATCCTAAATCCAAACACATACTTAGGCGTTTTCTTATCGTTTGAGAAATCGTTGATAAGGGAGAAGTAAATATTTGTAAAGTACCAAGTAATGATAACGTTGCGGACACGCTAAACATTGTGACTTCCACAAGCTAAGACATGATGGTCATGTTAGGTCCATGGGTATTGGATACCTAGGAAATTGGGCCTAGGGCAAGTGGGAGATTGTTGGTGTTGCTGCCCTAGGCACGTTTGTTAAACGTTGTATAAGTTATCATTGTATTCATAATGATAAAGAGATAATAAGATTATTATTATGGCTCGTGTTTGCTTATAATAATCTCCGTCCCTAGAGCTTGTTAAGCACTAGTATAAAGGCTAAATGATCATGGGATGATCATGTTAGATTTATGGGTACTTGTTTGGAACAAGGTACTGGACATGACCCGCGGTATGAGATTTATGTCATGGTCGATGTCATATATAAATCTCATATTAGTTATGTCATTTGAATCCTTAGACATGAAGTTATTATAGTCTTCCACTTGATGAACATTATGTTTGACATATTCAAACGCTGCCTTAACACGGTAGTTATAAAGGGTATGATTGGCATGATTGGATTCACGTAGGGAAGAATAATAAGCCAAATGGATTTGTCCCTCTTCGGAGAGATGTCAAGCTTGGGCCCCTCGAAGGAATGATGTTGATGAAATGTTTGGCCAAACTCAAATGGATTGATTGGATCAATGTCATTTGAATTATCAACATATTCAGAATCGAGAAAGTATTGAACAATACAAGTTGACTTGTTGACCATGACTTGTGTTCAATGACATCGTGGACAAAGGGATTATGACATGTTCTAAAAAGGAATGCGAACTTGTATCTAGTTATACTATTTGGGTAGGTATGACGGTTTGCTAGAACCTAATCATATCTTATGGTTTCATGTTTGAACCCATTGCCAACTTAGTATAATCCTAGAGGGTCACACACAATAGAACGAATCCTAAATAAGGACTATATTGGAAATTTGGAAAAATTGGATTTTTCTGGGCCTTTGGGCGACCGCCCAAATGGGCTGGGCGACCGCACAAGAAATTGGGCGGCCGCACACCTCAGTTTGGGCGGCCGCACAGTACTGTCGGGGACAGATTCCTAATTTGATTCGGAAAGGAATTTTGGACGGGTTTAGACACAAGTTTCCTATTTGGAATAGGTCTAACTTGTATATAAACATCAAAATTCGGCCAAGAACAGTACCTAAGCTTTTGTGCAAGTCTCCAAAGAGTTTGAGAGAGTTTATTTTGTTCTAAGAAATCCTAGATTGAAGAACAAAATTATACACAAAGAAAATTCCATATAGTTCATATTAATTATGAAAACATGTTTCATAATTTGGTCTAGCAACCAAGATCAAGTGTTCTTGATATTCGTTCGTGGTGTGGATACCGCTAGAGGGTGAAACTTATCATCTTCATAGTTCGTGATTCTTGCTTTGTTCGTGATCAAGATTTCAAGCCTCCATCGAATTCAAGGTTGCAAAATCAAAGGCATCAAGGGTTAGTATTCTAGTATTCATATTGTTGTATTTGACTTAATCATATGAATGGATCTATGAGCTTTGGGTTTCATTAAATTTTAAATGCCTATCTTCCGCTGCGCATGTGACCACGAAACCCAATAGTGGTATCAGAGCCCCGTTCATGTTGATTATTTCAATACTAGATCATGTTGTGTGTATATAAATTGTTTATGTGCCTAACATGATATGAATATTGGATTATATGATGTTTATGTGTTATGTGATTTTATGTGGTTTATTGTTTTACAACTTTAATCGCACGATTCAATCGCAATAAATATTATGATGGATTCTGAATTGTTTGATTATTAATTCTGATTGGATCATGGTTTTAATAATCGGGGAAAAAAAACAATTTTGAGACAAATTTTCGAAACTTAAAAATTCCTTCTGATCAACTTGGGCGACCGCACATAATAACGTGTGCGGCCGCACACTTTTGGGCGACCGCACAGTGCCTTCTGGGCGGCCGCACAGTACCAGGTTTCTGTTCTGATTTTGGTGAAAATCTGAATTTGGAATTTTCGAGAGGTCCAACCGAACCAGTAACAAAACCAGGCCAGACCTGCTGATCTGGAATGGGTTTTGGGTAGTTGGTTTGGGTGTGGATCTTGGGGTTTGATTTTCCTATTTGTTTTAGTCTTGTGATTCCAAGATTGGTTCAAGGTTTGGATGACTAATCTACGTTCATCGAGATTGTGTTTCCCAAACTTGATCGCTATCAAAGTTTCAAAGATAAAACGAAGTTAGAATTATGAAGAGTTCATAATTGCTAAAATTGAGAAACAAAGTTCTTGATTCAATGATTGGAGATCCATGTGGAATTGTGAATGCAATTGGCCTACGTTCATCGAGACCATCTATTGCTTAGTTTCGGCCACATGGACTACTTTCTTGGTTTCTTGAATTAGTGCGGAATTGTGGTTGCCTTATGGCTTAGTTCGGCCGCACTTCTTGTTGTCTTGATTTGGAGATAATAACCAAAGTTGAAATAGTCTCATCCTCATAATTATAGAGAAACTAATGACACATAAATGTTGTGCTTAAATTAATGGAGATTAGTTTAGTGACTAAACTTGATGCATAACATGTTTATCTTGTGTGCTCATAAATATGTTGTATGCTATATGTGATGAACCTTCAAAGAAAGTTTTAAGTCCTTTTGCCACGCCATGATTAAAACACTTGTTAGTGCATGGGTGATTTTAATGTGGGTTCGCCCTAGCGAGGTGCATTAACTTTATCTATGTATGAGCAAGATGGATGATGTGGGCACGCCCTAGCGAGGCACATCAACCATGCGTTTAAAATGGTTAGACTTAATTGGGCGTCAAAACAGTTTTGGGCCTTAGGCAAAGATGAGATTAAACATGCTTTTAAAATTGGATCCCTAAGAATCATATGAGATATGATTGACAAGAAATTGTCTACCTAATTAATTTGGTTTTGAGCGGTCCGCCTCCGTGGACTCAAAGTTAAATTAAAGTTGGATGTTAGCCCGATTTCAAAAGAATCTCATAAAAGGATCTAAGAGTCATATGAGATATGATTGACAGGGTTGTCTACCTAATTAATTTGATTTTGTGTAATCCGCCATAGCAGACTTAAAATTAAATTAAAGTTGGATCTTAACCCATTCAAATTATATTATACATTGGATGTATATGAAGGTTATATAATTTAGTGGGAGTATTTTTGGAAAATACATTATTTATCTCTTTAATGAGATTGGTACTTGTAAAATTTTGGAAATTTTGCATGAGTTGTAGATAATGACAACTAACTTCGTTGCGATCAATCCTTTAGAAGGATGAGCTTCAAAGAGAATGGTACAAACTTCATGGATTGGATCCTGAGCCTAAGAATGGTTCTAAGGCAAGAAGATGGGTTGTACATTCTTGATGGGCCTATTCCTAAAGAACCCAATGCCGGAATAGACAATCACAAGAATCATGAGTATGATTCTAGGAATGTGAGTTTATGTGTTCTTAAACTCCAACAAAGTTTGGAACTTGTGGAAGCCTATTGGATAGGCGTGGAGTTGAGTTACATGTTTCAAAGAGCAATCTAAGCAAGAGAGGTATAAAACAATTATTGCATTCACTTCTTGCAAAAGGAGTAAAGGGTAATAAGTGGAACCTCACATGCTTAAGATAATGGCTACGTAGAGTATCTTGAGAAACTTGGGAGTCCAATTGGATTGGAGCTAGCCATGGATCTTATTCTTGATTCATTGCCTAAGAGTTATAATCACTTTGTGATGGACTATAACATGCTTAGAATGAATAAGAATTTCTTCGAGTTGCATTAACATGCTGAAAAACTGCGAAGATGAAGATATTGGAGAATGGTTCTCCAGAGCTCATGGTTCATAAGGAAAAGGGCCAAGTGCCAAAAGAAAGGTAAGACAAGAGTTGTCAAACCTAAAAGAAATAATTATGGTTAAAATAATAACTCTAAATTGATGCAATTTGGTAAAGTGGCAATTGGATTGACCATCTAAAATTGTAGTCATAATTCTGGACGATCAATAAAAGAATGGTAGTGGGACTACCACTTGGGATATTTATGTTATAAATGAATCCTTCTAAATTTAATTATTGGGTATTAGATACCAGAATAATTAGTAAATTGAAAGACTACTTATAGCAAAGGTTGATCTATGAATGATAATGATGCAAGAGTTGCAACATTATTCATAGGACACTTGTAAAGTGGCTTTACTAATGAAGTAGGAAATATTATTTTGTTATAAGATAATGAAGGATATTTATTTCTTATTTGGAATAAGAAAGGTGCTTTATTTATTATGATTTACTTCATTGTGTTATCATATAAATAAATCTTATATCCTAAATCTTGAAGAACAAAGTGATAAAGACTATAACATAAATAATTAAAATTCTTTATGCATTATTGTTTTGATCAAATAAATAAAAGATGCATATCTAAAATTCCATGGGACGGAGTTTTAAGTCATATGATTTGGAATCACATGATTTATTCAAATCTTATTTACTTGGACCAAGACATCTTTTACTATGATTGGTAAAAGGCTAATATCTTAACTGACCTAATACATTTTGATGTGTATGGTGCATTAAGAAGCAATACTAAAAGAATTTTTTTTTTATTATACTTGGTAAAACTATTCAAAGATTCTGATTGGATCATGATGATGAATAATTAAACCAAGAATTTGACAGTCATCATTAAAGTTGTGAAATAGTTTCACAAATTAACTTCACTAAGAACATCATTTCAAATGATGTGTCTCCATGGAAGTATAAGAACCTTATTGGATATGGTTAATTGGATGACTAAGTCAAATAGATCTTCCGTTATTTGTTTTGGGGTTATGTATTTAAAACCGCTATGATTATACTAATCTGAATTCCCTCAAGAGAGGTTAAAAGATGAAAGAAAAACTCGGTTTGCCTTTCGCAAAGATTTAAGACGGTGAGACCTTGTGGAAAAGAGTTGTCTGGGACACACTCACATTTAAATCTAATAAATATATTTTCATGAGATATTCTAAGGAAACTTGAGGATATAATTTTACTCATAAAAAACAAATGGTTTGTTGATTATGATGATACTTTTCTAGATAAATGGTTTATCTCTAAAAGAATCAGTGGGAGTAAAATGTATCTCGAATGGTTCGAGACCTAGAAAATATATATTTTAACCTAAGATGGAAGTTGAACAAGTTTTCACAAGGAGTCGTGAAAAGTCCGTTCAAAAGATATACAAGAACTTGCGTATGTGATAGGACACAATCTATTGCAAGAAATATTGGTTATTTCGAAATAGAAAGTGTTGAGGTAAAGTTCATTTGGAATGAAGTATTTACCATCTATCAAAGATGCAATGTCAACTCCACATATTTAGATTAATGACTTGGAGTCATGAAATCTAAAAGGCAACCCATGTGTAATAATCAAGTTTGGAACTTGATCATTCTAACCTAAGGTAAAAACCAAAGGAGAGGAATGAGTTTTCTTGGAGAAAATTTTACATGGATAGCAAAGAAATTTACTAGAATACTCGTAGTCACATGTTCATATTTGGAATATGAAAATTGACAAAATGATGTCAAAACAAGTGTTCCTCAACGGGAACTCACTTAAGGATGTATTGGATACAACCTAAAGGTTTTGACAGTCAAAGAAAATTCTGATAAATTATGAAAGTTGCAGAAATCCATTGGATGGATTAAAGCAAACTTGTAGGAGTTGGAATCTCCGTTTTGATAAATCAAAAGAGTTTGACTTGATCAATAACGAAGATGAACCTTGTATATACAAGAAGATTAGTGGGAGCATAGTGATATTCCTTAAATTAAATATGTGGATGACATATTGCTCATTGGAAACGAAATTCCTACACGTTAGTCTGCAAAGATTTGGTTAAGAAAGTGTTTCGCAATGAAGAATATGGATGAAGCATAAGTCATTGGCATTAAGATATATAGAGATAGATCAAGGAAGCTAAATGGTTTAAAGCCAAGTACATACATTGACAAAGTCATTAGAAGATTCCGCAAAGAAAATTCTGAGAGAGGACGGTTGTTAATGTTACATGGAGTTTTCTATGCAAAGACTCAAATGTCCTGAGACAAATGATGAGCATGAGAAGAATGAATGGGATGCCATTTTTCTTCGGCAATTGGATCCATCATACCATGATAAGTACTAAGCCGGATATATCTAAATGCTTGGAGCATGACGAGTAGATATTAATCCGACAACCGGTGAGAATCACTGGATGGCTGTGAAACAATTCTTAAAGTACTTTAGAAGGACTAAAGAATTGTTATGATCTATGGAGGGATGGAAGATGATCTCGATGTATATGGATACACGGATGCATGCTTCCAAACCGACAAAAATGGTAGAAATCGCAATCGAGTTTTATAAATAATAGTGAAGCTGTAAGTTGGAATGGTTCCAAGAAGAGTACAGTCACTAATTCTATGACTAAAATCTAAGTATATTGCTGCATTAGATGCTGCAAAGGAAATTGTTTGGATTAAGAAGTTCATTGGTGAACTTAAGATGGTTCCTAGTATTGCTAATTCAATAGACTTTATTAGTAATAATAGTGGTGCTATTGATCAAGCAAAGGAACCAAGGGCACATCCTAAATCCAAACACATACTTAGGCGTTTTCTTATCGTTCGAGAAATCGTTGATAAGGGAGACGTAAATATATGTAAAGTACCAAGTAATGATAACGTTGCGGACACGCTAAACATTGTGACTTCCACAAGCTAAGACATGATGGTCATGTTAGGTCCATGGGTATTGGATACCTAGGAAATTGGGCCTAGGGCAAGTGGGAGATTGTTGGTGTTGGTGCCCTAGGCACGTTTGTTAAACGTTGTATAAGTTATCATTTTATTCATAATGATAAAGAGATAATAAGATTATTATTATGGCTCGTGTTTGCTTATAATAATCTCCGTCCCTAGAGCTTGTTAAGCACTAGTATAAAGGCTAAATGATCATGGGATGATCATGTTAGATTTATGGGTACTTGTTTGGAACAAGGTACTGGACATGACCCGCGGTATGAGATTTATGTCATGGTCGATGTCATATATAAATCTCATATTAGTTATGTCATTTGAATCCTTAGACATGAAGTTATTATAGTCTTCCACTTGATGAACATTATGTTTGACATATTCAAACGCTGCCTTAACACGGTAGTTATAAAGGGTATGATTGGCATGATTGGATTCACGTAGGGAAGAATAATAAGCCAAATGGATTTGTCCCTCTTCGGAGAGATGTCAAGCTTGGGCCCCTCGAAGGAATGATGTTGATGAAATGTTTGGCCAAACTCAAATGGATTGATTGGATCAATGTCATTTGAATTATCAACATATTCGGAATCGAGAAAGTATTGAACAATACAAGTTGACTTGTTGACCATGACTTGTGTTCAATGACATCGTGGACAAAGGGATTATGACATGTTCTAAAAAGGAATGCGAACTTGTATCTAGTTATACTATTTGGGTAGGTATGACGGTTTGCTAGAACCTAATCATATCTTATGGTTTCATGTTTGAACCCATTGCCAACTTAGTATAATCCTAGAGGGTCACACACAATAGAACGAATCCTAAATAAGGACTATATTGGAAATTTGGAAAAATTGGATTTTTCTGGGCCTTTGGGCGACCGCCCAAATGGGCTGGGCGACCGCACACCTCAGTTTGGGCGGCCGCACAGTACTGTCGGGGACAGATTCCTAATTTGATTCGAAAAGGAATTTTGGACGGGTTTAGACACAAGTTTCCTATTTGGAATAGGTCTAACTTGTATATAAACATCAAAATTCGGCCAAGAACAGCACCTAAGCTTTTGTGCAAGTCTCCAAAGAGTTTGAGAGAGTTTATTTTGTTCTAAGAAATCCTAGATTGAAGAACAAAATTATACACAAAGAAAATTCCATATAGTTCATATTAATTATGAAAACGTGTTTCATAATTTGGTCTAGCAACCAAGATCAAGTGTTCTTGATATTCGTTCGTGGTGTGGATACCGCTAGAGGGTGAAACTCATCATCTTCATAGTTCGTGATTCTTGCTTTGTTCGTGATCAAGATTTCAAGCCTCCATCGAATTCAAGGTTGCAAAATCAAAGGCATCAAGGGTTAGTATTCTAGTATTCATATTGTTGTATTTGACTTAATCATATGAATGGATCTATGAGCTTTGGGTTTCATTAAATTTTAAATGCTTAATTCCGCTGCGCATGTTGCTACGAAACCCAACAAATATATTGGCATTTCCTTGAATCCTTTTCCTTTTTTCTAAGACTTCCTTCATAATCTCGTCATAAGTTCTAACAAGAATCATCAAATTCATTCATAACGTCGGAGTCCTCGTTTCAAACCAAGAGGCCTTTGACTTGAAGTGTTAAGATACCCTTTAAGATTGGACCACCCACCACATTTCATTGCTCAAGTATCACTCCCCAAAAGATTGTCAATCGCGAAGTCCCAATATTGCCTGTTGCTTGGATTACAGTAACGTCGTATCCCAAGAGATTATAGATTGCGAATCCCCTTGAGACTTTTGGTGCCAAACTTATTGAGGAAGCTTCCAATGTTACATATGACTTTGCTATGGCCATTGTTGGGAGGTGAAGTGAATTGCTTCTTGCCGATGGAGCCTTTAAAGCTCGAATGTAGCCTCTAGAGTGCCATCATTGATTGTAAGTGGAGAAAGAAAGGCCTATCCTTGATTGGGGGAACAGGCACGAGCACACATGACAAGAAGGATTTTCGAAATTCTTTTCGAGAGAATTTGAGGATAGTCTCACACATCTTTCTTGAGCGTAGCCCCTAGGGCTCATTAACTGTCAAATAAAGCAGAAGAAGCTTTCGTTCTTGAGTCGCATAGCCCCTCGGGCGTCAACATTTGTTGAGCAAAGCAAGAGACTCATCCTTGTGCGAGGGAACAAACATAAGAGGACATGGCAAGAGCTACTCCATTCTCGTGAAACCTTTTGACATACTTTAGGGGCACATGCTTGAAGAAGCTTGAAAATTGAATTACATATTGCCGCCATTCGTTGCCCAAACCAATTGACTCACTGGGGATTATTTGTGCAACCTTGTACCCCTCAATGATGGGCTCATTCTCGGACGGATCTCGGTTACCACAGGCCTTCTTTCTTATGAGCCCAAAAATGCACATTGCAAGAACAATCTCTCTTATGCCAATAACCCAAAATGACCTTTGATTGTGCCATATCTTGTCGAGCCTTTTGCAATTCCAAAGTTGACTCGGTGGGGAATTGACTTGCTGAGGAGATTCAATGTAGAACTTGTCTTATTTAGAGGTCGGGGATCTCCATTTCTCTTTCCCTTCTCTCTCTCAATCTCTCTTTTTTTTATGACGCACCCTATTTTTGCCTAGACCGCCCTTTCGGGTTTTCAGTCTAGCGGGCATCTCTTTTGTGTCTTCATTTTGAATCGATTAATGAGGAAGTGTGCATTGACTCTAGCTGATGATGATGAGAGACATGTGATTTTGCGGGAGATGGAGACCTTTTGTCACTAATGATGAGTGACATTGACTCGACTAGGGAAGTAGCCCCTAGTATTGACATGTATTTTTATTTATTGAATGACTCACGAAGGCAAGCAAGTCATTAAGAGAAAAGAGAAAGAAAGCCCTAATTTGATTGCAAGAAACTGGGAGTATCGCTGAAAGATAAGAAGCTCCTAGACTCGATAAGGAACGCAAAGAAATCCAATTCTAAGAAAGTTATTCAATTTTGATGTGATTAATTCATTGGCAAATGAATCATATAAAGATGTCTTGATAAGTTTGAGAGGAAGGCCAATCACCATAACGCACTAGGGCTAAACATATGTTCTTTCTTGCATGAGACTGGACCCGAAGGTTGCCTACGTTCCTCCAGTGTAGAGGCTCAGGCCACCGTAGTTCTTGTGGATGATCCTTTCGTCGTGATGGTTGTTGATTTTGCTTCGTCCTTAGTTGGTGGATGAAATGATGATATTGTTGTGAACTTCTTTGAATGAGGGGGGATTTTTCTTCTTTTTTTTTTTTTTTTTTTTTGTACTCTAATTTTTGCCTAGGTTGTTTTGAAGAGTCAACCTAGCGAGCCTTTTTTTTTTTAGTTCCCCCCTTTTGAGAAATGAAATGTCTTCATGGTTGTTGCTCCACCTTTCTTCGCCGTTTGATGCCTTGACTTTGTCTTCTTGATGTTTAGCCCTAGGCGTTCAAGTGATGGCCTTCGTTCCATAACTCGTTTAAACATCTTTTCATCATTTTGCCAAGAATTAAATTGAACAACTTGGAATAGTGTATGGGGACATGAACGACTTTTATTTGATAAGACCGACTCAAACTTTAACATTGATGAGAAGGAAGAAAACTTAATTCACACATTAGAGGACTTTTGACTCTTTTTTTTTTTTTTTTTTTTTTTTAGAGATATATAAAGGGAGTTTTCCCTAGCCTTCGTTGTTGTAGTCCTCCATGTCGTCGTAGTCCTCAAAACCGTTGTAACCTTCCATGTCGCTGCTTGAACTGTCCGGGATCTCTTCCCTGTCGGAGTCTATCTCATAAAAGTCCACAGCAATTTCACGGAGCAAGTTGTCAATTCTGATCCCCGCATCATACATATGTGCGAAGTCCGGATAAAAGGCCCCACTAAGATGAGCTCTGTAGTCCATATTTAAGCACTTCAAGAAGATCTCCATTTGTTCCTTCATTGAGGGCCTATCAACAATCTTGGCCAACTTTTCATTCCAACGGCGAGAAAAGTCCACAAATGATTCATTGCCATCTTGCATGGTGTTCTCCAATTCTTTCTTCGTGGGACGGTGCATGTAATTGCCTTCATATTGTGACTTAAAGTCAAGCATAGCGGCATCCCAATTGAGGTGGGTGGAAACCGGGAGACCCATATACCAATCTTTTGCGACCCCATCTAGAGTAAGTGGGAAGCATTGTGACATTATTTGAGGAGACACTTTCTTCGGTAGCATGGCCCAAACATAGGTATCAACATGGGCATTGGGATAAGAATTCCCTATGAATTTGCCGATATCGGGCATCTTGAATTTCTCGGGAAGGGCCACCATAGTGTTCATGAGAAGATAAGTACGATGGAGATCGGATCTTGGGCCTTTGTTCAAATTTAGCCCACTAAAATGTTGGTCAATGTATGCCATGAGAGTGTTGACCAAACTGTTATCAATGCTTTGGACAATTTTTCCTTCATTGTCAGCTCTTCAATTGGTCCTCGAGCTTAGCAAGTTCTTTCTTATGGGTCATTCTCTCATGCTTGAGAAGGCTTGCCACAAATCATCCTTGCGTCGGGCATTCTCGGCGAGTGCATCAATTTGTCCTTTCAGTGCTTTGATCATGTTGGCTATATCCTTGTTGGACCGGGAAAAAATGTCACCGTTTTTGTTGCTGTCGGAAGCCATTTGACCTATTTGAAGAACACGGTTGATCTTAGGTTGGCCCCACAAATACCTTTTGGGTAAAATAATGTAACCCACAAACAAGCAAAAAAGACTCAAACCACATAAAGAAAAAAGTTTTTTTTTTTTTTTTTTTTATTTAAGTCGGAAGGACGTAGTCCTTTTTGGGGTTTCTAGAAAAATAGTGGAATCGTCACTCTAGTATATAGACCTTCTCGCGGTCCCATATACTCATCGGATTCCACCACGCTTGTGAATCCTACACGTGGCGGGATTAAACTAAATTAATGTAGTAAAGCATACATGCGGGGACGGATTTTTATTTTGTCCATAATAACCACTTGTTTCTCTTGGAAACGGCATGTATGATTTGAAAACATTAGTTTTGGGAAATCTCGGCACATGAAAACCGACTTGGTCACGGAGTGTTAGACCCTAACTAGAATGTGTTGGCTTGTGCTCAGCTAAAGAGAGACTTAAAGGTCACCCCCGGCATGTAGTCATGAACTACGCCATGGGCTGAGGTTTACCGCTTCGGAAGAGTCAAGGTCGGGTGGAGCTTGAAACTTCCTAGGACGGGCCTCGACGGGTTTGGGGTTATGAACTTATGCGACTTGATAGTGAGCAATTGATAGGAATTTTGCACGTAGTGTGAAGTCCAACAAGTGACAATTTTTTTTTCAAAGAAAGAAAAACAAATAAACACATATGTACAACTTTCGAATCACCCGTGTGACCGATAAAAATAAACAGAACATAAAAGAGGTTATGTGCAGGCCCGATGCCCACACACTATCATTCTGTCAATTGTTCTGTTTCTGGAAAATTTCCTAGAAAAGCGCGCGTTGGGCAGAGAGAGTGAGAGGCGTGCGCTTCCGAGCGAGAGAGGCCGAGGCGCCCGATTCTGGGCAGTACCTGCAAACTCATGGGTTCAAGGGATTGCCTTGACCCTAAATAAAAATTCTTTCCCCTACAGAAATTGTTAGCACAGAAACATGGACTAGAAGGACGAGATGAGAGGCGGACGATTTTCGTGGTGAAGGTCGGAGGCGCGCGCCTTAGGCCAAGAAGGATAGAGGCGCACACGTCCTACCTTTTCCACCAGAATACCCAGAAAACAGTAAAAAGAACACCAAAAGTAAGAAACGCAAGTTTAACCCTCTATATTGTCCCCAACGGAGTCGCCACTGTAGATACCCTGGGAAATCCCCACTACTTGGCTAGAGCGGTGGATGGATCCTAGGATGTCTAAATGGTTTTAATTGTTTGAGTTGCCACCTATGTTATTAAGAGAACATAAGAAAAACCTAAGAATAGCCTAATTTATTTTACGAAACCAAAGATTCGGGAGAGAAGGGTTCAGGGGTTAGGTGACGGAATGGGAAATACTTAAACATCCATTTCTCCCGGCTTAAGCCGGTCTTGCTACTATTGTTCTAATGCTAGATGTCCTTCTTTTATTAATATAAAACTTGCTAACAATTACAATGAAAAGAAAGGGAAAATAAAAAAGGTAAATAATTTTATTGATTTATGCCAACAATTACATGTCAAACAATTACATTAAGAAATGAATGGTATATTAAAATGGAGTTTAGAATGTTGGAATATAACATTGACCAAACTTCAATAGTGAAGTGGCCTTTTTGGTTATGTTCCCTTTTTATGGGGATTGCATACAATAACTAGACAAATAAAATAAGAGAAGAAGAATAGAGTACATTTAGGAAAGAAGAACTTCAAACTTTAACTTGGAGATGGAGTTGCTGTAGAGAAATTATTGTGCAACACTTTTGTGTAGTGTTTTTGTAGAGAAATGTTGTTGAGAGAATTTGTGTAGAGTTTAGGTGTAGAGAAAGTTGAAGTCTAAGGTCCAAAATTGAGGTCCCTTTCTAAGGTAAATAGAAGAGGTTTTTATAGGTAAAAAAAAAGAGGAAAACATCTCCATTTGACCAATAAAAAAATAGAAGAAAATCAAATAATAAATAGAAAATCAAATAAAATAAATATCAAATAATTTGTTTTAAGGAAAATGCTAGAATATAGGATTTTGGGAGTTATGAGATAAAGGGGGATGAATGTGGAGGTAAAAAAAGGTCTTTGTGATCAAGAAAATGGGAGGGGGGGGGGGGAAGACTGCAATCTGTAACTGCCAAAATGAGAAGCGCGCTAGTCCGGCATATTGGACCAAACGCGCGCGCATCCCATGACCATTACGGGAGGCGCCCGGGGGTAAAATGACAGAAAGACCCTAAAAGTTAACTCTGTTATGCAGTTTAGTCCAAAACTAACGGTCTCAGTTAGAAATTTAACCGAAGTAACAGAAATTAACAAAAATAAGTTAAATAAAAATACTATGTATGCAATCGGGGTGAGCGGTCCAAGGCGGGGTGTCTACACCACCATCATACCACCACTACCGTATCACCATTTACCACCACCATTAAAGGATTCAAAACCCATTTGAAAAATCAAAATCAAATCTTGTTCTTTAATTCAAACCCAAACACAAACAACAATTAACAATTCCAAACATAGATTTAAACATTATATTCCCCAAAATCAAATATCAAGCTTGAACAAAAAAAAAAGTAGACAAACCCCCAGAGATCTGGGCTTCTTTCATCAAGGTTAGAGCGACTGGGCGAAAGATATGGCGGATTTTGAAGGTGAAAGGGATCAAAAACACAAGAAAACCCAGAATATCTGAGGTTGGGTTTCCAATATTTTGAAATCCCACATTGCAGTTTCATCTATAATAGATCTGGAAATGGTAAAAGTGGGTGGGGACGGTCAGATTGGGGAGGAGATAGGAGGGGAGAACTGAGAGTAAGGGGGGATGGGAGAACATGGGGAAGAAGGGGAAAACATGGGAGTCAAGAAGTGGCGGCCAAGGTATGACTTAATGGAAGAGGGAGGGGTGGCGACGGTGCATTTAGGTTTGGTCACTGGCCGGAGAAGGGTAAGGGTGAGGGGAGGAGTGATTGGGGAAGATGAAGATGATGAATAAAGGGGAAATGAATCTGGACATTTTTTTTTTTTTTTCCTCTTTATTTCTGATTTAGTTAGGATATTTTATTTTATTTCCATTTCATTATTTTAACTTCACCTTTTTTTAAGGTTCACCTTTTTTTTTTTTAATACAGTTGTTATATTTACCATGTTATTAATAAATTATATTTAAAATAATTAAAAATGATACGAGTAAATATAAAGATTATAATTGTGTATTACTTTATGTAAATATATAAACTTAATATAAATAAATAATTTTAAATAATTATTTTGCTGTAAAACATATTTATCATTTTAGACAAATTAAAGAATAATTAAAATGATAACAATGTATTACTACATTTATGTAAGTAAGAAAATTTTAAAGAGAATAATATATTAAAAAATAAATAAAAGTTAATATTAGAATGACTAAAATAACCCTCACATGACCATATTTCGTTAAAATTCTAACTCCCTTATGAGGTAGGGTGCAAAGTGGGAATCGCGGTTAATTGATGTGTCACAATGGGACAAAATTCGTGCGACGGTGCAAAGTGAGGATGGGTGTATACTTTGGGGGCTAAACATATTTTAGCCTAGCCAATTTGTTCATGATCCAAGGGATTGTCATCTCAAAGCATTACATAGAGTTCTGAGAGTGTTCTAAAAATCGCTAGGTCCCCGCTAGGCGGTGAAGCCGGGCCTAGCGCCTAGGGGACTAGTCGGGGCCTAGGCGGAGCCGAGAAATTAGCACATTTTTATATATTTTTAATAATTTTAAATAAAATTATATATACTTATCAAAAAAATAGTGCTAGTTATTTTTGTTATTTATCAAAATTAGTAAAGTGTTATCCCACATCACTTAGGTAGACAACTTTTAAGAGATGAAGTGTTATAAGTAGGAGTGTATGAGGCACTATCAAGCTATTTGATCAGACTTGATCAGAATCGTAGTTCAGATTCAAGTCGGTTCAGTGAGGGCGACCGCGAAAGTCACCGAATGACTCCGTCTTTTCCTTCAGTTTGTCCCAGATTGAAAATCGAAAAGTCGTGGGAGGACCTTGCAGATGTCCGGGACGGACACGACTTCTTCTAACGCTAGAAGACCACTGGAAGACACCCGGGACCAGAGCATGTCGTGAAAGAAGCACATCTACATCCAGAAAGCCGTATGCTTTGGAAGAAGCTTGTACAGTTTGGGAAGGGGTTTTGATTGATCAAAAAGACGAATCTACTTCAACCAATATGCCCGTAGGAATGGCCATACATAATATAGAAATCACACTTGGAAAGGGTGGACAACTAGCTAGAGCAGGGGGTGCTGTAGCCAAACTGAGGAACTACAAGCGTTTCATATTATATTATTAGCCCAGACCCTTCCGGACACATCATTTCGAGGCAGTCATTCATCCCGATGAGCCAGCACGAGCGATTTCCCGTCATGGATACTTATTGGCCAAGCCGAGAAATCTCCTGCACATCAGGTCTCGCTTTCCTATATATTAAAGCCACTACTCGCTCCTACCCGAGACTACATTAATAAGTGAGGAGTAGGGGCTTTACCAATAAATAGAGTCTGCAAGGGGGTGCTGCTGGAACCCTTTAAAGGTCGACTCGACTTCCCGAGCCCGACCGATCACTAAAAGTTGTCTTTTGGACTTCTTGGGCCGATAGTTCTTCTGCAATCCTTCCCTTCGTCAATCTGTCCGTCCCGTGCTAAGGCAAGCAGGGGGTCTAAAGTGATGCTAGGATGCTTCACAGAGGTGCGCTTCGCTCGGCCACATGATGAACATGTTTTGAGCTAACTGCATGTCGAGCGCTTAAGTGGAGCTTGTGGTCACTCGTTCTTCACTTGTTCTAATCCTAGTAAAGAGCTTCAGATCTGATTCTAGACTACATACGAGATTAGACAGGAGAGGAAGAGTGACAGACCGGCCAGTAATGCACCGGGATTTCCCGCTACCAGCTAGGGAAAGAGTTAGGAGAAATGCCCACCGCCAGTCATTGCTTTCTCAATCCATAATCTGCTCCTATACTTTCTACTTCTCTCTCCTACTCTCAATATCATTTCACGCGTTGATTCAATTCGTTAACATCCCGGAAGTCGAAGGTTCGATCCCTTCCGTCCCAAGGATATCTGTCCATTCTTTCTATTGAACTATTGAAGAAAACAAAAATGGGGCCTAGCCGATTGGTAAGGCGGCGGGCTTTGGATCGGTTAAACATTCCATTAGGGAGCCTGGTCTTGACTCTTCTGTGTGGTATTCATTCTCGCTCGGCTCTTGGAATCACATCCAGCAGTGGTTGGAACAGCTCGCAAAATCCAACCACTTCACCTACTTCATTGCCCCTAACCCTTTCTCTGATTCATCATGCTCAAACATGAGCCGATCGTTAGTTAGGGACGGTTTATAGATCATCAAATTCCCACAAATGGAATGAGAAGTGGGTCCATGTAAATGATCGAGACCTCGCAAACAACAACGCCCGCTCTCCTTGCCCGCCCCATCCGCCCTTAGTCAGCTAACCAAGAATTACAGTTGCCCTGGAATCCGGATTTCCCTTCTGAGATTGGTTTTCCCTGCCGGAGGGTCTTTGTGGTAGACCTAATATTAACAGCCGGAACAGTAACCATGAAAATGGCCCCGTCTTTAGTTAGATTATATGAGCAAATGCCTGAACCAAAATATGTTATTGCTATGGGAGCAGCCATGGATCTAGTGGCCGGTGAATCACTGATCAAAAAGAAGATTTTGGACAGATTCTTCATGGATCTAGTGGCCGGTGAATCACTGATTTGACTCCTTCTGACTACCATCATTGTACTATACTACCTGGATCTTCAAAGAAAACTGACTCATGACCTGAAGACTGCAGGTTCGAATCCTGTCCCCGCCTAAGAAGTGGAGATGCATTTGCCTTAACCCTTTCCTGAACCAGAACCGAGGAAGGGGCTTATAGAATTATTTGTTCCCCTCATTTTTCCTTCAATTTCCCGCTTACTTATATTCGTAATGTCTAGTATATAGACGAATTGTATCAATCTTCCTAACCGCGCGCGGGCCGGGCTTAGAGCGCGTGAAACTCATCACTACCTCGTAAGGGCGCTGAGACCATAGCATGTTACACGAAAGCGCCGCTTTCTCTGTAGTGTTGTCACACAGCTGCCCGCCTAGAAGAGCCACTCGCTCTGTAGTGTTGTCACACAAGATAAGTGCACGAACGATGCTCTGACTTAGCCTAAGCCTTGGGTTAGCCGGATCTGGTCGGTCTGCTAATGTAGCTTGTTGCTTCTTTGAAGCGTATGGCTTAAGAGTAGATCGGCCGAAGCAGCGATCTCATACTTTGCTTAAGAAAAGACGGGTCTCGTAGCTGTAAATCTGTGTTGTAATTAAGGCAAAGGTATTAACAGTCGGTATGGGAGAGGAACCAGAAGATCCTCTACTACAGTTGCAGCCTCTTTGTGCGACAGCCGGACCTACCATTCCTACCTACGAAAGGTTTGAGAATTCCTTTTCTTCCCAAGAACTAGAAAACTTAGTCGATGCAGTACAACTTCAGCCGCTGCAATAGCTATAACAAAAATTGCGAAAATGGATCCTTTTAAGTGACATTCAAGAGGCCCGTAAGGATCAAGATAAAGACAACTGAGCCGACTTGAGAGTTTGGTATTATCACCACGAAGAAGAGCTTTCGAATTTTTCTTCCTTCGTATCTTCAGCGAAGATTGAATTGGAAATTCAGAAGTTTTCAAATTTCAATTCCATATCCGTTCCAACAAGTATTTTGGGGGTTTTTCTTGTATTCGAAAAACTAGAAAACCCTTCTTACGTTTCCACATCAAACCCGTAGGCTGAGGAGCAAAAGGAGGAATCCGCCCGAGGAGGGGCTTGCGCCTGATTACTGCCAGTTGGTGAGGTAATAGCTTACCAAAGTGATGATCAGTAGCTGGTCCGAGAGGATGATCAGCCACACTGGGACTGAGACACGGCCCAGACTCTTACGGGGGGCAGCAGTGAGGACTATGAAATATTTACTCATGGGTGGGTCAAGCTCTTCTATTCTGGTTCATGGTTTCTCTTGGCTCTATGGTTTATCTGGCGGAGAGATCGAGCTTCAAGAAATAGTCAATGGTCTTATCAATACACAAATGTATAACTCCCCAGGAAGTTCAATTGCACTCATATTCATCACTGTAGGAATTGGGTTCAAGCTTTCCCCAGCCCCTTTTCATCAATGGACTCCTGACGTATATGATAAGCACCCACGTCTGAAGAAGCAAATGCTCTCGCCTTAGGGAAGCATACACACCTACTGCGAATTAGAGAGACCTGACCAAAATGAATTAATCATCTCGTAGTAATTTCCCTTCTCAAGGTAGGTCAAAAGAGCAAGCCGATGAAAGGAAAGACTACTTACATCCTATTCCAGAATCAGGAGAGAGGCTTTGCGCAATAAAGAAGATATCGCCGAGTCTAACTCTTAAGTCGGAACTAGAGGCAATGAATATTGGAAGGAGTAATGGGCTTTCTTTTTCACCTGGAATTGAACTGTAAGAGAACCAATCCATTGTCTTCGAATAGGAAAGGTATGCCTTTCAAAAGCCAGTTAAGAGATCCGCCTTCGTGGACAATAGGCCTCGAGCTGGTAGTAGCGGCAAGGGAGGAGTGAATACCCGCTTAGCCCCTTGCTTTTTATGGCTTACCTTCGTACCCAAGGAAAGTTTTACCAGCCAAGTCCTGGTTTGTTTGAACTTGTTCTATCTAAATATAGAACAAGTTCACCCTCAGCTAAGAAGTTTTTGGACTTAAGCAAGAGAAGGCAAAGAATTTTTGACCTTTGACGAAAAGGAATCTTCGTCGAAACTGAATCTGCTTCTTCTTCGAAAGAGCTTAGAACCCTTAGAAAAGACAGTAGGGTCTTCTAAAAGTCCTTCCGAAAGTGGATACGAATGTCCTTAGCGAGGTGAACCAGTAAGATTAGAAGAGCTCATGTCGAATCGTAGTTCAAAGCCTAGGGCAGAGAGAAATTCAGACATACTAAAGACAAGAAGCGTGTAGATGCTGACAGCGAGGACTTCTCTCAGTGATTATCTTTGACTCTCTTTTCTTTCGCTAAGGCTCTCCGGCCTATAAAAATTATTTCAAGGAAGAAGGAAAGTGGCTTCCCAATAAAGAGTGAATATGGGCTGCTGGGCACCGCGCTTAGACATGAGCAGGATTTAAAGAAATACCGGACTGAAGTGTTCTAAGTCATTTCTTTCTGGCTGTCAAAACCGTAATCCTTCAAGACTTGGGAAAGAGGGAGATCGTTATTGATCTTCCCTCACTGTTCCTACCCGCAACAGCTAGAAACTACCGGCAACAGATTCGTTTAGTAGAGGATTTCTTTCTTTCTTGTATCACAAGGATTCCTAGAAATCCTAGGATCCTTTGTAATTCAGTCTAATATAGTGCATACCAGAAAGAGGGCTCAGATAAGTGCTAAAAGCCGGGAAAATGGCACTCCTCACTAGTAAAGGGAACTTCTACTCTGACTATAGTTTTGCGATCTCTAAGCAGGATTTTCAGTCATCTATCCTTTCTCTTTCCCTAGAGGCTTAAGGAAATCCCCCTCATTTCATAGCGCCTGGGGAACGCAAGTTTGATCGAGGATTGGAGAGGAGAGGTGGAAGAAAAGGATCGGGATGAATTTAGGAGTCTTTGTGCGAGCCGTATGCGGTGAGAGTCGCACGTACGGTAATGAGGGGGGTTCGCGTCTATACGTGTAGTGTGGAATGGACAAAAGATATTTAGCTTTATATGAAACCGAGATAAGGACCTATCGGTTCAATTATAGAGTAAGGTATCTTCATTGCGTTTTTTGTAAGACAAAACAAGAACAAATTGCTTTGGATGCTTCAAAGCGCCGGCTTAACCAGCTCGACGCTGTCGTAGCTACCACGATAGATGACATCGTTCTGGCGAATAGAATCAAAATAGACATTTTTTTAGTCGTTTATAGGAACGGAGCAGCTGACCCGGATGAAGATAAACGCAAACGGATTAGGCGCGCTTTTGCGCGTCATATCAAGACCGTTTGCTCGCACTATTGTGCGAACATGGGGTTCTGTGGGCGATTTTGCTCAAAGGGCCGGCCTGGTTTTGATTTTCTCGTACTGGCTGTCCGGATTGGTACGCTTTCATTTCCAAAAAAGATATTCATTCTAATGGTCGTAGGCCAAGCCTTGGATATAGTGGATTCTCAACTGGGCAGGCATGTTCCTAAAAAAGAGAAAGACAGAAAAGGGTGAAATGAACTTAGGGTTGGCAGCTACAATTCCGAGGTATGAAGTGGGAGAGGAGGGATGTCATAATTGGGGTTTTGAATAAGACGACCTTTTGATTTTTCATTTGTTTCTTTTTCATATTGAATATGAAGAATGGGGGGTGTTAAGCTTTTTCTCATCCTGGCGTCGAGCTATTTTTCCGCAGGACCTCCCCTACAGTATCGTCACCGCAGAGTTAATCGGACTTCATAATCATTCGTTGAAAGAGTTCCAAGAGTTGACTTACAGCCATTCAATTAGATAGACTCCCCTCTCCGAACCAGCCCATTTTTTAGCCATTTTGAGAAATCCCGTTTTTGAAAATTCTTCTTTCCCTTCACCTTTCTTTATCATTAGCCTACATGGATACAATCTAAAAGGATAAATGGATTAGGCAGAATCGTTGCATAGAAAGTGCTTGATCAAAGTTCATTGAATTTAGAATTCATTATCATTTTTTTGGCCAATCAGTGAATAAAATCAACTGAACTACACTAATATTCAAAACCCTCTCAGGCTCTTATGAAGAGACAGGCAGATCGGAAACTCTGTTATCTAGAACATCTTTCCCCTTCCCCTTCTTTTGTACCTTAATCCAATCGCCCTCAGAGGTAGCAAGGCTACCACCAGCCAAACCAACCCAGCTGGCTGGTCAATCTCAGAAAGAAGATAGGCCGGCAAACCGGAGACGGACGACCACGGTCCCGACCTTCCCAGCACTCGTAGTTCCTACGGGGTGGAGATGATGGGGTCGGTCCATGGATTTTCCTTTTGCCGCATTTCGTTCAAAGGGTTGAAGGGAGATAGTGCATCAAGCTGTTCGCAAGGGCCAACTTGATCCTCTTCCCCAGGTATCTCAGATAAGGGAACCCCAGGAGAGCCGCCGACTCCAACTACCGTCCATGTACGATCCATACTAGATCTGACCAACTGCCCATCCTACCTCCTCTACGTTCTTGATGTTCTTGACAGCCCATCTTTGTCCACATAGCAGGAGGTCGTTGCAAGAAAGCAGATTCTTATGACTTGTTGCCTGATGGGAACTTCCCCCATATTGCTATCAATGTCTTCATGTCGCACGACCTCTTAACATTACACCACTGAATCCCCAATCCTTTGCTTGCTGTGCAGTGACAGTACCAATATCCACTAATCGTTGTTTCCAGATACGGTTGCCGGTTAAAGTATACTCTTTTTTAACCCTGATGGCATTCGCCGTCGACCATTTGATAGCCCTATTTCTGAATATATAGAATAGGGCTTCGAAGGAAATAGAGTGAGCAAAAGACAAGAAATAGACAAAACTTCACCCAGAATTCTGACATTATACTAGTCTACTTTCTTCTCTCGCTCCTTGGTGACGGAGTGAATACCGGAAAAAAAGGATAGAGACAAAGTAGAGATTTGACCTCTCTCTTTCTGTCGTGATAGAAGTGGTAGAACCTCGTGAACCGGACAGAGAGACTTCTCAAACAAAGATGAATTCTTAATGACTCGGGAGCCGTCCTTAGCCGAAAATGCAGGATATAATCCAAAAGAAATGTTAATCGATTTCTTCAACGAACAAAGAACAAAGCTTGAGGAGATGGGGGGAGACGTATTAGTAACAGACAGGCGAGAGATCTCTTTTTTGACCCAAGTTGCGGACGATCTCCGCCGGCATGGAAAAGAGTCGAAATATTTGAGAGAGATCCTCTAGGTCTAATGTTTATATGCTTTCCTATGTCGAAGTACGCTATGATGATCCATAAAAAGGTGTGATTTATTAACTTCGTTACATGACCCAAGGTACTTGCTATTCCGAAAAGTCCTGAAGATGATGCAATCCTCTACCGCTATTCTTACCTGAATAGAGGTGCTTTGGTAACGCAGTTCGAAAGCCTAATCCTTTCTACATCTGCGGGCCCGCCGGCGGCCTCTTTACGGACTTCCCGTGGACCTCGCTGTCCCTTTCCCGGTGCCACCGTCGTATAAATTCTCTAAAAAATTCTTGATCCTTAGACTCTTCTTTTTTCTTTTTCTATTTTTTGACAAATAAGATCAGGAAGGCGGGCAAGGCAATATCTTACCATTAAACCGGGAGGATTTCGTCTACTTATTCACAGACCTCGTCTGGGGTTGATCCTTCCCTATCTCGTCAAAAACCCTTTTCGCTTTAGCTGCCACTACGGATCCTATTTATAGAGTATTAGCGGGCAAGATAGCTACTAAATAGGAAGAAAAGTCAATCACTATCTAATCTCCGATTCCGAGGGATTCAATTGAATTCCCAGAAAATCGATAAAAGACAGAGCTTTCTTTTTCTTATACAAGAGGTTGACGGGCTGGGTGATGCAAACTAGACTTAGAATGACAAAGGACATGGGGTGTGGCACTTCAACCAGATGCTCCTTAACGAGGCAGCAGCAGCATGATGAACTAGTAGTTGCTTTCTTTCCTTTGTCGTACCAATCTACATGAACAACTGGCGGTGGTTTTCTTCGGGTTTAGGTCTAATATGCTTTAGAGACGTTTTGGTTGGTTGGTAGTGAGAAATTAGTTGAAGTAAATCTACGTTTATGTTAGAGACAAATTACATTGAATTTAGTTTGTCAACCTTTGAGCTAAAAAATAATAATATAAAGATGTATTTTAACTTGGCCAAGGACAAAAGAGTAAAGCTTGTGTGAATACATTTAAAGTGGGATATTTATCCCACATTAGATATAAAATGAAAATCCTATGAATGGAGTAGTATAAAAGGAAGGCCATCAAGTAAATAAGATTAAGGTGGTGTTTGATGTATTAAGCACTTGATGCTTGATGCTTAATAGATTGCAAGGTATATTTTGGGGAAAGGGTGCCTTTGATGACATTGAGGTATAGATGTTGGAGGTTACGTGAGGCTCTTAATGATTGAGAATCAAAATCATTACTTAACCAATAAGAGCCTCATGGAACTTTCGACATGTAGAACTTAATGTTATCAAGGCATCTTACCTCCAAATTATACCTTGCAATCTATTAAGCATCAAGTGCTTAATACATCAAACACCACCTAAGTCTTTGAAAACTTTTATCCCACATTGGTTGTGAAAAGAAGTTTCAAGCCAAGGGAGTTGCATAAATGAAGCAACAGCCCAACCTTCAAAATGGCCCCAAGCCTTGAACTCTTTATCCCACATTGGTTGGGAAACAAAGTATTTGGGCTGTAAAGTAGTTTAAATTTTTAGTCACACTTCGGCCTTGAGCAAATTTTTCTTGGCGTTTGGCTCGCCTAGGTGGCGCCTAGAGCGCCTAGACTACGCCGAGACTGTTTAATCGCCACCTAAGTGCATTGACGCCTAAGGTGGCCGATTTGCCTTAATGCACGGTGTCATAGCTACGCCTAACGACTAGGCGCTGCCTAGGCGGCCACTTAGACCGATTTTTTGAACACTGAGTTATATTTAGGGTTTTACAAGTCAATGTCTATTGTTTCCTTCTAACACTAATCTTTAATTGAGAGCTTATTGTGATAGTGACTGGGCTCGAGACCCAAATAGAAGGAAGTCAGTGGTTGGTTTCTGTCTTTTACTTCGTAATTCCCTTTTGTCTTGGCATGCTAAAAGACAAAATGTTGTTGCTCGATCATCTGCAGAGGCAAAATATAGAGCCCTCTTTCCACAACCTTCTGTGAGATCCTTTGGTTACTAATATTACTTTTTGATCTTGGCATTCAAGTTAATTTCCTTATTACTATCCATTGTGATTGTGTCACTGTCATTGCTATCGCTTTGAATCGATTCTATCATGCTCGTACTAAGCACATTGAGATTTTAGCTTTGTGAGAGAAAAGGTACAATTTGGGCTCTTGCTTCTTACCAAGTCTCTTGGCAAGTGTTTATATTAGGATTCACTCAGCAAGTTAGGTGTGTCCAATCCTTTCCCACCCTCAACTTCGGGGGGGGGGGGGTATTGGAGATAAAGATAGTAATTTATCTGCAACACAAATCAACAATGTGATAACTGCAAATAAAGGTTGAGCAGTTAATCATGAAGTCATGCATTGTTTAGAAAAGACTGCTATACATCAATACGGCATCGTTTGAGACTGAATGGCTCTATTGTAAATATTCTTTTTAAATAGATTAGATAGTAGTGGGTAGTATTGTAATTAGTAGTTAATACTTAAAGATAGTTAGGCGCTGGTAGTTAAGTTGTAATAGGAAGATTCTCTCTCTAATCTTGTAATGTGTAAACACTGTGTGTGAATACGATCTCCGCAGTTTCCATGGAGGGAAATGCTAGGGCAAAAAAGAAGTTCATAAAATGATGGATACAAAATGAGGTGGTGATATTTTATTGGTTACATCGATAGTGGACCCGGAACACTCTAATTAAAAACACCAATAAAATCTTGACACATCTGAATGTCTAGATAATTTGTACGAGTCTGTTTAGATACCCAGGTCTTTATTCATTTATTTCTCAGATTAGTCCCTATATAAACCTCTCTTTTCTGATGATGAAGGGCAACTTTTGACTAATAAATATATAGTATTTTCTAATTATAATCTGTGGTCTCTTTTTTTAGTGCTTACGCTGCGTCAGGTGGTATTAAGAGCTTGATGGAAAACCTAGGCGAAGGCGGTGGTATCAATGGAGGTGATCATGAGACTGGAGACCCACTTATTAGGGAGGAGGCGTTGCAATGATTGGAGCAGCATTTCCAGGGACACTTAGAGCAGCAAATAGATCGCAGACTCCGTCTCTTTGAGGAGCGATTTGATGAAATTGCATATCGACTTGATGCTCTCGCTGTTGATGTGAACGGGAATCGGGCACATGATAAAAGGTGTTGGTCCTAAAGACACAACAAGGGTATGAAAAAGGAGCTAGAGGGGGGGGGGTTGAATAGCCTACTTAAAATTATCAACCATTTTTCAAAATTCAACCTTATGCTTACACTTTGAATTTTGCGGTCAATGAAAACCACGCGGTCAAGTGTAATATGCACAACGGAATTTTTTGATAATAAAGAGGTAGAGTTGGTTTTGAAGTTAAAATACTAGGTAAGCAGAAATTGCGGTAGCCAATATTGCGGCAACCTAGGAGGTAAGCAGGAGAATTAACAAGGTAGGTTCAACTGCGGTAAGCAATATGCGGTAGACTAAGATATTGACTAGGTAGGTTGAAATTGAAAGTTTGTGTCTTAGAGTTTTGGCAAATAGATAAGTAGTCAGAAGTGATAACTAAGGCAGTAGGCAATCAACAAACACAGTTCACAATAATTTGAATAGATGTAAAGATCAACACACTAAACAACAAACAAGATCAATATGAACAATAAGAACAATTGCTGAAAGTAAATTTGCAGAAAGTAAAATGCACTAAGTAAATGACACAATGATTTGAAAATGTTCGATCTGTTAAAAGATCTACGTCCTTTACCAAGATGGTCAGTCTTGGAATTTGAGTGGAGGATATATTGATTCTCTTGAGTACAGATTACAGAGATGAAGTATTGAATCAACACCTACTTTCTATGAAGATTAAATCCTAGACTTAGACCAGTGTATCCCTAATGATGCAATCTATGTGATTGATCAATCGGGGTGAGTGTGTGTGTAAGAATCAAGAGCTCTTTGGAATCTATATGATTTTAGAGCCTAATGAATCTTGTGTATTACAAGTCTTGAGATGACTTGAATGTTGCTGGAGATCTTTGAAGGTTTGAAGGCGAAAGCTTGAAGATTCAAATGATTTTGGAAATCTTGAGTATGATCTTCAATCACCAAGTATTTCAACAACAATTTCTCTTTTTGAATCTCAGCAATGTTCAATGAAGAACTCAATGACTATTTATAGCCTTATATGAGAAACTAGCCATTTGAAAGACTTGGGGTCCAAGATGAAGGACAATGAGCTGTTGAATTCTGATTGGAGCTCAGTCTGAGTTGTCCTTTTGTTGCAGAGTAGTGGTGGTCCAACTGACAGTTGTATTCAAAAAAATTATTTGAATTCTGCAACGTTCTAAACTAACCATAGTTTTGGACACTAGTGTGACCATGGTTAAGTTTGAACAAACTTTGATTGCTTGGACTTCTTCTCTTGCGGTCAAGACCTTGCGGTCGAGAACGTGCGGTCAAGAGACCTAAGGTGACCTAAGGTCAAGTGAAGTCATAAGACTCACGGTCAAGTAATTGACCACTAAGTTTCCAGACTTAGAAAATTGAGACCTATTTATCTAAAGCATATACTACTTAAATGGACTATTCTAGAAATGAAGTTTAACACTTCTTACAATATGTCCTAAAGTCCACAAAAAGTAAAATTAGACTATGGGATCAATCAAATCTAGTTAATAGGAGTGGTTTATAATAAGCATACCCAACAGAAGGCCAAGAGTAGAGGTAGCTCGTGGAGACCCTGTCAACAGAGCTATTCCTGTTCGCAGACAGAACAATGGAACTGAAGATTCTTCTAGCGAGGAGGACGATTATGAGGAGGCGTTGAAAAACATACATGATGGAAGACGTAGGGATGCTGGATATGGATATGGATACAGGAGAATATTTGATGATAGAGAGGGATACGACATCAAACTGAAGGTCGATATTCCAAGTTTTAATGGTGGTTTGGGAATAAAATATTTTTGGATTGGATTTCTGATATTGATAGGTTCTTCGACTATATGGAGACTACAGAAGATAAAAAGGTCAGGTTAGTTGCATGCAGATTGAAGGGAGGCGCATCAGCATGGTGGGATAGAAATCAAAGAACCTGAGAAAGAGAAGGTAGGGGTCAAGTTTGAACCTGGTACAGGATGAAGAGGCTGCTGATGAAAGAATTTTCGCCACCTGATTATGAGCAGATTTTGTTTAAATAGTACCATAGATGTCAAAAAGGTAACCACACAGTCCATGAATACACTGCAAAATTTATGCGACTTGCTAAACGGAACAACCAGCTAGAAGCGGAAGCACAACAAGTTGCAAGATATCTTGATGGCCTGAAGCCTTTTATTCAAGATAATATTGGAGTGAAGGTGTTAAGGACCCTAAATCAAGCAAATAATATGGCACTGAAGGCTGAATTAATGCAATATGAGAAAAGCAAGAGTGGTTTTGACTCTTTTCGAACTTCAGGCTCGGGAAATAAGACGAAGAAGTATCAAGAGACCTATGGGCGAGGAGAGTGTAGTAGCGGTAGCCACTATAACAGCGATAAATTTCAAGAAGACAAGGCAACATGAAAATGACATGTATCAGAAGCAAAGGAAAAAGAAGTTCAGGGACAGAAAACTACCAACCCTTACGCTAGGCCAACGTCTGGAAAGTGTTATATGTGCAACCAGCCTGGTCACAAGTCGAATGAGTGCTCACAAAGGAAAACAACAAATGCAGCTTTTAGGGAAGAAGATGGTGATGCATTTTACTATGAACCAGATGGCGAAGAAGAAGAACTTGACGAGGAAGAGGAAACAAGGGAAGTGAGTTGTGTTGTGCGGAGAATAATGTTAGCTCCAAAACTAGAGGAGACTTATCAACGCAATCAACTATTTCAGACAAGGTGTACCATTCGTGGTAAGGTATTTGGAGTATTAATTAACAGTGGTAGCATGGAGAACATCATCGGGAAGGAGGATGTAAATAAAATAGGGCTGCCTGTGGAGATGCATCCAAACCCATACTCTTTGGGATGGATAAAATCTGATGCTGGAGACATAGAGGTAACGGAACGCTGCAAAATTCCTTTTTCGATTAGCAAGTATAATGATGAAGTATATTGTGATATTGTGGACATGGATGTGTGTCATTTGTTGTTTAGGAGACCATGGAAATATGACGTGGATGCTCAACATTCAGGACGTAGTAATGAGTATAGATTTTTGAAGGATGGAACAAAGTACACATTGCTGCCTTTACAAAAGAAAGGTAAGAAATCTGCAAAAAAAGAATTTATCACGTTGACTCGCAGATTCGAAGCAGAAATGAAGGAGACTAGACAAGTTTATGCTTTGATAATGAAGCAGGTGTGTTTTCCGAAGATGAAGCAAAAATGGTGGAGCATCCTGAAGCAGTTAGGCCCTTACTATCGGAGTTTCGGGAAGTAATGCCCGATGATGTTCCTGATGGCTTGCCGCCCATAAAAGATATTCAACATCATATCGACCTAATTCCTGGAGCAAGTTTGTCGAATCTACCTCATTATAGAATGAGTCCAAAGGAGAGTTAGATCCTTAAGGAGAAAGTAGAGGAGTTATTAAGAAAAGGGCTTATTCAAGAGAGTATGAGTCCTTGTGCGATGTCGTCGTTACTAACTCCAAAGAGAGATGGAAGTTTGAGAATGTGTGTCGACAGCCGTTCAATCAATAAGATTACAGTTGGTTACAAATTCCCAATTCCGAGGCTGGATGACATGTTGGACAAATTGCATAGAGCAAAGTGGTTTTCAAGGTTGGACTTGAAAATGGGTACCATCAGATTCGAATTAGGCCTGGAGACGAGTGGAAGACAGCCTTCAAAACGAAGGAGGGGTTGTTTGAGTGGTTGGTAATGCCTTTCAGACTTTCCAATGCTCCAAGTACTTTTATGCGGCTTATAAATCAGGTATTAAAGCCTTTCATTGATAAATTCGTTGTTGTATACTTTGATGATATCTTGATTTATAGAAAGACAGAGGAGGAGCATTTGTCGCAATTACGAGAAGTACTTACACTTTTGCGAACCAATAAGTTGTACGTTAACCTTAAGAAGTACAGTTTTTTACTAATAAGTTGCTATTCTTGGGGTATATTGTGAGTCACGAGGGAATCCAGGTGGATGATACAAAGGTGAAGGCAATTAGAGACTGGCCTATACCCAAAACAGTGTCTGAAGTGCGAAGTTTTCATGGGTTGGCCACTTTCTACAGGCGCTTTATTAAGAACTTTAGTACCATTGCAACACCTATTACCGAGTGCATGAAAAAGGGGATATTTTATTGGGGTGAAGAAGCTGATAAGAGCTTTGCAGTTCTGAAGGAAAAATTGTGCACTGCACCGGTCTTAGCATTGCCAGATTTTGAAAAGATTTTTGAGGTCGATTTTGATGCGAGTGGTGTTGGCATTGGAGCTGTTCTCTTTCAGGAGCGAAGACCAGTTTCATATTTTAGTGAGAAGCTCAGTGATGCTACGCAAAAATGGAGTACCTATGACAAAGAATTTTATCAGTTGTCCGGGATCTAAAGATATGGGAGTATTACCTCATCGGTAAGGAGTTTGTTCTTTATTCTGACCATGAATCCCTTAAATATCTGAACAGTCAGAAGCGAATTAGCAGGGACTTACATGCAAGATGGTGCTAGTTTCTACAAAAATTTCCATTTAGATTGCAACACAAATCTGGGGCGCAAAATATTGTGGCAAATGCATTAAGTCGAAGGGCAGGTCTGCTCATCACTTTGAGGCAAAAATAATTGGGTTTGAACAACTCAAAGACTGTTATGCGGGCGATGAGGATTTTGGACAGATTTGGGAAGGATGCGTAAATGAGCAACCTGTAAAGGAGTTTTATGTGCAAGACAGCTTTTTAGTGCGTGGGAATCAGCTTTGCCTTCCTCGAACGTCACTGCGAGAACAGTAATTCGAGACTTACATGCCGGTGGACTTGCACCACATTTGGGGAGAGATAAAACAGTAGCTGTAGTTCGGGAGAGATTTTATTGGCCACATATGGTTCGAGATGTAACCAGGTATGTGCAGAGTTGTTATATTTGCCAAACTACAAAAGGTCAGTCTAAAAATACAGGTCTTTATATGCCTCTGCCAATTCCAGAAAATATTTGGGAAGACTTGTCTATGGATTTTGTGTTGGGATTACCTCAAACACAAATAGGGGCAGACTCTGTATTTGTCGTGGTTGACAGATTTTCCAAGATGGCCCATTTTATTCCTTGCAAAAAGACATCAGATGCAATTGTTGTGGCTAGGTTGTTTTTTAAAGAAGTGGTTCGTCTGCATGGTGTACCCAAGACCATCACTTCAGACAGGGACATCAAATTCCTTGGACATTTTTGGCGTACATTGTGGAAATTGTTTGATTCTTCTTTGAATTTTAGTATCACTACTCACCTCACGGATGGTCAAACGGAGGCAGTAAATCGTACATTGGGAAATTTGGTTCGCAACATTTGTGGAGATAAACCTAAGCAATTGGATGTTCTTTTGTCTCAAACTGAGTTTGCTTATAACAATGCGATTCACAGTGCTACAGGCATGTCTCCTTTCTCTATTGTTTACAAAAAGGCGCCACAACACACCTTGGATTTGATCCAGCTACCAAGGGGTGCAACTAACAATGTGGCAGCAAGTCATATGGCCCAACAGGTGGTGAAAGTACACAAGGAGGTCAAGCAGAAGTTGGAGGACACAAACAAGAGATACAAAAGAGCTGTAGATAAGCATCGGAGACGTCATGTTTTTCAATCGGGGATCAGGTGATGGTGTTCCTGAGGCAAGAGAGATTCCCGCTGGCACTTACAGTAAGCTTAAGCCCAAGAAGTATGGACCATATGTTGTCAAAACAAAGATCAACGATGATTCTTATATTATTGATATTCCTAAGAGCATGGGCATTTCAAATACTTTTAATGTTGCTGATTTGTCCCCGTTTTACTCTTCTGATGAACCTCTATACCCGGAGCCCGAGCAAGAGCCTAGGTCTAACTCGAGGACGAGTTTTCTACAAGTGGAGGAAACTGATGCAGAGGCTGTTTCTAGTCCAGGGAATATTAATTAGAAGGCCTAGATAAATTGAATGTCAAGGGGATATGAATTCTGGTTAGTCTTAATGGTCTGAATAATCTGAATGTCTAGATAATTTATACGAGTCTGTTTAGATACCCAAGTCTTTATTCATGTATATCTTAGATTAGTCCCTATATAAACCTCTCTTTGTTGATGATGAAGGGCAACTTTTGACTAATAAATATATAGTATTTTCAAATTATAATATGTGGTCTCTTTTTTGAGTGCTTACGCTGCGTCAATTTTGTAGACTAAATTTTGTAGCATTTTTTGTGACTTTATATTTACCCTTTCATGGAAGGTCTTCTTCTATGTTCAATTTATGTTCGATCGATTTCTTCTCTGATTAAGTTGAGAGGAATGTATCTTTATAGTTGGAAGATGACCCCTCTTTTTGTCCATTTAGGACCGGTTTTGGAGAAAAGTATTCAATTGAAGGATGTAGTGTATATAAACTAGAATAACTTTTTCTTTTTTAATTTTATTCTTCAGTTATCAACTATACATAACTATGAGCTCTGACTAAAGCGCTATCTAGTATTAGCTTTCCATGCGGAGGTTAAGAGTTTAAATCATGTTAAAGAAATCTGTGTTAGCCTATTTATAGGCCTGGTTATAGCTTTCATGGCATTATGAATTAATATAAATAAGAAAACTCATTTTTTTTAAAAAAAATCTATACCTATGGTATTTTAAAGTGGGTGAAACTCATTCTAGGAATGACACCTCATCCTATTCTTGGTTTATTTGCATTCTCAGCTTCCCACGTCAGATTGGAGATGCCCCACCATAACCTTTGTGCTCCTCCTACTTAGTTGATAGTACTAATCATTAACAAAGGGTATGTGAATGGATATATTCATTGTATATTATTGAGTAGTAATGCTCAACATTATGTATGTAATAATGAATGTTAACTGAATACAAATGGAATTACAAAGGGTGATTAAATACATTTCAACTACTATTGTTCACAATATTCAGTTACAACTAATGGGTATATCTACTCTTATATATTACATTATATATATATTGATCTTTATTAACACAATATTACTCGGTATACGCATTAGTGACAAATACATTGAAATAAGTTAAATGTACATTATAAGGACATTACTTCAAGAGACTAAACATTTACCTTATTAAATGGATAATTTACTTGGGAATAATAAACGGTAATTTAATTATCACATTAAAAAGCACACAATATCTAACTCTATTTATACTATAACACATATTAGGTACATTATAATTATGTACTAATGATATAAAAGAATACTTATAGGTAATAGGCATGCAAGTAGAAGCATAAAAGACTCAGGAGTTGAAAAGTCTCACAACACATGACACATTAGTGAAAATCACAATAGCACTACCAATTGTCCAACCAACGCCTCTTCTCCGTCACAATTCTCCGGCACAATTCCATTCACTTTTTGTTCCCAGATTGGTATAAAGATAAGTTTTTTAGTAAAAGACACTTTCTTCCCTCTCATCATTCTCTTTTTAGTTTTTTTCTTTAAAATTTGTTCAATTTAATTTTTCATTTGATTTGGTTTTTATTTTGGGTCAAGTTATAGTTTCACTTAAAATATAATTTCATTTTGATACCTTTTTCGCTATTGTTTTTCTTTAGAATGAGATTTAATTTTGTGTTTTTGTTTATTTTACCTTGCTTTGTTTATGTTTTCTATTTTTTGTTTTCACATGTTATTATATTTTTTTCATACTTGTTTTGATTTTTTTCTTGATTTTGTCAATTTATTTGTTTGTGTATCCTTCTTTTTTCATTATTTTATCAAATATAAATTTCGTAATTCGGCTAAAGTAGTTCTTATGTTTTTTTGTTTTGATGTTGATGTTGATTTTATTTTCTTTATGAATTTTCAAATTATTTAGTTTTTATTTTATTAAAATTTTTTTTTATTGATATTTGATTTAAATAGGATTTTCTTATAAAACTTTCATATTTATTTATGTTTTAATCGTTGCTTTTGTCTACTTTTATTTTAATTATGATCGTGACTATGAATGTTAATTTTAATTTTTATTTTTTTCATTTGACATTGATTTAAATTAAAGTAGTGTTTTCGTCTTTTTTTATTTGTTGCTTTTTGTTTATTTTAGTTATGTTTGTGAATGATTATCTTTTGTTAATTTTTTATTTTGATAATATTTCTTTTTTATATATATTACTTTCATTTTTTTGAATAATTTTTGTTAGATAAATATGATCCTAATTAGATTTCATCTAATTATATTTTGCATTTCTTAATTTTTTTTTAAATTTATTTATTTGTTTTATTTATTTATTGAATATTTATATTTGATTTGTTTTTTTGTCAATTGTGATTAAGTTTGTGTCATTTCTTTTTTAAAAAATAAATTAATTAAAGCTTGATTTTGTATATATATTTAGTTTTTTATTTACTTTAGTTTTGTTTTACTTATTGATTTTATTTTTTATTTTGATATATAAATTTTCATATTTATTAAGGTTTTATTATTACTTTTTTATATTTTTATTTAATTATGATTATGAATATTTTTCCATTTGAAATCGATTTAAATTTTAGTAGTGTTTTCATCTTTTCTTTATTTATTGCTTTTTTGTTTAGTTTTGATTATGTTTATGACTGGTTACTTTTGGTTTTTTTTTATTTGATAAGATTTCCTTATATATATATATATATATATATATATATATATATATATATATATATATATATATTTTACTATTGTTTTTTCTTTTTTTTGTGTGTTAGATATAAGTTCAATCAAATATCTAAGCAAAAGTAAACCGACTACTTTTTTTGTGTAATATTATTTGTTATCCAATTATTTGAAATATCTTTTTGGGAAAATGGAAGTATATATTGTTGGTCCCAAAGGGCAACAAGGGTATGAAAAATAGCTAGAGGGGGGGGGGTGAATAGCTGTTTTAAAATTCTTTTCGTACCCTTGAAAAACTCAATTGCGAATGCGCACTTTATCAAGTAAGCGTTATGAAATGCGCCTAAGTGAGTGAGTGAAATGCACAGCGGAATTTAGTAATGAAAATAGGCGCAAAGTGATAAAGGGAGCGCAACACACACACTAAGTATTTTGGCTCAAAGTGAGTGAAATAAGGAACTAAGGCAAATGATATAACAAACACCACACAATTCAGTTCAAACAATCTACAATGAGTAAACAAGCAAGTAGTGAGTGAAAATAATAACTTGAAAGAAATAACAAGATAATAACACGAGCTATTTGGAGAGGTTCGATCAATGAAAGATCTACGTCCTCTACCAAGATGGTTAGTCTTGGATTTCTAATCGAGATCTTATATAATGAGGAGTGTTACAAATTACAATGTTGAGCTTATACACTAACTCAAGATCTATTACTATGAAAGAACAAATCCAAAACAATAACCGGTGTATCTCTAAAAGATGAATCTAAATGATTAATCTTAAAGAGGTGCGTGTGTGTTCTTAGTATCAAGGCTCTTTAGATCTTTGAGATGGAGAGCACAAGAAACTAAAGTGTTAAGGCTTTGAAGATCTGGGCTAAGGATGAAGGTATGAAGATGTTCTTGAGAAATCTGGAAAAACGAAGGCAATCTTCAAATCTTCAACAAATGCTTTGAGAGAGAAATTCTTGAAATTCTTAGCAAAACTCAGCAACTTCAAAATGTTGAAGTTATGGGGTATTTATAGTGAACTTCAAAAAACTAGCCGTTGGAAATCTTTGTGGATAAGATGAGCTGTCGCTCGTTGATTGGAGCATGCATATATTATAGCCATTTTGACACTCAACATAAATGTGACCGTTATGGACACGTGTCAATAGATTGGGCGTATATGCATCTTTTAACCACCGTTGGATCATTGGCGTAATTTGAATTCTCTTCAAGTCTTCGAGTCTTCATTAAATCACTGAGTGTAAAATCAACCATGATGAGGCGCGTTGAGCCATTAGAGCGCATGGTCCATTTGAGGCGCGTAACAACACGCGTGGATCTTTGAGGCGCGAGGCTATATGCGCGCGCGCTGAAAGGCGCATGGCGCATAGCATAAAGGGGCGCATAGGCGCGTGGCTCAAACTGAACTTGTGATTTATCTTGAATCTTGATCTTCTTGCCCTATTTCTAAGCCTATTCTATAACAATGGACAACTTAAAAAATGAAGTATAAATACTTCTTACATGTGGGTCTAAAGTCCATGAAATAAAACTTAGGTGATGGATCAATCAAATCTAATAAATCCTAATACATTAAAAACTAAGATATGTGTGGGCATACCCAACAATCTCCCCCTATTTGATTGATGCCATTACCTACTATATCAACGACAAACATTATGCTTGATAAAAACATGTCCAAATGAATGAAATTGGTAAATCATGTCTCAAGTTAATGTACACACTAGTCCAAGATATAGATTCCTAATCTATTCCAATAAGAATAAAGAGTTACATATGGAAAGATAGGAACAACAGTTTAACACATTCAAGATGATATATGATTTTCAGTTTTAAAATGTGTTTAAACCAAGTTTAAACTTAATGCATGAAAGTATGAAACAATTTAATATGATGCATATGAATTTAAACAATATTCATTGTTCTACAAACAAGGAGTTTGAGTGAACAAGGTTTGATAATAAGTGATGCATTGTTCTTATTAAAACTTGGGAAGTAGGAGTTACAAGTTACAAGTTTCGAATAGAACAAGGACAAAAGATGTGCTAAAACAAGTAAGCACTAAAAACACTATCTTCAAAAGGGATTTACTAAAAAAAATTCTTACAATCAAAGAAAACTAATGATTAGGAGGCGCGTCATCTTCCTTCAAACCTTCTTCAATTTCAGAAACGGAGCGCTGGATTTGTTTAGAAAGTTGATAGGCGCGGTTCACTAAACCATGAGTGTCTGTGACGCCGTCTCTGAGGTAGCGCAAATGACCAACATTAATGTTTTGATATTCATCAATGGTGCGTTGAGTAATGGCTTGCTGATGAGCGACGTTTTCTGCAACGTTCTGAAAGTTAGCCTCAATAGCAGCCTGCGCTGAAACAATGTCAGAGGAAATCCTATCTGAGCGCCTGTCTGCGCTGGAGTTTGCGGCGTTGAAGTGAGTGACAACTAACTCTTTCAAAACATCAATCTTTGAAAGCAGGGAGTTAATGTCAACAGGCGCGCTGGGAGCAGAGCTGGAAGAGGGCGCAGGAGTTTCAGGAGCTTTGGGTTCTGCGCCAGGATCAGCACCATACACAGTTAAACTTAGGATTTCTAGTTCATCCTTAACTTCCTTGAGTTTATCAACCACACTCAGCAATTTTTGGCTATCTCCAGCTACCATTTCAAACAACTTCCTTATATCACCCGCTATGTTCAACTCTACCTCCCTTATAGCATTAATGAAATCTTGGCCATCAGTGAGTTTGATGCCACCATCTATGCGCTCATGAAGGGAGGCAAGAGTGCCTTTGAAGAGCTCATTCATTTGATCAATAGCGTCATTCCATTGTTGAGGAGTCAGGAAATGTTTGTCCTTGATGTTGGCATCTATGCGCTTTATCTCCCCCTTAATGGCAGCAATCTCATCAGCCTGCTGGGTAAGCATTGAAGTATGAAGCTCCAACTGTGAGTTCATTTGAGACTGGCCTTGCTGGAGTTGCTTTAGAAGAGAAATAACCACACTCATATCAGGAGTGGGAGGAGGAGGCGCAGGAGTAGAGGGGCGCGGAGTAGGAGCGCGGGGAGGAGATGGAATATATTCTGCGCTTGAAGAAATTTCTTCAGGATGAGGCGCAGGAGCCTTTGGGCGCACAGATGATGGTTTGCGCCTTAACTGATCTGGCTCCCCCTGAGCTTGATCCTCAATATCTTCACCAAATAAATCTGCAGAAATTTTATCTCTGACTTGTTGACGATCAAAAGATGGTGTTTGAGTAGGCGCATGAACGGTTGGAGGCGCATCATGGGCAGGCGCGCGTGCATCAGCGCTAGATCCTGCGCCTTTGCGCCTTTCAGATTTAGATAAATCAGCAGCCTGTTTCAATCTGAATTCTTCATCTCTTTTTAACTGCGCTTCCAGTCTACTGGCTTCTTTAGCGCGTTTCAGCTCCTTTTCTTCTTCAGTGCCCGTTCTGGGGCGCTTAGCAGGTCTGCTTGGTTCTTCAGCAATCCCTTTGCCTTTGCCTTTCACTGCGCCAGGAATATGTTCTGCGCGTGGCGCTACTGCAGCTTCTTCTTCACCATCTGCGCCAGCTGCTTCTTCATCTGACTCAGTGGCTTCATCTACCAACTGAGCGCCTTTCACCCTTGGCGCGCGCTTGGCCATGCGCTTTCTGCGCCTCTTCATTACTAAACTGGTACTTGTGTATTTAATACGTTCAATCATTGAAATTGAATTTTGAGAAATGATTGAGCCGCAATAGTTAATGCGCGCATGAAGGAGCGCATTACCTTAACAGGGCGCATACTCATCTAGGCGCGCAAAATGACTTAAGAGGCATTGAATGCTAGGCGCGCGCTAGAATTTGGCGCGCAAAGAGTTGAGCGCGCAGAAGTATTAGGCGCGCATAGTTTCCTTGAAACTTTGAAAAATTGATTTAATCATTTGTACCTAATATACTCATAATTCAACATAAACATAAAATCATTAGTATTGACAAAACTATATTGAATTTAGTTGAGTTCAAGCATACCCATTTCGCCTCTCAAAAATATGAACCGTTTCGCGTCGAGTGCTTTCGTTAGAATGTCGGCGATTTGATAGTCGGTTCCCACGTGTTCCAAATGTATATTGCCTTTCTCCACGTGGTCTTTGAGGAAGTGATATTTGATGTCGATGTGCTTGGTCTTTGAGTGCATGACAGGATTTTCAGAAACTGCAATTGTTGATGTATTGTCGCAGTAGATGGGACAATTTTCTTCGATGATATCATAGTCCACCAATTGCTGCTTCATCCAGAGTATTTGGCAACAACAACTTCCCGTAGCGATATATTCGGCTTCGGTTGTTGAAACAGATACAGAAGCTTGTTTCTTACTTGCCCATGACACAAGTCTATATCCGAGGAAATGACAAGTGCCACTTGTGCTTTTCCTATCAATTGTGCACGCTGCATAATCCGCATCTGAGTAACCTACAAGTTTAAAGTTCGAATCTTTGGTGTACCAAAGTCCAAGGTTAACAGTGCCAGAGAGATATCTTATAATACGTTTCACAGCAATTAAGTGTGCTTCTCTAGGGTCGGATTGATAGCGAGCACAAACACAAACACTAAACATAATATCGGGCCTACTAGCAGTAAGATAAAGGAGTGAGCCAATCATACCTCGATAGAGCGTTTGATCAACACGTTTACCTTTTAGATCTTTGTCGAGTTTGTTGCCTGTGGCCATTGGAGTATCGTATGCTTTAGCGTTCTCAAGTCCAAACTTCTTGATTAAGTCTTTTGTGTATTTGGCTTGATTGATAAATATGCCTTCACTCATTTGCTTGATTTGAAGCCCGAGGAAGAATGTGAGTTCTCCCATCATGCTCATTTCAAACTTGCTCTTCATTAGTTTCTCAAAACGCTTGCACAACAATTCATTAGTTGAACCAAATATAATATCATCAACATAAATTTGAACAAGTAATTTATGACCATTATGTTTGGCAATGAAAAGAGTTGTATCGATTTTACCGCGAGTGAAGCCTTTTTCGATGAGAAACTTGGATAGTGTATCATACCATGCTCTTGGTGCTTGTTTGAGTCCATACAAAGCTTTCTGGAGTTTGTACACATGATTTGGAAATTGTGAATCTTCAAACCCAGGTGGTTGAGCCACATAGACTTGTTCTTGGAGTTCACCATTTAGAAACGCGCTCTTCACATCCATTTGATATAACTTGAAGTTCTTGTGAGCGGCGTAAGCTAGAAATAATCTGATAGCTTCAAGTCTTGCTACGGGCGCAAAAGTTTCATCGTAATCAATTCCTTCTTCTTGCCTATAGCCTTGTGCAACCAATCTTGCTTTGTTTCTCGTGATGGTTCCATTCTCGTCCATCTTGTTCCTGAACACCCATTTTGTACCAATCACTCCATGATCATTTGGTCTTTGAACTAGAGTCCAAACCTTACATCGTTCAAATTGATTGAGTTCTTCTTGCATTGCAACAACCCAATTAGGATCTTGGAGCGCTTCATCAGCCTTCTTCGGTTCAATTTGAGAGATAAAAGCAGTGTAAGCATCAAAGTTTGTAGCTCTCCTTGTACGAACACCAACTTGTAGATCACCGATGATATTAGCAATTGGGTGACCTCTAACTTCACGAATTTCAGGAGGTAAGTTAGGTTGAGTTGTAGTAATTTGAAGGTTTTCAATTGGTACATCTTCACCAGGTTCAAAGTCATTGAAATTTGGGGGTTGAACTGGCTCAGAATTGAAATTTGGGTTAACACCAGATTCAGCAGTAGAAATAGGCGCGTAAGAGGAATCATGAGGCGCATCATTTGAGTGAGGCGCAATAGAGGATTCAACAGGCGCATAATGCATTGAATTAGGCGCATTTGATGTAGATGGATTTCCTTGTGTTGATAGATTCTGATCTTGAGTGGGCGCAACATAAATAGGAGCACCTGTATCATTTAGCTCAATAGAATCATCAGCAACATTTGGAGCCAAATGTGGCTCAAGGAGAGAATGTTCATCAAATGTAACATGTACAGATTCAACTATCACTAATGTGGTTCTATTAAAAACACGAAAAGCTTTAGAGTGTTTGGCATACCCAACAAAAATACCTTCGTCGGCTTTGGCATCGAATTTACCTCTATGTTCGTTTCCGTTGTAGAGGATATAACATTTGCAACCAAATATCTTGAAGAATGCAATGTTGGGAGTTCTACCACGCCAAAGTTCATACGGAGTCTTGTTGTGAAGTTTGTTGATGAGGGAACGATTTTGAGTAAAACATGCGGTGTTGATAGCTTCTTCCCAAAAGTACTTAGGCAATTTAGCTTCAGCTATCATCGTCTTTCCCGCTTCAATCAACGTTCTATTCTTTCGTTCAACAACGCCATTTTGTTGAGGGACTCCGGCGGTTGAAAAGTTGTGATCTATCCCATGATCTTCACAATATCGAGCAACACCGTTGTTCTTGAATTCTGTTCCATTGTCGGATCGAACACTAACGATGTCATCTTCTTTTTGGGTTTGGAGCAGTCGAAATAAGGTAGTGAGAATATCATAACAATCATCTTTTGTAATCATCATCTCTACCCATGTATATCTTGAATAATCATCCACCACAACTAGAGTATACTTGTTTCTTCTAATACTTGCGGTGGAAACTGGTCCAAATAGATCAATGTGAAGCAGTTGCAAACATCTAGTAGTTGAAGGATTAGACTTGCTTGAGAATGACTGCTTCGGTTGTTTGCCAAGTTGACATGCGGCGCACTTTTTGTCATGATGATCAGCAACCTTGGGAAGTCCTTTGACAAGATTATTCCTGCTGAGTTTAGATAGATACTTTAAGTTCAAGTGACTTAAGCGCTTGTGCCACAGCCAACTATTTTCGTTCACACTTTTTGCTACAAAACAAAGATTAGTACTAGAGTTCAAACTATGGAAATCAATAATATAAATATTTGTCTTACGATATCCCGTGAGTAAGATAGCTCCAGTTTTGCCATTCTTGATAAGACATTGCGTTGAAGTGAAATGGCATTCTAATCCTTTGTCGCAGAATTGAGATATGGATAATAAGTTGTGCTTGAGCCCTTCGACGAGTGAGACTCTTTCAATGCACACTTTGTCTTTCTTGAGCTTTCCATATGCTACAACTTGACCTTTGTTATTATCGCCAAATGTTACGGAGGGGCCTCTTTCTTCATGGACATCTTCTAATAAGGATTCATCTCCAGTCATGTGTCTTGAACACCCACTATCGAGAATCCATTCATAATTTCTAGCTTTTGAAGATCCAGCCATGAAACAAAGAACTTGAAATATAGACATTTAAGCAGGTCCCCTTTATTCCTTTTGGGTCCTAGGGTTAGCAACTTTTGACAACCCACTCTTGCTTGACCTTAGGATTTTTACGTCCTTTGGCATTGGGAGTGAATCGCAAAAGGCATTCCACGGCCTTGTGTCCTGAACAATCACAAATGGAACAATGATGAAAGCCACCAATCACGTGAGTTTTCACAAACTCTTTACTTTTCTTGAGGATGGCATTCTTCTTTGGGTCAGATGAACTAGACTTAACAAAATCTTTCTTTTGAAATTTTGGAGCGCTTTTTCTCGGAGGGCGCATAGGGCTAGGAGGCGTACGGCGATGAGGCGCGTGGCTCTTAGGCGCATAATGAGCACTCGGAGAAGGAGCGCGCCTATTTTCAAGAATGATTTTGCTAGGAGATGGTTCATCTGTAGCTATATCTTTCCCATTAGCTTTCCCAAATTGCTTCGTTGGGTAGACATAGTGGAATGTTTGTCTCTTGACTTTTTCCTGTCCTTTACCCATTGAATTAGAATGTTTTTCCTTGGGAATTTCAAAAGTTTGTTGGTTGGTAAATTCACTATCTCTTTCAGCACAGACATCACATTTAAAGTTGTCACTAGTTGATGAGAATCCCAAGCCACTTTTATCACCACTGACTTTTTGGGACTCAAATATATTCTCCATAGTGACACGAGAATTGGACCACTCATTTGTAATCTTTTTAAGATCAGTGATTTGAGCAACCAATTCATCGTTTTGAACTTTAAGAAGTGAGTTCTGTTCTGTTAGAAAAGTGTTTTTAACAGTAAGAGGAGTCATGCTCTTTATCTGCTCCTTAAGGAGGGTGAGTTCAGATTTAAGTAGAGATTTCTCGGTCTTAAGCTGAGAAATTTCATCACATGATAGTGCTAAAGCTTCCTTCATACTATCAAATCTAGTGATTACCTTTTCAGCCTTCTTGAACAATTTTTCTTGTTCAGCAATCACTTCATCATTGATTTTGGAGATTTGAGCAGTTGGTTCAACCTGTGGTCTAATGTATGCTCCTTTTCTCAATTTGTTCCTTGCTCCAAGATCACATCGTGAGAATAACAATCCACCATCGTTTTGAGCCGGAGTGAGAAATCCTTGTTCAACGAGCTCGCTGATGGTTGGTCCTTTCTTCTTTTTCACTTCTTGAAAACCTGCAGATTTCTTGATAGGTTTATTCAAGGCATTCATATCGGGAACATCCTTGGAGAAGTCATCATCAGAATCATAAGCATCAACTTCATCATCATTTGCCATCAAACAGACGAGTCCATCATCGGAATCTTCATCGCTCTCATCGGAGTCTGTTTCAATCCAAGTGTTGTGCTCATTTGCTGGTGCTTCTTCTTCAGCAACCATTCCCTTGTGACAAGTGAACTTGGGAGTGAATTTGGGAGTATGGCTGCTCTTCTTCTGCATATATTCAAATTTGGGGATCGGGCAGCTTGATGCAAAATGTTCGGGTTTCCTGCAATTAAAACAAACAAGATCTTCTTTTCTTTTTGAATCACTGCTCCTTGAAAACTTTTGAGGAGCTTTGCTGGTAGATCCTTGAAATTTGTTGGTTGAGCCGGGTCTTGAGAATTTTCTGAACTTTTGAAATTTCTTCACAAATAAAGCGAAGTCTTCATCATCCATGTCTAATAGCTCAGAAGTAGAAATTTTGGGATCGGAGCTTTTCTCATCTTGTACAGGCGCAGGAGTAGGCGCAGGTGTAGGCGCAGCTTCTCTGTGCGCCATCATAGCCATAGATTTTGACTTTCCTTCAGTTTCGCTGATTCGTTGGAGTTTGAGTTCGTAAACTTTGAGATTTGCATATAGGTTCCTTAAAGTCCAAACATCTAAAGTTCCAGCGTCTTCAAGAGCGCTAGATTTATGTAGGTATCTTGATCCAAAAGCTTGTAGAAAATTTACATTCAAATCTTTGTTGGTAAACTTCATGCCAAGTGAAATACATAGATTGATAATTTCACAGTAGCGTTCATAAGTTTGCCTCAAGTTTTCACCGGGGAGTTGAGAGAAATTGTTGAATCTCTTTTGTACTTCGTATTTCTTGTTCTCCTTGCAAACAGTGTCTCCTTCAATATGCTCTTTAATAGCATCCCATAGCTCATTTGCAGTAGCACAATGCATGACTTGTTGTTTCATAGCCGTGCTTAGAGTGCTTAGAAGAATGTTTCTTGCTTTACCATCATTTGCAACTCTTCTAATTTCTTCCTCGGTCCATTCTTCCCTTGGTTTTAGGACAGTAGGTTGAGCAGCGTTGGTGCGTGGATTTGGATTCGCCTTTATCGGAATATAAGGTCCATAAACGACGGTGTCATGGAGCCTTTCATCGATTGAGTTGAGATGAGTCAATATGCTGAATTTCCACACGTCAAAATGATCTTCATCAAAGACCGGAACGTGAGTGTAGTTTGCAGTTGCCATAGGTTTTGAGTTTGCCATTTAGAATCGGCACCCAAGCTGTTAAGCTTGAAAAACGAAAAATGTTTTATAAAGGAGATAGCTCTGATACCACTTGTTGGTCCCAAAGGGCAACAAGGGTATGAAAAATAGCTAGAGGGGGGGGGGGTGAATAGCTGTTTTAAAATTCTTTTCGTACCCTTGAAAAACTCAATTGCGAATGCGCACTTTATCAAGTAAGCGTTATGAAATGCGCCTAAGTGAGTGAGTGAAATGCACAGCGGAATTTAGTAATGAAAATAGGCGCAAAGTGATAAAGGGAGCGCAACACACACACTAAGTATTTTGGCTCAAAGTGAGTGAAATAAGGAACTAAGGCAAATGATATAACAAACACCACACAATTCAGTTCAAACAATCTACAATGAGTAAACAAGCAAGTAGTGAGTGAAAATAATAACTTGAAAGAAATAACAAGATAATAACACGAGCTATTTGGAGAGGTTCGATCAATGAAAGATCTACGTCCTCTACCAAGATGGTTAGTCTTGGATTTCTAATCGAGATCTTATATAATGAGGAGTGTTACAAATTACAATGTTGAGCTTATACACTAACTCAAGATCTATTACTATGAAAGAACAAATCCAAAACAATAACCGGTGTATCTCTAAAAGATGAATCTAAATGATTAATCTTAAAGAGGTGCGTGTGTGTTCTTAGTATCAAGGCTCTTTAGATCTTTGAGATGGAGAGCACAAGAAACTAAAGTGTTAAGGCTTTGAAGATCTGGGCTAAGGATGAAGGTATGAAGATGTTCTTGAGAAATCTGGAAAAACGAAGGCAATCTTCAAATCTTCAACAAATGCTTTGAGAGAGAAATTCTTGAAATTCTTAGCAAAACTCAGCAACTTCAAAATGTTGAAGTTATGGGGTATTTATAGTGAACTTCAAAAAACTAGCCGTTGGAAATCTTTGTGGATAAGATGAGCTGTCGCTCGTTGATTGGAGCATGCATATATTATAGCCATTTTGACACTCAACATAAATGTGACCGTTATGGACACGTGTCAATAGATTGGGCGTATATGCATCTTTTAACCACCGTTGGATCATTGGCGTAATTTGAATTCTCTTCAAGTCTTCGAGTCTTCATTAAATCACTGAGTGTAAAATCAACCATGATGAGGCGCGTTGAGCCATTAGAGCGCATGGTCCATTTGAGGCGCGTAACAACACGCGTGGATCTTTGAGGCGCGAGGCTATATGCGCGCGCGCTGAAAGGCGCATGGCGCATAGCATAAAGGGGCGCATAGGCGCGTGGCTCAAACTGAACTTGTGATTTATCTTGAATCTTGATCTTCTTGCCCTATTTCTAAGCCTATTCTATAACAATGGACAACTTAAAAAATGAAGTATAAATACTTCTTACATGTGGGTCTAAAGTCCATGAAATAAAACTTAGGTGATGGATCAATCAAATCTAATAAATCCTAATACATTAAAAACTAAGATATGTGTGGGCATACCCAACATATATTATTGCAATAAATTTTCATGGAAGTTCGAGTATCTATAAAAGTCCATTTCTATTGAAAATTATGTTTCAAGTAATAGTGTTATAATTTAATTTTGATTTATAAAAAAGCCGATGGAAGTTCAAGAAGATGAAAATATATGAGCATTGATAAAATTAAATTGTTCAACAAATTTATATGTCGGCTAGGTAGAAGACTTAATAAGACACCTTATTTTAATGTCAATATTAGCTAATATTATCAATTCTTATGTATTTTCATATTTTGTTTAATCCTACTCCTAATGAATCATTAAATGTTTTTAACTTTTCATATTTTTACTGTTAAAAAAACTTTTCAAATTTCTAAGCATTAAAATATATCTATTTATTACTTGAGAATTTTTCTTAAAAGCCCTCCGTACAAACTTTTATTAGTTATAAGGACTTCAGATTTTTTTTATTTCTCAAAAGCCCAGGAACAATTTTTGGACCTTAATACCCTCGTTTATAAGGGCTAAAGTAGCGGGTTTGGTGGAGTTACGATTCATTCCACAAATTTCATTCTCTCTCTTCGATCGGCCAGAACCCCTCTCTCTCTCTCTCTAGGGCGCACGCATAGTCGAAGGAACTCAAAAATTCCACTGAATTTCTTCTTCAATCGAAGGTAATCGAATATATTAGGGTTAGATTCATACTATCTTATGTATAAATTGTTGAATTCACTCTCTCTAGGGCACACACAAACATAATCGAAGAAACCCCCAAAATCGCTCCAATTTCTGCTGAAATCGAGTATTATTAGTAGATTTGAAGTTAATTTTTAGTTTCTGAACTACTCGTTTGTATGCTTTAGTGAAAATTTTCTAGTTAATTTGATTGGTTTGAAGTGTCTGATACTTCAAAATATATGGTGTATCAACAAAAATTCTGTGTCTGAGACATGTACCTTCAAACATTTTGTGTCTGAGACATGTAACTTCATTTTATAGGTCTGATAACTAAATAGTTAGTTTTATATGGTTTTAGATGATGATCAAACATATGGCTAAGAGGAGGAAAACTAAATTGAAAGACACTATGCTCAGAGATGAGGATAGTCCATCTTCCATGGACTTTGATAAAGTTAAAAATGGACTTCAATTAGCTCTGCTTAGTGATGATGAAGAAAAGACTCCATCAAAGAAAACTGATTCAGAGTATAGTGATTCACAGCGCACTGATTCAGAAAAGGAGGATAGCAAATCAAATGAAACTCGCCCACGAAAGAGGAAGAGGCCAACAAAAACTCATTCAAAGGTATTTCAAAGATCTATAATTAGAGTTTTTTTGTTTAATATATATTAAAATAGTATTGTGTCACATGTATCGTACATAAAAATATTTCTATTACAAGTCCTGTTAACTGAGTATTGGAAGTGTTTAATATATATTAAAATAGAATTGTGTCACATGTATCATGCATAAAAATATTTCTATTAAAAGTCCTGTTAACTGAGTATTGGAAGTGTGAGTCATGACTCTGACTTGAATTGTAGTCTTGTACCACATGTATCATACATAAAAATGTTTCTATTAAAAGTCCTGTTAACTAAGTATTGGAAGTGTGAGAGTCATGACTCTGACTTGAATCTTAGGGCTGTGTCACATGTATCGCACTCAAAACATTTCTATTAAAAGCCCATGTTAACCGAGCATTTAAAGTGTGAGAGTCATGACTCTCACTTGAATTGTAGGGCTGTGTCACATGTATCATACATAAAATATATTTCTATTAGAAAGCTCATGTTAACCGAGCATTGGAAGTGTGAGAGTCATGACTCTGACTTGAATCTTAGGGCTGTGTCACATGTATCGCGCTCAAAACATTTCTATTAAAAGCCCATGTTAACCGAGCATTTAAAGTGTGAGAGTCATGACTCTCACTTGAATTGTAGGGCTGTGTCACATGTATCATACATAAAATATATTTCTATTAGAAAGCTCATGTTAACCGAGCATTGGAAGTGTGAGAGTCATGACTCTGACTTGAATCTTAGGGCTGTGTCACATGTATCGCGCTCAAAACATTTCTATTAAAAGCCCATGTTAACCGAGCATTTAAAGTGTGAGAGTCATGACTCTCACTTGAATTGTAGGGCTGTGTCACATGTATCATACATAAAATATATTTCTATTAGAAAGCCCATGTTAACCGATCATTGGAAGTGTGAGAGTCATGACTCTGACTTGAATTGTAGGGCTGTGTCACATGTATCATACATAAATATATTTTGATTAAAGCCCATGTTAACCGAGCATTGAAAGTATGAGAGTTATGACTCTTACTAGAATCATAGGGGCTGTGTCACATGTATCATACATAAAATATTTCCATTAAAAATCATGTTAACTAAGTATTGGAAGTGTGAGAGTCATGACTCTGACTTGAATCTTAGAGTTGTGGCACATGTATCGTACTCAAAATATTGCGATTAAAGCCCATGTTAACCGATCATGGCAAGTATGAGAGTTATGACTCTTACTAGAATCATAGGGGCTGTGTCACATGTATCGTACATAAATATATTTTGATTAAAGCCCATGTTAACCGAGCATTGAAAGTATGAGAGTTATGACTCTTACTAGAATCATAGGGGCTGTGTCACATGTATCATACATAAAATATTTCCATTAAAAATCATGTTAACTAAGTATTGGAAGTGTGAGAGTCATGACTCTGACTTGAATCTTAGAGTTGTGGCACATGTATCGTACTCAAAATATTGCGATTAAAAGTCCTGTTAACCGATCATGGCAAGTGTGTGAGTCATGACTCTGACTTGAATTATAGTGATGTGTCACATGTATCATACATAAATATATTTTTGATTAAAGCCCATGTTAACCGAGCATTGAAAGTATGAGAGTTATGACTCTTACTAGAATCATAGGGGCTGTGTCACATGTATCGTACATAAAATATTTCTAAAAGAATGATATTCCGTGTCTTGTATTCCAAAACCCTTTCCCATATATACAGCATTCCTAAACTAAGTAAACTACTATCAAGCCTATCATTTCGGATCCTAAGCTATCTCTAGAATATTCACACTACTATTCAATTATACAGTGCTAGAATTATGGGATATAAACAAACTAGGAGATCTCGGATATTAGCACATGCGAATCTTCCATATTCGCTATCAGACCCCCGCAGTCGAAGCCGGAGGGGGACGGAGGCTAAGACTGGCACGAAATTCATCAAATAATACCCGCGGAAGTCCTTTCGTGAAAATGTCAGCAACTTGAAACCGAGAGGGGACGTGAAGAACACGAACTTGTCCCTTTGCTACTTTTTCCCCAACAAATAAAATATCCATTTCAATGTGCTTGGTTCGTTGATGTTGGACTGGATTCCCTGATAAGTATATTGCACTCATGTTATCACAATAAACAAGAGTGGCCTTTTTAATTGGGACATGTAATTCTAACAGTAAATTCCGGATCCAACATGACTCCGAAACAACAATAGCCACGCCTCGATATTCAGCCTCGGCACTAGAACGAGAGAGCGTAGGCTGACGTTTGGAGGACCAAGAAATTAAATTGTCACCCAAGAATACACAGTAACCGGAGGTGGAGCGGCGAGTATCAGGACAACCACCCCAGTCAGCGTCCGTGTAAGAAATAAGTGAAGAAGTATCGGACCGAGATAAGTGAAGACCCAAGTGAATTGTGCCACGAATGTAGCGTAAAATGCGTTTGAGAGCATTCATGTGGTCGGTCCGCGGATCATGCATATGTAGACAAACTTGTTGAACGGCATAGGAAATATCTGGACGAGTAAAGGTGAGATATTGGAGAGCTCCGGCCAGACTCCGATAAAGAGACGGATTATCCAATGGAACACCGCTGGAGGTGCTTAATTTCGACTTCGTGTCAACCGGGGTATGAGAAGGTTTACAAGAAGTCTTGCCCGCCCTTTCCAGAATTTCCTCAGCATATTTCTTTTGGCTAAGAAAGAGACCCCCATCATAATGGGTTACAGCAATACCCAAAAAATAATTAAGCGGACCAAGATCCTTCATTGCAAATTCTGAAGCAAGAGTGGACATAAGAGATTTGCGAAGATGGTCTGAGGAAGACACAAGAATAATATCATCCACGTACAGAAGTATATATACAACATCAGGACCATTACCATAGATAAAAAGGGAGTGATCTGATTTACTATGAGTAAATCCCATAGTAGCCACATAATCTGCAAATCGACGGTACCATGCCCGAGGTGCTTGTTTTAAGCCATAAAGGGACTTTTTAAGCAAGCAAACATAATCCGGGTGACTGGAATCTCGGAACCCCATCGGTTGATGCATGTATACAGTTTCCTGTAATGACCCGTGCAAAAATGCATTCTTGACATCCAGTTGATGAATAGACCATGCTTTGGATAAAGCCAAACTGAGCACGGTATGAATGGTTGCGGGTTTAACCACGGGGCTGAATGTCTCTGTGCAATCAATGCCAACTTGTTGTGACCTGCCATCACCAACGAGTCGAGCTTTATACCGCTCAAATGAACCATCAGATTTCTTTTTATGAGAAAAAATCCACATGCATCGTATAACATTAACATTAGGGGGACGGGGTACTAACTCCCAAGTCTTATTTTTAATTAAAGCATCAAATTCATCTAGCATGGCCAATTTCCAGTTAGGGTCGGACAACGCAGATTTGGGATTTGTGGGAATTGGGGACGGAGTGACGGATGAGAAAAGATTAAATTGAATTTTTGGTTTAGAAATCCCATGCATGCTGCGTGTAGTAACAGTCCGTGTACTGGGCAAGGGAGCTGGAACGCTCATGGGTTCAGAAGAGGAAGTAAGAGGCGCATGTGGTGAAGAAGGCCCAGAAGAAAGTGGACCAGCATGGCTATCAGTCCGTCCAGGAGAAGTGAAGGAATTAGGGGGCGGAGATGGCAATTGGACTGGAGTAGGTAAATGGGCCTGTGAAGTAACCTGGGCCGATGGACAATTAGCTAGAAAGCTTGGGGCTGAGCTGTTGGGCATTGTCTGTTGGGCCAGTGGGGCACCAGTTGGGTTATTTGGGGAAGAAGCTGGGCCATATGTGGTTGTTGCCCATGGACTATGAAATGGATGTAAATTATCATCCAAAAAAGAGTAGTCATGAGTATTTTTATCTGGGGATGGAGAATGGGCAAAGGGGAAGTTAGTCTCATCAAATATTACGTGACGGGAAATAATGATTTTGTGAGTGGAGAGATCGTAACATTTGTAACCCCGATGATTTGGTGGAAACCCCAAGAAGACACAAGGATTAGAGCGATAATGTAATTTATGAATTGTAGAGGAAGGAATAAGAGGATAACACAAACACCCAAAAACCCTCAAATGTGTATAGGTTGGAACCCGAGAATACAAAATTTGAGTAGGGGATAAATTTTTAAGTGTTTTGTGGGGAATGATGTTTAAGAGATATGTGGCCATTGCCAATGCATGGTGCCAAAAATGAGCCGGCATGGAAGAGTGAGCAAGAAGTGTCCGGACCAAATTATTTATAGTTCGTATCTTGCGTTCGACCTTACCATTTTGAGAGGATGTGTGAGGACATGAGAAACGAAGGACCATGCCATTATTTTGACAAAACAAACGAAAGTGTGAATTATCAAATTCCTTCCCATTATCACATTGAAAACTTTTAACCAGACGGGCAAACTGAGTTTGAATTAAACGACTAAAGGTGAGGAAAAAGGAAAAAGCTTGAGATTTGTTTGCCATTGGAAAAGTCCACAAGAAATTACTGTAGTCATCTAACAAGAGCATGTAATATTTATGACCTGCTGAACTCGGTACCGGAGAAGTCCACAAGTCACTGTGAACAATATCAAAAGGCATATACGTGCAAGAAGTAGAAGAGGAAAACGGTAATTTGACATGCTTCCCATAAACGCAAGAGGAACAAATACCATTCAAAGATTTAGGTTCACAATCAATAAACTTAGAATTGCAAATGGAGCGAAAAACAGGGTCTCCGGGATGACCTAAACGGTCATGCCATAAATTTGGACTTAAAGCAGTAAAACTAGATGGAACGGAAGTAGAATGACTGGAGTTGGTGGTGACGGGGTACAAATCACCGGTGCTATCACATCTCAGAATTGGAGTGCCCGTCCTGATATCCTTCACAGAGAAACCAAATGGGTCAAATTCAACAGTCACATTGTTATCAGTTGTGAAGCGACGAACGGAAACCAAATTTTTAATCAAGTTGGGGGCATAAAGCATATTGGATAGTTTAAGAGGTGGATAAGGAGGGGAAAGAAAATGTTGTCCATACCCGTGAATGGGGATTTTATGACCATTACCAACTAGAATAGATGTATTTTGATGACTTAAATTAAAATAAGAGGAGAGCATACCTCGGTTTCCCGTCATGTGAGAAGTAGCCCCAGTGTCCATGTAAACTGTCTCATCAGGGGGATTCAAAGTCATGGTGTGCATGGCCGATTCAATGTCAGTGGGCATATAGGAAGAGGAATCAGCCACAGAAGGAGCATAAGCAGTGTAAGCTTGGGCCGGCCTTTGACCCAACACACCACGAGAAGAGGCCGAATGAGCAGGAGGAGCCGTTGGGTAAGGACACGGCGGAGGAACAAAGCCTGGTGGAGGAGGTGTCCAGCTTGCCGAGTAGTGCCACCATGGAGGCGGTGGCTGCCACCCACGAGTCGGACCAGAAGAGGGAGAACCACGAACATTGTTTTGACCCCGGCCACGACCTTCTTGATTCTTACCCTTTGGATTGCTGTGATTATGCCCACTGCCATTATTTTTCTTACCGCGACCTCCTGATTGGCGAGCCTGCCCTTGGGATGAATCAACCCGATCTTCAGACACCCGGTGAGCAGCAACCAAAGCCGTCCCAGTTGCAGCCGCTGCCATGCTCGCTTGTTTCTGTTTGCGGGTTTCTTCCATGATCAACCGGGAACGAGCCTCATAGAAGGGGGGTAGCGGATTACTTTGCTGAAGAAAAGTAGCTACACTATCATACCCTTCCGGTAACCCCGCAATCAGTTGAAGGACCATACGATTGTTGGAGACGGGCGCACTTACATTAGCAAGTTGATCGGCCAGGACCTTCAATTCACGGAAATAGTCTGAAACATTGGAGAAGTCTTCCAGCCGAACCTGTGAGAACTGGTTTTCCAAGTAGACTGCCCTAGAATTCTTATTGTCTTGGAAAATACCTTGCAGCCTCTCCCATTGCTGCTGGGCTGTAGCATTAGGCTCCAAGATAGTGTGAAGGAGATCGGTGGAGATTGTCCCATAAATCCACTGCAAGACAATGGAGTCCAGGCGTGACCAGAGGACCTCGTCACGAGCAGGTTCAGACTCGGAGTCCTTTGCTTTGTCATTGACAGGAGGAGGAATGATATGGTCTATCACAAGAAAGACCCTACAGTGGATACGAAATAACTCGGCCCATGATGCGTACTGTCCCTTTTCCATTTCAAGAACTAGAGGCAAGAAATTCTTGATGTTAGTGACAGTAAACGCTGGGTGGAATTTAAGTTGCTCAGCCATGGAAGTCAGAAAAGAAAAGAAAAGATAGAAGACGATGCGGAAGAGAAACGGATCGTTATAGCTGATACCATAAAAGAATGATATTCCGTGTCTTGTATTCCAAAACCCTTTCCCATATATACAGCATTCCTAAACTAAGTAAACTACTATCAAGCCTATCATTTCGGATCCTAAGCTATCTCTAGAATATTCACACTACTATTCAATTATACAGTGCTAGAATTATGGGATATAAACAAACTAGGAGATCTCGGATATTAGCTCATGCGAATCTTCCATATTCGCTATCAATTTCCATTAAAAATCATGTTAACTAAGTATTGGAAGTGTGAGAGTCATGACTCTGACTTGAATCTTAGAGTTGTGGCACATGTATCGTACTCAAAATATTGCGATTAAAAGTCCTGTTAACCGATCATGGCAAGTGTGAGAGTCATGACTCTGACTTGAATCTTAAGACCGTGGCACAGCTATCATACCTAAAATATTGCTATTAAAAGTGATGGTAACTGAGTATTGGAAGTGTGAGTCACGACTCTTACTTGAATCTTAGATTTGTGGCATGTGTATCATACTAAATAGTACTATTAAGGTCCTAATAACTGATTGAAAGTCATCTATCATACTAAAGATTCGTATGTGTTGAGACCTGATATTATTTTATTTGTTATTAGATCGGAGAGAACAAAGTTGAAAAGCGGACCTATCCTACTAGGGGGTCAACTGGATCAAAACAAGTTCAAAGTCCTTCATTTGAGAATAGTTCTGACAAGGGCAGTGCCGAGTCTAAAAGTCCTTCAAAGGTGAAGAAATCAAAAATGGGAGGTAAATCAACAAAACAAGCTATTCCAAAAAAGGAAAAAGTCCTAAAGGTTTGAGAAAAAGGGTGAGAAAGACTTTTGGTTACCGATCAAACGTTCAATCAGTGTTTAAAATGATCATGGAATTAAAATTGAAAACAATTCACTTGGAAAAGTTGAAGAAATCTCCGTTTTACAATATGTTCAACTCCCTTCACAATAACCTTGAAACCAAGCAGATCAAATTGGATTTTATGATTTCAGAAATTATAAGATGTTACAACATTGAAGAGGAAAACTTCAAACTAGGAAAAGTGAATTTATCTGTCACAGCAAAGGATGTTGCAATAATTTTTGGAATTAATTGTGGGTCAAAGGAGTTGGATTTAAGGAAGAAATTTGAAGCGAAGTCATATGGATTGATCAAAAGGCGATTTTCAACTTGCCCAACAAAAGTCAAAACAATCAAAATCAAAGATGTCTTGAAAAGTATTTGTGAGAGTGAAAAAGATGAGGATGTCGAGGATGTCGTGAGACTATTGACTGTGTTTGTGTCAGCAACACTATTTTTTACAACAAAACGATCACATATTCCTGCTTCCTACATACATTATGTGGATGACATTGACCAGATGAAAAGTTATAACTGGGCACAAGCCATACGTGACTACCTAATTCATTCTGTGAAGGAACTACATGATAGTCCACTAAAAGTTACGGGATGCGTCTCATTGTTGAGTGTAAGTATAATTTAATACTTGTCTTTTATTTTTTTGATCATTTATTATAACTACATTATTACTAACATTTGGATGATCATTTTGTTATACAGTATTGGTTTAGTGAGCATACGACAATTATGGAACCAGATAGGCAACTTTTACCTAGGTTCATGAAATGGAATTTGCAAAAGAGACAAGATAACTTCAAGGTTGAAAAAATTGACCAATTGGAAGAAAGTCAGGTTAGTTTCTAAATCATACTTACATTTTATATGTACATGTTGGTTATTGATTCTAAACACTTAAAAAATGTTTGATATGAGTCTAAAACTTTTGAAAACTATCATATATTACTTTACGATACTTAAGTGTTATGAGACATGACTCTCAGACACTTAAAAAAGTCTGATATATGAATCTCAGACCTTTCAAACTCTAATTTTCAATTTTTAAGCTTTTAGTTAAAGTGCTATTAATATTTATGAATTTTTGAATAGGTTATTATAGGAGAGCTGGATTTAAAATATGAAGAGAAGACTATGTTTGAAGATTTTGTGTTTTTCAAAGAGAATGAAGCTTCAAATGATAAAAATGAAGAAAATAATGATGAGATTGAACGTGAGCACATTGAGTTCAACTACTCACCACATTGCAACAATAACAGTTCTGAGTTTGACTCATTAACAAAAGTATTAGTCGAGGAAGAGGAGGAAAAAAATGATCAGTTTGATGGAGTGAATTACAATAAAGAAGTAGGAAGAACAACTTTTGATAAGCTCATGGTAGAAATTTTTTGATGATTGCTGAGATTAATGACCTGAAAAGAGAAAAGGATGATCTGAATATGAAGTTGTGTGATAATGAGAAGAAGTTGAGTCGTCTTGAACAATTGATGGAAGAAAATGAGGTTTTGATTGTTGAAATTAATGAACTGAAAATGAAGTTGAGTGATAATGAGAAGAAGTTGATTGGTCTAGAACAATTGAGAAGAGAAAATGAGGTTTTGATTGCTGAGATTAATAAGTTGAAAATGAAGTTGAGTGATAGTGAGAAGAAATTGGGTGAAGCTGAGTTGTTAATAGAAGAATGTGACTCTATGGTCGTTACGATTGCTGAGTTGGAGAGTCAATTGAAGAAAAATGAGCAGTTAATGATAGATAGTGGAGAAGTTTCATTCGCATCTGAAGTAGATGCAGCAAATGCTCATAAAACTATTCAGTATATTGAAAAGAAAATTGGACAGAAAAAGAAAGAAGTAGAGATTTTGAAGATGGCCAATGCAAGGAAAGAAAAGAAGCTTGAAGAAGAAAATGTAGCATTGAAGAAAGAGATTTGAAATCTGAAAAATGTACATGAAGAAGTGCATAAAAAAGGAAATGATGGAGTACAGAAACAAGAGAACAATGAAGATAAAGAAGAAGGAAAAAAAAAGAATAAAGAAGAAACAAATATCACCAAGTTCACTTGCGAAAAGGGTCATTAATAGAGATCCAGAAAGGAAGAAAAAAGATTATGCAGACTTTTTGGTCGAAACAAAACAACAGAAGAAGACTAGAAAAGAGAAAAAAGATGGAAAAGAGAAAAATGATAAAAATGCTGGAAAATGTGAAAAGGTTATTGATGTTGGTGAGGAAGAGGACAATACTCGGAAAATGGTTGTAAAACCCTTGCCACCTTTCAAAGCTAAATTCAGCAAAACAACATTGGCAATTGAAGAGGGTGATAGAGATATATACAAGCAATATGAGAAGTTTCTTGGCAGGAGGTAAGTAAAAATTAAATAACTTCAACATTATCTTATTTTATAATTATTATATGATTTCTTCATAATGACTTACATTACCTTGCAGCGGTACGTTATGGCGAGCAGGGAACTCATTAGTTTCTCTCTTAGATATGTGGGAGTTAGCACATGACTCTATGACATCAGAATCGGTATCATAATTTAATGCTTTGATGATTAATTTTTTTTTCAACAATTTTCGAAACACATTAACAAAACCATTAAGGGTCTGAGAGACATGTCTTAGACCCTTAAAATAGTCTGTGATTTATATCTCAGACATTACTTTTTGTTGCAAAGCAAAAACTGATTGGTGTGTGATACTTAAATAAAACTATCTTGACATAGTCTCCATTAACTCTGAAGTTATATCTGGGTATTTGTAATCAATTTGAACTATCTTGGCAGATATTGGATGGATAATTGGATATAATGAGAAGAAAATACGAGAAAGATCCACCCAAAACTGGTTCACAGAATTCATCTGTTGGAATAATCACTGCGTGTGCATCTGTAAGTAATGTTGTGTTTTTATTAAATGGCCTGTTACTCATGTCTCAGACCATGCATGTTCCTCATGTCTCAGACCCATAATGAGTATGTAAGTTTGGGTTGGTTTGTTTATTTTGAGATAATTATTCTAACAATTTTTTTTTAACTTTTTTTTTAGTCATACCTTAAATGGAAGAAAAAGAATCTTGTGGATATTTTAGTGGATAAAGTGTTTAAAGAACATTTGGCTGCTTCCAAAAGGTTCATTTTGATGCCTATTCACACAACATCAGGCAATCGTACTCATGAGCACTGGACTCTCCTTGTTCTCGATGCAGAGACAGGAGATTTTCTTTACTACAATTCCTTGAGGGAAAGAAAAGGGAAGGATAAGTATGCACCAGATGCAAGACTTGTGGTAAGTACATAACAAATATAATTGATCTGTTTTTTTTATTCAAACACACATTTAATTATTGACAAAATTTGTATTATTTCAGTTCAATCATGTCAGGCGCATAATGAAGTCATCTAAGCCAAAAGACTTGCCAAATTGGGAGCTAATCCCGGAAGTATTCACAGAAGTAAAAACAGCACCACAACAAAGATGTGGCAGTTTAGATTGTGGAATATTTGTTTTGATGGAAGCTGTAGACGTATATGAAAGAAATGAAGTCAGCACAAGTTACGAAAATGATGCTCCTCACCTGTTTAGAGCTAAAATGTTTCATGATTTTCTGGCTGATAAGGATAATGTAACACCAATTATGTAATTGAATTGTGTATGTTTTCTAGTGTCAGGGAAGGAAAAGTAACTTTCTTAATCTCAAGTCCGGAATAGCATATTTTAGAAGAAACAATTAAACCTTGATACTATTTGTTGTTTGTTCAATGTTAAAATTCTGTTAGTTATTTCATTGTCACACTGTTTTATAACTTCATATTAGTAACTTGGTTCTGATGTATTTTTGGTTACTAAGGGACAAAATACATGTCTGATGTATGTGTCACATTTTAGTGTCAGGGAAGGTCATGGGTTAGAATACTATTTGGAAGATTTGTGTTGGCTTATTTACACAGGCATGCAACTATTGTGCGGGGATTGGTGTGGCAGTCTCAGTTGGGATTGGTGCGTATGGGAACTATGTTGTTGTTTGTTGAGTATTGTGGAAAGCAACTTGTAAGATGGTCATTGTGGAATGAGACCAAAGATCTAGAACAAACAATCCGAGCGTCGTGCTACTAGGTCAAGTGGTGGAGTGGTGGAGTATTTCACTCTAGATGGCCCCATTTGATATCGTCGTACCCAAGAATCAAAAAACTCAACTTCCCCAAAACCATAAACCCTATACCATGAATCCTAAACCCTAAATTTTAAATGGTAAATCCTAAATCGTTTATTGTGTATTTTAAACCTTAAAAACTCAAAACCCTTAAGTTGTAATCAATAAAAGTCATAAACCATAAACCCTATACCATGAACCGTAAACCCTAAATTCTAAACTGTTCATCCTAAACTGTGAGCCCTAAACTTTAAACCCTAAAAATTGAACACCTCAACTCCTAAACCCTAAACCATAAACCCTAAACCCTAAAAATTGAACACCTCAACCCCTAAAACCTAAACCCTAAACCTTAATCTCTTATACCTTAAACCTTTAAACCCTAATCTTCATTAACCATGAGAACTCAAAACCCTTAAACCATAATTACTAAAATCATTTCCAAGACATGTGTCTCAGAAAAAACAAAGACATATGCTAATTGAAACCCTAGCTCGACCTTTCAATTTTTCGGCGATTAAAGGTAAGTTTCATCCCTTAAGCCACGGTTTAAACCGTAAAATCAGACCGTGGTTCAAACCGAGCCGAGCCGAACCGTGATGTTTTAGCTCAGTTTGGCTTGGACTATTTTGTGGTTCAGCTCGGTTTGAGATTTCTCCAAACCGATGTATACCAGTTTGGCTTCTAAATTACCCAAACAAAGCTAAACTGAACCATTTCCACCCCTAATAAAAACACTGAGAGCCATGTCGCAGACCAATAAAATACTGAGAGCCATGTTACAGACCTATAAAAACACTGAGACACAAGTCACATGCCTATTAAAAAGACTGAGAGACGTGTCGCAGACCTTTAAAAACACTGAGAGATGTGTCATAAAAACACTGAGAGACATGTCATAAAAACACTGAGTGACATGTCACAGACCTATAAAAATAGTGAGAGACGTATCTCAAACCTATAAAAATACTGAGAGACATGTCGCATACCTATAAAAACACTGAGTGACATGTCACAGACCTATACAAACAGTGAGAGACGTATCTCAAACCTATAAAAATACTGAGAGATGTCGCATACCTATAAAAACACTGAGAGACATGTCACATACCTATAAAACACTGAGAGACGTATCTCAGACCTATAAAAACAACGAAAGTCATGTCGCAGACCTATAAAAACACTGAGAGACATATCACAGACCTATAAAAACATAGAGACATGTCGCTGACCTATAAAAACACTGGGTGACATGTCTCAGACCTATAAAAACATAGAGACATGTCACAGACCTATAAAAACACTAAGAGACATGTCTCAGACCTATAAAAAAAACTGAGAAACATGTCTCAAACATATAAAAGCACAAATAGCCATGTTAGAGACCTATGAAAATAGTGAGAGCCACGTCACAGGCCTATAAAAATAAAAAGACTGAGAGCCATGTCATAGACCTATAAAAACACTAAGATCAATGTCACATGTCTCAGATCAAACAAAGTGTCTGAGACATGTGCCTCAAAACAAAACAGAAATATTTGAGACATGTGCCTCAGAAAAACAAAGAGTCTGAGACATGTCTTTTTTATATAAAAATATATCAACATATCATTAAACATATGATTCATGTCTGATACATGACTCTCGGACATTTAGTTTGTGAATAAAGATATTTTTTTTTATCAAGAATGAGTATTAAAAAGGAGTGAAAAATCATAAACAACAAAAATAAAAAAACATTTACTTATAAAACCAACTACATCTATATCCAACACAAATAGAATAAATTCCAGTAATGTGTATGTAATAGCAGAAGTTCAACTTCACAATAAAATCACTCGTCTTAAAAATCTAAAAAATGTTTTTTCATACTTAATCAAATAAAACTACTACAGTGTTTCTTGACATGTTTTTTTGTTATGAGTTCCTACTCGTCCACAACGTCCACACTTCATCTTTCTTGTCACATATTCGCCTCTTGATGGGATACGCTTTATCTTTGGCCTGCCAGGTGCACGTTTTGTAATTGGAGGGAGTATAAAGGTTCCTTCATCTTCAATATTTGGTGGCTCGCCAAATGTAATCACTGAAGGAATTGGCAAAGAATAAGACTTCTGGTAGTAGTCAGTATGAAAATATGGCTGCACAAAATCCAAGGGATTATCTTTTGTCTTGAACAAAACAGCAACAACATGTAAACATGAAAAACCCTCAAACTGCCATTTCCCGCATGAGCAAGTACACTCCAAAATGTTGACAGACATAGATGTAATGGAGTGGACTTCAAAAATATGATCAGATGATGAAGATATATGCCATGTTCTAGAATTGTCAAAATTTTCCTTGTACCTCTTCTCCATTATAGGACACAACACTGACGTCCAACTCAATGATTCATGCCTGCGCTTGGACATTTGGTTCATTAACTTCAGCCTAATATTGTCGATCAATTCTGTAATTGGCAGGCCACGAGCATCTTTAATTTGCGCATTCAAAGATTCTGCTGCGTTAGATGTCATCTCTCCATATCTCTGACCTTTGAAGTACACAATAGCATAGTTGGCAGTAGGAAGGTTATCTAAAAACTCATGGACCTTGTTACTCCCTTCTTCCAATATTTTAGCATAATAATACTGGAATAGTTCCTCTGTTGGAGCTGCAGCACATTGTCCAAAGTTGAATAATATATTTTTCTTTGTTTCCTTGCCATAGCCACTCATTTTCACTTTAAGGTTATTCTTCATATGGACCATACAAAAAGAGTGGTATGAAAAGGGCATTTTATCCTCCACCGCAGAAATGATGCCTGGGTGACGATCAGAGACAAAAGTTATTTGTCTTCCAGCAATAGTAGGCCGAAGTTGTTCAATAAACCAAGTCCAGTTGTCTATATTCTCAGATCCAACAATGGCAAAAGCAATAGGAAAAAGACCTAAGAAGAATGAACAACGAAACTATGTTAGTTCATGCAATAAATAAGAATAATATCCAGCAAATATGTATGGTACCAGGCCTATGTGATAACAATGCTCTGAGATATGAATCTCAAAACAATTAAATTTGATAAAAAACACTTAAAAAACGAAGAACTTTCTTTAAAATATAAAAGCATACCATTGTTTCCATCTTTTGCAGTTGCCGATAACAAAATACCTTTGTACTTCCCATGTAAGAATGTCCCATCAAGAAAAATCAATGGACGACAAAACTCAAATCCCTTTGCACATGCCCCAAAGGAAACATAACACCTGTTGAAATGGCCATCTTCTGTATCATAATCTAGAACCACTATACTGCTTGAATCTAAAGATTTCAATTTTTCAAAATATCGTCGAAGATGATTGAACGACAAAGTTGAATCACCAAATATAGTTTCCTTTGCTTTCTCCACACCTCTCCAAGCAACATTGTATTTGATATCCAAACCATAATCTCTCTTAATCATGGAAACAATTTCAGTTGGACTAATCGATGAGTTACCACGAACAATATCTATTATAATCATTGAAATAAGATCTGAAGAAATTCTTTTACCCATAGAACCTCTACAAACACCAGCACATGTGTGCTCTCCAGTGAACTTCTTTATATATGCGTAGCCATTGGATTTTTCAATCGACGCGTGTATCTTCCATGGACATCCTTTAGTCTCTTTATGCCTACATTGGGCAGTGACACGTTGTTTATCATTTTTGACATAGTCAAAATCAAATCCAATTTGAGTGGCAAATTTATACAAGGCAATGCGAAACTCATTAACCCCCCTTCAAAAAACTGCCCAACGCCTTGGATTTCATTAACCCACTTTGCACTCAACAATTCCTTTTCTGGATGACGAAAAAAATGTAACAATCTCATCATGTCTAGTGACAATAGTATTATCAACATCAGGTTGTACACTAGGACCACAAACAGTAGATGTGGAAGATTCGCCAACATATGATTCATTCATTTCAATCTCAATACAATCTATCCCAGCACGTCGAACCATAATAGACATGTTCAAGAAGTCATCATTATTCTCCAAAACACACCGTGGATTTCCAACTAGACAATAAGAAAATGATATGTTATCTTTGGTTGGTAAATGCCACCTACTACATGCATACTCAACAAATGACTGAAAACCATCAAATTGACTTAGCCTCCCAACTGCAGTTTGATCCCCAAACTTCAACAAAAACATAACAACTGAATCCATGAACCTACATAATGGAAACAATAAAACCAAATTCAAAATTAAAGTAAACACTAAGTTCTAGACAAAAACACAAACACTTGGTGTGCATTAACTGAGGGTTCACAGTAAACACCATTATTTTCTTCCTAATTACTCAAGATCTCAATTGTAAACAGAGAAAATACAGAAAAAAATGTAAATATGAAACAAAATCTGGGATTATTTTTGTTCCATTGCAGTTAGGGAACAAAAGCAACATTACAAATCATAAACAATTCAATTAACAAACAAGAGAAATAGAAAAGAAAATGGTTATGGAAACAAAATCTCACAAAGCAAATTGTCAACAAAACCTGCTATTCGACTGCAATGTTGAAGCGTAGGAATGTGAGGAAGAAGAAAACGCAAGTGAAAATGGAGATCTGGGCTCTATAACCGTTGTTTGAGAATGAGGAAGGAGTGACGTCAGGCGCCCTTTAGGGTTAGAGCTGAGGGTAGAACAGGAATTACAATATTTCATTAATAACACCAGGGACCTAAGACAAATAAATGATCCAACTAGTGGACCCGAGATAAATAAAGAAAAATACCTGTACTTTTTAGGAAATTTGTTTTGTTTAGAGGACTTTTGGGAAATTTTTCCTTAATACTTTTACCTTCATTCACTCTTTATAACAACATAGTTTTCTTACTTTTTAACTATAAACAATAAATGTACATTAGTAATTGATAAGTTACTTTGTTTTTTATTCAATTATATCATATTTTTTATTAAACAAAATATTTTTGTTTGAAAGTAAATAGCATTTAAAAACGCCAATAAAGTGAAGAGTGAGTATCCAACTTTTTGGCCCCTCTTATACAATGATCATCCTAATTATCTAGAATTTTTCGTTGGACAGTGTTAGCACTCGAAAAGCTGCTGAAGTTAATTCTTACAATAAAAAGGTTGAATAAATGTAAGGCAATGAATATAACTTGGAAATCTGAAAGTTTTTAATTTGAACGATGAAAAGATGCTCCTTAAAAAGCTATTTGTTTGGTTTACCAAAGTGCAGGAAAACTTTTTAAGCTGCCCAATTGTAAGTAAAAAGTTCCAACTCATGCAAAAGAAAAAAAAAAGAAAAAAAATATTTGTTTTTGTGAAGGTCCAAGTAAGAATAATTTGAACATTGAATGTTGAATAATAAAGTACTGTATTAACATCTCAGAAACATAACATATGCATTGATTTGAAGCAAATATACTCACCTCGCTGAAATGTTTTTTTTAATTTATTTTGTTGTGGGAACTATTAAAAAAAATATTACTATATCTCTACAAATACTTAGAACAAGTTATTTGCAATTTAAATATAGTCCTCAGAAAACCAAAAAAAAAAAAAAAAGTTATCTAATCATCTTTGGTGAAACTGAATAGTCGGATAGATTGTAGACATGATCATTGGCATTTATTCACTATTAAGTTAACTATGACACATGTGGTCATATGTCTTCATGAAATGTGTTAGTGTCAGCATGCCTATGACTACAACCACAAAACCATAGAAGCATTGTTATTCATAAACACATAAACCAAGGACCTCCATTATCATTATCATTATCATTATCTCAATATAATTCTACATACATTAAAAGATCAGTACATTAGTATTACAATATCAAATAAATAAATAAAAATAACATAATTATATTATAAAACCTATACTGATTAAATTAAATGTACAAAAAAATCGTTATATAATCATTCAAAAGCACCAATTATAGCAGCTTTATGATAAACCATACTTTTTTCTAGAAAATCAAAACTCTAAAAAAGTACTAATAGTTAGAAATCCACAAATCCAAATCCAACGTTACTAAATTATATGAATTCCACAACTATTTTCAATTACAAGTTTTTATGTAGTTTTATTCAATTTAAATTATTTAAATTATTAATTTACTTCAAAGCAATACTTAATTATTCATTTTGTCATTACATACTTAAAAAGATAATTATTCAACATGTTTTAATAAATTTATAAATTTTTGATTATAAATATCATATTGATTGTATAAATTAAATTCTTATAGTCATCCTCATATTTATAAATTAGTAATTGGTTATTGAAAGATTATGATTTTATAGTATCTATCTTTCTAATTAATTATTTACAAATAAAATACCTTTCATATACTCCCTCCGTCCTATAATGATCTTCGCGTTTGACTATTCAAACATTTTAAGGATATGAATACTTGCTTCACTATCCATGTTTTGTTTATAAACTTTTAAGCCTAAATTGTGGAAATGTGAAATTTTTTTGTGGACAATGTGAAATGGCAAATGAGAATATTATTTTGAGACAGAGGGAGTATATAAATTTCTAAATGACCCATACGGTACTAGAGACCCCGTGTGAAGCACGGGTGTTATGCTAGTATCAATTATACCTAGGTACTCTCTTCTTCATTAGATGTAAATCAAAATTTTAATCAAAAATATAAATGTGTATTTATTATTTCAAAAACAAAATATAATTGTGTATTTATGTTGTAACTGTAATAGTTTCCTTTCTATATCTAAATGAAAATCTATTTTTTAAAAGAAAATATATTTCTAAATGAATGTTTTTTTAAAAAAAGAAGTTACTACCCCGTCACATCAAATATTATACTTATTCACAATTACACCATGATGCAATAAACTATAATGTTAAAATATTAAATACTAGTGTTACACCCGTGCGATGCACGGGATGTTATTATGAATTTAAAAGAATGAAATTAAAATAAATTTATCGAGAAAACGATTGAAACATTAATAATTATCTTACAAAATGAATGCTTAATTTCTTTTACAAAACAATTAAAGCAATCGTTTACTACCTACTAGGGATTAACCCTTGCTTCGCACGGGTGTTTTCTTTTGTGCGTGGATATTTATAATTATATTATATAATTATTAAATATTTTAAATAAATATAAATAAATTTAAAGATATATATAAATCTACTTGTGATTTTTTAATAATAGTGGAATTTTTTTTAGTTACTATTGTATAAAATAGATATTAAGATTGGTTAATAATATTGATTAAGAATAACTTTATAATTTTTTTTAAAAAATTACTTCGTTTGTCCCATAATGATGTCAATTTTTACTATCGATCGATTGAGAAAATAATGTTTTAATTATAGTAAACATTATAGTAATTATGAGCTTAAATAGTAGTAAATTAAAAGATAATGGTTACCTAAGTAGTACTCCCTCGGTCCTAGAGTAAGAGTCCTACCTCTCAAATGCACGGAAAATAAGAAATGGTGGAAGTGATTTAAGTGTTGTGAGTGTAAAAGTAAAGTAAGAGAGAGAATAAGTGGTAGGGAATAGTAAATTGACTGATGTTGTGAGTATAAAAGTAAAGCATCAGAGAGAATGAGTGAGATGAATAGTAAATATTCTTTGCCATTTTAGGAAAGAGACTCTTACTCTTGGATATACCAAAATAGAAAGTATGAATATTACCGTGAGGCGGAGGGAATAAATTTTATTTTAAATAATAAGTTAAAAGTAATAGTTACTGTAACTAATACGAATAATAGTAAAAATTTTCAAAAAATACTAATAATAGTAATAGTTACAATATATTGTAACTATTCTAATTAATTAATATCCTTGTTAATAATAGTTACTACCTCCGTCCAAGAGTAAGTGTCCACCTTTTTTGCATATTAGCACGAAGGAACTTTGAGCTATAATTTTAGGTTGATTTAATTATCATAATGAAAATGTAAAACTTATTTCTTAGACACCACTATATATATACTATCAATAACAATTTTTAAATTTTTATTAAGATAATTAAAATAACCTAAAGTTATTGCTCAAAGTTCCTTCGTGCTAACATGCAAAAAAGGTGGACACTTACTCTGGGACGGAGGGAGTACTTTATATATATATATATATATATATTTACGATGTCCACGCCATAAAGAGGCGATGAGAGGGATTGAACCCTAGCGCTCACCGAGGTAAGGCTTGGCTTTACCACTGGGTCACTCCTTTGGGGACAATAGTTACTTTATATAGAAACTATTACACTTAACTAATATTATTAATAGTAATAATTATGTTATATAATTAAATATTACAAATAACTAATATTATTAATAGTAATAGTTATCTTATATAATAACTTTTACATTTAACTAATACTATTAATAGTAATAGTTATCTTAAATAGTTAACTAATACTATTAATAGTAATAGTTACCCTTTATAGTAACTATTATACTTAACTTATACTATTAATAGTAATAGTTATCTTATATAGTTAACTATTATAATAAACTAATACTATTAATAGTAATAGTTAACTAATATAGTAATTATTACAATTAATTAATACTATTAGCTAATAAGAGAAAAATGAAAAGTCACCTAATTAAAATGCTATGGATGATGTGGCACCACCAAAAGCAAAAGTTGTCCAAAACTTGTCCGCATAGCACCACCTAAAGACTCTACATTGATTTTTAATTATATAGATTTTTATGAACTTAACTTTTATATTTCAAATGTGTCTTAGACCATCTCCATGCTCAGTTACTACAAATTAGTGCAAGTTTGAGCTTCAAAATTGAATTGTCATATTTAAGGATGGGGGAGCACCTCTATATCTAAAATTCAAAAAGTTTACGAATATATTGGCATACTTGCAGACTGCAGTATATTAAGAGTAATATATTAATGGAGAAGCAAATATGGGGAGGAAAAAAAGAAAGAGTTGATTTACTAGTGGGTGAGATGGGAGAAAGAAAATCTTCTTTTTAAACACTACTATTCCTTTTATTTGAAAAAAAATAGCTTCATTTATTTTTATAATTAATAAAAAAGATTAATCAAATATTAATATTAATTTAATATTTTACTTACTAATTTATTAATAATATTTATTTTAATTATGATGATTATATTATCATTAATATTTATCTAAATTTTACTCACATTAATTATAGAAAATAAATGAAATTATCGTTTTGATTTGGTCTCCTGAAAAACAATTGTTAGGAAAAACTTGTTTTTCAAAACTTTCTAGCTATCACTTTCAATGGTTTTTGCTATCAATTTCATATCCAGAAGGCTTTATATTGATATCCAGAAGGCTTTATACTGATATCCAGGATCCTTCTAGCTATCACTTTCAAAGGTTCTGGCTATCAATCTCATATCCAGAAGACTTTATATTGATATTCAGAACCCTTTTGTCTATCACTTTTAAAGGTTCTGGCTATCACTTTCAAAAGTTCTGGCTATCAATCTCATATCCAGAAGGCTTTATATTGATATCCAGGACCCATCTGGCTATCACTTTCAAAGGTTCTGGCTATCAAATCTCATATCCAGAAGCCTTTATATTGATATCCAGAACCGTTGAAAAGTTCCGATTATTTACAAAAATGACCCTTCTGGCTATCACTTTCAAAGGTTCTGGCTATCAATATCATATCCAGAAGGTTTTATAATTATATCCAGAACTGTTGAGAAGTTCTGATTATTTACAAAAATACCACCGCGTTTTTTTAAAACACGTTTTTCCTAGCTGCTAAGTGTTTGGAAAAACATGTTTTGCCCAAAATTTTGCGCTGATTTAAAAAGCGGAAGTAGTAGCATTTATGTACGTATGCAATAAGATATACGTGGATGAAGTTCATGTTGTTGATTGAATTTCTTATTCAAGTTTGTGGGATATGATTTTAATCTATTATTTTAAATAACAAGATTGTTATGGACCATAAGGGATTGGCCAGGCGGTGGGTACGTATTAACTGAAAAACATTTTCTAAGATGAGAAATCTATATATATATATATATATATATATATATATATATATTAAAGTTGGCTAAAAGAGTTATGGTATTGACATGTGGACAAACAATGGAGAAAACTTGCATTTGGAGAAGCCACATCAACAATATACTAATAAATAAGTGACTTTTCATTTTCTTTTCATTAGCTAATACTATTAGCTAATAATAATAGTTACTATAAAAGGTAACTATAATAGTTAACTATTATAGTAACTATTACTATCATTAGTAATAGTTAACTATAATAGTTAACCATTATAGTTAACTATTACTCTTATTAGTAATAGTTACTATTATAGTTAACTATATTAGTTAACTATTACTATTATTAGTAATAGCTATTATAATAGTTACCTTATGTAGTAACTAATAGTATTAGCAATTATAATAGTTATTATATAAGTTAAATATTAATTTATCATAATAGTTACTATATCAATTAACTATTACTATTAATAATATTAGTTTATTATAATTATTATTATTCCCTCCGTCCCAGTTTAAAGTTCTTACTTTCCTTTTTGGTGTGTCCCAATTTATATTAACTATTATAATTAACTATTAAATAAAATAAAAATTACTATTAATAGTATTAGTTAATCATAATAGTTACTATATATATTAATTATTACTATTAAAAGTATTATTAGTTAATCATAATAGTTATTATATAAGTTAACTATTATTATTATTAGTATTAGTTAATCATTATACAATAAATGTTAATATTTAATATTAATAGTACTCGCTCCGTTCGAGAGTAAGAGTCTTACTTTCTATTTTTGTACGTCTCACTAAAAGTCTATTTCCTAAAAGGACAAATGATGAGAAAGAATGAATAGTGTTTTGGACAATTATACCCTCAACACATTTGCAATGTTTACCAATTTTCTATTGTGTATTTAATAAGTGTGCACAAACAAGATATGACTCTTACTCTAGGGCATTGGGAGTATTAATTAATTATAATAGTTAATATAGAGGTTAGTTATAACTATTAGTATTATTAGTGAATAATAATAGTTATTATATATGTTAATAAGTACAATTAATAATATTAGTTAATTATAATAATTATTTTAATTATTACTAAAATATTAACACAAAACCAATCAACTTATTATTCCCTCCCATTCATTCTCTCTCCTAATTTACTTTTACAGTCACAACACTTACTTTACTTCCATCGTTTCTTAATCTCCGTGCAAATAGGAGGTAGGACTCTTACCCCGGGACGGAGAGAGTGATATTTAACCATTATAACTAACTAATACTATTAATAGTACTCCCTCCGTCCCAAAACACCTTGCACACTTTTGAGGACGCATGGGAATTAAGGAGTGAGTATATATAATCAAAAGTATTGTGAGTGGGAAATAGGTTGTGAGTATGATAAGTTGAGTGAGATTTACAAGTGGGGCACAAAAGTAAGTGTGTGAGTATGACAAGTGGGGTAGATAGAATAGAAAAACAATAAATTTTGAACATTTTAGGAAAGGGGACATACCAATGGGACACCCAAAAAAGAAATAAGTGCAAGTTGTTTTGGGACGGATGGAGTATTAGTTAATTATAATAGTTAAATATATTTTGTTAACTATAATAGTTACTATATAAGTTAATTATTATTATTAATAGTATTAATTAATCATAATTGTTATAATTTATATTAACTATTACTATTAATTATATTATTTAATCATAATAGTTGATATATATGTTAATAATACTATTAATACCATTAAATTTTTTAAATATTCATACAACAAACTTAAATATACTTCTAAATTAATTAAAAAAACATATTTATTACAACTATGTACAACCAAAGCTATGAAAATGTTTTGATTAATTTAAAATATACATATATTTTCAAATAAAATTATTATGTTAATTTATCAATTAAAAACATCAAAAAACGAAAATACAAAAACATTAACGGAATACCGTGCGGAGCACGGGTTACCTACTAGTGGTTCAGTATTTAGGTTTACACTAGTTGGATAGATCACTAATTTACATTACCTATAATGTTTAGTATATTCATTTTCAATAAATACCTACTCCCACTGTTTCAAGATAAGAGTCCTACGTTAGTTTTGAGTTTATTGCCATTTAAATATACTTCTAAATTAATTAAAAAAAAACATATTTATTACAACTATATACAACCAAAGCTATGAAAATGTTTTGATTAATTTAAAATATACATATATTTTCAAATAAAATTATTATGTTAATTTATCAATTAAAAACATCAAAAAACGAAAATACAAAAACATTAACGGAATAGATTACCGTGCGGAGCACGGGTTACCTACTATTGGTTCAGTATTTAGGTTTACACTAGTTGGATAGATCACTAATTTACATTACCTATAATGTTTAGTATATTCATTTTCAATAAATACCTACTCCCACTGTTTCAAGATAAGAGTCCTACGTTAGTTTTGAGTTTATTGCCATTTAAACCTGCGTACTAATGCAAGATTGACGATTTACCGTCGTACTCACGAAACTCACACTATGACCTGCGTACTATAGTTTTAATAAAAAAAATGCCCAGGGTTAACGATGACCCTTTAGAAATCTAACGGGCTGTCAACATATGTTAAAAATTTAACTGATTTACAATTAAAAAAAAATCAAAGATGACCCTCATAATGATATTAATATCGTAAAGGTCCAAAAAATAATTTATATTCATATTTATTTTATTCTTTTATTTCTTTTGAGATTTGAATTTGATAGATTTTATCATCACTATTACACAACCACCACTACTGTACCCACCACACCATCAGTTACCACCGCCCACCACGATTCACCACCAACTGCCACCGTCAAATCTTAATTCGGAGCACCGGCCACCACAAATCTTAAGGTTTCTGAATCTGTGAGGGACGGTGCCGCATAAATGGCCTGAGTTGATGTGAAACAGAGCTAGGCCAGTAAGGTAGCTGAGCTACGGAGGAAGATAACCGGAATTTCGGCGTGATTGAGATCAATTCCGGCGACGACAGTAAGTGAGGAGTTGGAGACGGCGAAGGTGCAGAAAATGCGGCCGTGTATGAAGCGATTTGGATCTCGTCGGGGGTGGCGAGGCGGGATTCTTAAATGCATTGGATTATTATGTCGTGCGATTCTTGATTGATTGTGTAAATATGCGTCGAAATTTGGGGATCTGGGTTAATGTAATGAAATCTAGGGTTTGAATTCAAACCTTTCTGACAAACGACGACGTTTGGTGGTTGTTGATTTTGGCCGTCGGCGTCAGAGGAGGTGTGACTAAGGGAGTTGTCTTCTTCATCTTCACGAAAGAGGACTAATTTTGATAAATTAAACGGGTCTTCGTGCAAGCTGTGGTGGTGGTGATTAAGAATCAGCGGTTGTGATTCGTCGGAGAGGTGGTGGCGGTGGAGGCGATCAGGTGGGTCCAGGTGGTGGTGGTGGAAGAGGCCTTGTTCGACATCAGGGTCACATTTGAATTTTTTAATTGTAAATCCGTTAAATTTTTAACATATGTTGATAGTCTGTTAGATTTCTAACGGCCTAGCGTTATCCCTGGGCACTTTTTTTATTAAAACCATAGTACGCATGTCATAGTGTGAGTTTCGTGAGTACGAGGGCAAATCGTCAGTCTGGCAATAGTACGCAGGTTTAAATGGCAATAAACTCCGTTAGTTTTGCATGTTTATAATGTTTAGAAAATTTGTGCACATAGTTATGGGACGAATGGAGTATTACTTTTTCTTAATTATTGTGCTCACTCCTCTAATCCTATTTGTGCCTGGACGAATGGAGTATATATATTCTCTCTCCGTCCCATCTGACTTAAGATTTTCTCACTCGACACGTCGATTAAGAAATACTAGTACTTTAATAAAAGGAAATAGAATGAGTGGAGGAGGTGTTGTGAGTTTAAGTCGTAAAATATGAGAGAGAATGAGTGGGAAGAATAATAAAGAGATTGTTGTTGTGAGTATGACAAGTGGGCAGTATAAAAATAACATAAACTTGCCATTTTGAGATGTCTTAAGTTGAGTGGAACGTCCGAAATGACAAATTGTCCTCCTAAGTTAAGTTGGGTAGGACGAAAGGAGTATATATATGTGTACGAATTATCACCTGCAAAGCAAAGCATTTACCAAGAATATGAACTGAACAAGAAGAAGAACAGAGAGAATTGGAATATGGCAGACACGGAGGAAAAAGGAGAAAACCCAACTCCTTGGTTTCCTTGAATGTATTACTAGTTATATAGGAGAGTACAACACTTTACAAGAAAAAGATAACTACTATACAACTTTTCCCATATTCTACCTAATCAGATTACTTCAATAAATTAGTCGTTATTATTAAGGAATATTATATATTCCTAGCATATATTGTAAATATCAAATTACCAAACATAATGATTGTATGTAAACCAAGCTAGATTATTCTAGAACATTAGTTTCCTTTTTGTATTAGTTTTCCTAATTAGATTAGAACTCTAGAATACTCTTTGTAACTCTATAAATGTGTATCACTAGCATCAATAATATTTGAGTCTTTCATATCAAACTTTCTCTCTACCATGTATGAATTGACTTAGTCTAAATCTCCTAAATCCTAAATCCTAATTGTTATACCCATTTTGGTGAAAATTTGAGAAAAAAAAAACGTTTTTTTTTTCCTAAAAGATTAGGAAAATCGTGTTTTCAAAATGTGCGTATTTATTTTTGTAAATAGTTGAATTTTGTTTTTAAAACGTGCGGTAGCTCTTTTTTGAAAGAGGCCGTCTCCTGTACATCCGTTGTACGGCGTGCGACGGCTCCGAGCCGAGCCGACCAATTTTATTTTTTTTTTTTTTTTGCCGATTTTTTTTTTTTTTGCCACCCCAACTTTATTTCCTTAAACAAAAGTAACACTTATTATTAGGGGTGATCATGGTCCGGTCTGGTCCATTTATTGACAAAAAATCATAGAACCAGAACCGGAACCAATACGCTGGTTCTATAAAAAATTAGAACCGGAACCAAACCAATACTTGTTAGAACCAATACACTAGTTCTGGTTCTACTGGTCTGGTCTGGTCCGGTTCTAATCACTTGAAGTTTATTTGTTTTCAAATAAACCAATATTTGGGAGGGAGAGAGGCGGCGCAGTTGAAGAATCGAAGACTAAGGTTTCACTCTTTGGGTAAATTGAAAAGAGGATATGAATTATGAAATCTAAAAGTTGAAAAGTGAAACTGGATAAGGATTAGGAGTCTAGGACTTGATGGTGATTTGGGACTTTGGGGCTTGGGTTGGGTACAAAGTTACAAATAATTAAATGAGTATTTTTTTTATTAAGCAATTTAAATGGATCTTTAAAAAATTATAATACAAAAATAAGTATATAATTTTATTAACTATATAATAATACATATAAAATAAATATATGTAGAATATATGCACAGCTGGTCCGGTCCGGTTCTAACCGGAATTAATTTTATCAAGAACCAGGACCGAACCAATATACTGGTTCTATAATATTTTAGAACCGGAACCAAACCATATGTACTGCTCTGGTCCAGTTTTAGCTGGTCTGGTCCGGTTCCACTGGTCCGGTCCGGTTCCATAAATTTTTTGCTCACCCCTACTTATTATAACGAAATGTAACACTTTTTTTCCCAAATGTAACACTTTTTTCTTCAAAATGTACCATAATTTTGCTGCAATATGTTAAAGAAAACATAAAGATTGATAACTAAACTAATGTCACACTTTTTATAAAGGAATGTAACACTTTTTTTTCCAAATGTAACACTTTTTTCTCCCAAATTAGCATAGGATTGACAACTAAACTAATGTTACATTTTATAAAAATGAATGTAACATTTTTTTTCTCAATTGTAACAGTTTATATTCTTAAATGTAACATTATATATGAAAATGCAACAATTTTTTATTGAGAAAGTAACAATTGAAATGCAAACCCATTTTTTTTTGTGAAAACTGCTGTTACCTTTAACAGTAGAAAGTGTTACTTTTTGAAGATGAAAGTGTTACTTTTATCAGAACAGAGTGTTACATCCTAGCTGACGAGCAACTCAAACTTTTTGTGTGTAAAAAATATGTTTTTTGTTAAAAAAAAAAATCAAACCATATCATGACCTATGTAGTTTTATTCGTCTCGTCGAGACGAACACAACGGTATTTTTAATTATTTTTTTTTGAGTTATAAATCTCAAAATATAGCATTTTAAAGTTATTTGAGGTTTTTTTTTTTTTTAAAAAAAAAAAAAATGCCACGTGTCGCGCTGGGAGTGGAAGAGGGCCTGGCGGGTCGGGCGGGCCGCTCCATGGGCCAAGCCCGCCGCACGCCAAACATCCGATGTATTTGAGAATTTGCCTTTTTGAAAATAACAAGAACTTATTCAACACGCCGAGACTCGTTAATACAACCACTGACACTTTTAACGCTACCACTTGCAATCTTTAACATACGCACGAACACTCTTTAATGCTATTACTAACCCTATTTAACAATACCACTAAGACTTATTTACACACACTGACATTATTTAATACGCATGCATATATTTTTTTATACACATATTGGCACTCTTTAACACACGCAATAAAAATATTTATAAGTATCATTTTAAATATATAAGATTCCAATAAAAATTACTTATCAATATTATAATATTTATAACATTAACACTAATACCTACTATAAAATTTTGTCAAACAGGTTCTTTCCAAGAGCTACTCTTGTTATGAAATGATTGAATATTGGATTGAAGTCGGCCAAGAAGATCCAAATAAAACGTCCACTCCAACAAATCATTCTAGAGAAGCTTGGAAAATCACCTTTTTCAAATAAATGCATTCATGCTTTCAAACCGAAAAAAATATTAATTTTATTTTGTTTAGTGGGACTTACTGTATTTCTCTACTTATAACGATTTTTCGTTCATTATTTTTTACTTTACATTTTTTTCATATCTTATTTTTTATACTCATACATCTGATAACTGATATTTTTTTATTATTGTTGTGGCTTATACATCATAGTGCGTAGTTTTAACTGGGACCAATGGCCTTCTGGTTTATTGGTATCCGTGGGCGTTAGACTTGCTTTAAGGGAGGTCTTGGGTTCGATTCCCCTTGAGGAAAAGTGGAGAGCCCATAGTTTCATAACACCATAGGGGTCGGTTTTGCATCTGCAGGTGATCATTCAGATGGCACGGGACGTCTATGAAAGATTTCTTCATCAACTTGTATGGCGAGTATCATTTGTTGTAATAGGTTGTAGTGGTGAAACTCTATGAGAACTTGTAATAGGCAGGGCAGTGAATCTGTAATAGACTATAAAAATTTATAAATAATGATAATTGCCTTGAAACGAATGATATGTTACAAGTATTTAGAAGAAAAAAAATGAGATGGGGGTGTATATTGTAGTGTATACACAACAATGATAAATCTGACACTTTACATAACCCATCAAACTTTTAGGAACAAGTGCAAATTTATTAATTTGTGTGGAGGCCACTTGTGTAATTTAATACTCTCCATACCACTAGCTATCTTTCTAGTTGATTGTTAGTAACTTTTTGATAAATATCACAAATATCATCCGCACCTACAACAACAATACGACATTTTACACTATGCACTTCTATCTTTTTAGAGATTCGATTGACTAGAAGGATCACAATCAACTATTCTCATATCTAAGTTAGTGTTTATCTTATATACAAGTCTCTTTCATTATATCTTGGTTGTTTATGAGTTATTATTTTTATAATTTTTTAAATGATTTTTAAAAAGTTTGGAGTGGGGGTGCAACACGAGGACTTTCCATTAATGCTTAATGTGAGACTTGAAGGTTTTGTGAAAATAGTTTTTAAACAATGGAAAAAAATGAGTTTAGGGAAAGGAAGAACATATTTAAGCCAATGTGCGTTTACAACTAAACAAAAATATACACCAAACTTCACTTTGCATTATTGCGCGCGCAAAATTTGTTTTGAAAGTGATTCCTCAATCAAGATTAGCTCAGTTTTCTCTTGAATCCTAAGGACCGTAAGAAAATTAATTATTAGTCATGTGCATGTGATATGACAGATATTTTGATAATGTTAATTGCATGCTATTGATGAGAGGATGAATATGGTTAAGTTTGAAAAAAAATCTTCAGATTAGAGATTTAGGGCGGTGGCTGTGGGTGACAGCTGCAAGTGGTGCGATTACCTGAAATGAGATCACTTGTACTACTTTTGTGTACCATATTCTGTACCAGGTGTAATCCAACGATTATGCATCCTTGATGATGTCATAATGACGCCACGCATAATAACTCACAACGGTTAGATCACTTATGGTACACATAGAGGTACATAAAAGTGGTACATGTGATCTCGCCCGGATAACCAACTCATTTATCGAATATCTTTCAATATCAGACGATATTGAAAGAAAACCCGTGTTTTGGGTTGAAAATAAAAAGATAAATGTTACTTTCTTCTGTCCCAGAATAATTAGCCGTTTTTCAGACATTAATATTAAGGAACTTTGAGCAAAAAATTAATGTTGATTTAACTATCCATTAATTTATCCTAATAAAATTGTAAAACTTGTTATTGATACACCAATATAAATATTATCAATAACAATTATAAATTTTCATTAGAATAGTTACATTAACTTAAAATTATTGCTCAAAACTACTGCGTACAAACGTTCAAAAACTGGAGACATTTATTCCGTGACAGAGGTAGTATGAAGCAAAATACATATTTTTTTGTGATTAGGTACTATTAAAGCATTCATTATTCAATCTATATATAAATAAAGGCTGAAGTAGATAGAGCCCCTTTCTAAAACAGTTTCCCGCTCAAACACCCCTCTCTATAAATAGAGACTTGGAAAACGCGTTAAACGGCCGTTTTATTTGGTAAAGACGCGAGATTTGAGAATGATCTTTTCATATTTAACGTAATTCATTATCGCTTAGAGTTTCTAATTCAACTTAAGTAATTAATTGCCACATGACACTCCTAAATTTTCGGGGGGGGGGGGGGGGGGGGAAATTTATCCTAATTCTTGTTTCAAAAAGAAAAAAAAATCCTAATTCTAGGTGTATACAAGTAGTTATTTGTTTTTTTCCAAAAATAAACTAAAGTCTATACAATCATTACCAAATCTATGGCATGAATTGCTTTAATAATCTTTTTGTTACTGCGTCTCTTTATGTTCACGTTTCATTTGCTAACAATTTTACCAATATAACTCACAAAGTAGACATACATTCGGATGTGTTTCGTTTCCTTCAACTCCATCACCTATAAATATATATATATATATATATATATATATATATTTATAGGTGCAAAATACTTGCACAAGTATGCCTATATTATACCTTTATATAGTGTGGGATAAGACTCATAAGTAATGATATCTCAACACAAATATTACAATAATAAGCTATCATTTTATGAATAAAATTACTATCAAATTTTATTAATATAATTAGATTTTATTCTTATAATTTTCAAAGTATTTTTTACCGTGCGTTTAACGCACGGGTGTTACTCTAGTTATTAATATAATAGAGACAGTTTTAAAATTAAAAATCGTAAGAATAATTAATACGCTAAAACTATGTATACATAAGGCAAATTCTCATATGCGACCGCCGCACAAGGTGCGACATGTCGTCCACGGGTCATATCCGGTGCTCCAGCTCCGCCCGCCCGCCAGCTTCGCCTTCCATTCCAGACGCGACACGTGTCGCAGTTTAAAATAACCCCAATAACTTTAAAATGCTATATCTTGAGATTTATAAGTCCAAAAAAATTAGAAAATATTGTTGTGTTCGTCTCGACGAGACGAATCAAACTAGACAGATCATGATATGGTTTGTTTTTTATTTTTATTTTTTTGAAAAAAAAAATAAACTTTTAACACACAAAAAAATTGATCTGCTCATCAGCTAAGATGTAACACTTTTTTTTATAAAAATAACAAATTCATCTTTAAAAAGTAACACTTTACTGTCAAATGTAACATCGGTTTTGCAAAAAAAAAATATTATATAGTTTGATAGATTTTGTGGTTAGAAAAAATAATATTTGAAGTGTTACAGAGTGCATATATGATTAGAATTTTTTATATAGATGAATGTAACAGTTTTATTTAGTAAATGTTACTTTTTTTCTTAAAAAAAAATAAGATTTTATGTATAATCGGTTGCATTTCAATTGTTACTTTCTCAATAAAAATTATTACATTTCAGATATAAGGTTATTTAAGAATATAAACTGTTACAATTGAGAAAAACAATTTACATTCATTTATCATAAAATGTAACATTATTTTAGTTGTCAATTTTATGTTATTTTTTATAAAAGAGTGTTACATTTGAATAAAAAAAAAATAGTATTACATTCCTTTATAAAAAATGGTACATTTTTAAGTCATGTATATATAATTATATATAATCGTTTGCATTTCAATTGTAACTTTCTAAATAAAAATTGTTACATTTCAGATATAAGGTTACATTTAAGAGTATAAAATGTTACAATAGAGAAAACAAAATTACATTCATTTATTATAAAATGTAACATTAGTTTAGTTGTCAATCTTATGTTATCTTTAATTTATTTCAGCAAAATTGTGTGGTACATTTTTGAAAAAAAAAGGTGTCACATTTGAATAGAAAAGGCGCGAAGTAGGACTTCTATATCAGGGGTCTAATTCACAGTAGGGTAGGCCCGGGGAAATTATGAACATTATGTGCATGCATAACTTCCCAACTATTGGATCGCGAACCGATGCCTCCTTTTATAAAAAGTGTTACTTTTGTTGGCGAGCAAAAAAATGGCGGAAAAAAAAAGTTGTGGGGCAATTTTTTTTTTTTTTTGAAGAAAACGGTTTGGTTCGGCTCGGCTGCGATGCGAGCGGTCGCACAGGAGACTGCCTCCATACATAATGATACCCTTTGAAAAAAAAAACTACATAATGGTAAAAGAAAATACTTCACTTTAATATAAGAACAATTAAACAATATTTTTTAGGTGAAACTATCAATTCACAAATGGAGTTTATTTGTCAATAAACCTTAATTCATACGGGCATATACCGTTGTCTTATAAAGAAAAAAATCAATTTAAAATTCCATTTCTCTTGTTCAAAAAAAACAAAAAAAAAAAAAAAAAAAAAACAAACAAACAAACAAACACACTTTTATAACACTTTTATATGCTTTCAGGTTTCTCACTCTCTCGCTCTCTCTTTTTTATTGACTTAAGTGTCGGTGCTTGCGCCCTCATAATCTTAGACTCTCTCTTTCTCTCTCTCTCTCTCTCTCTTTTTTATTGACTTAAGTGTCGGTGTTTGCGCCCTCATAATCCTAGAGTATATGAACCACCCTCTCAGATTCATAAATATGTAAATCCGGGTCTGATTTCAGTCGCCAAATAGGTAAATGTATAAGAGTAATAATTATGTAAAAGGCATCTCTCTTATTATTGACACAATGAATGAGTATATATACAAGAGCTAGCTTGATTAGCAAGTAAAGAATCCTACCTATAATTAAGTCCTAACTAATATAGGAAACAAATAAACAATTGTAAATAAACGAGAATACTATTTATCTTTAACATGCCCCCGTAAGATGGACGAACGAGTAGTGAGACCAATCTTGGATAGTAGAAAATGAAACCGAGCTCGGAGGAGCGGTTTGGTTAACACATCAGCAAGCTGATCATTGCTCGAGATAAAGGAAACTCGAAGAGTATTGGCTTGAACTTTCTCACGAACAAAATGATAATCAAGCCCAAGATGCTTCATCCGGGAATGAAACCGGGGATTTTCAGCAACGTAAGTGGCACCTAGGTTGTCACAGTAGATGCTGGGACATGAGGTGAGAGGAGCAGCTAATTCGGTCAACAAATTCTGAACCCACATGACTTCGGAGGCAGTAGCGGCGACAGCCCGATACTCAGCTTCGGTCGAGGACCGAGCCAGAAACTTTTGCTTGCGAGAACTCCAAGAGATGGGATTCTTTCCCAGATATACAATATAACCAGTTGTGGAGACATAAGTGTCCATATCACCGGCCCAGTCGGCATCAGTAAATGCATGAAGAGTCAAGGGAGAGTCACGACAAATGAGGAGAGAATGGTTGTTGGTGCCATTGAGATACCGTAGAACCCTTTTGAGAGCGGCCCAGTGTTCTTCAGTTGGTTTGTGCATGAACTGAGACAGTCGGTTTACAGCAAATGAGATGTCTAACCGGGTGAGAGCGAGATACTGGAGACTTCCCACCAAGGCTCGAAATTCAGTTGGATTTGAGAGTGGTGTGCCACGATTAATGGAGAGAGACGGTTCAGGTGCTATAGGAGTGGGGACCGGTCGGGAATCGGTCATATTGGATTGAGTCAATAAATCTAGAATGTACTTTTGTTGGCTAAGAAGAATACCGCGAGGATGAGGTAGAACTTCCACCCCGAGGAAGTAGGAAAGTGTTCCAAGATCCTTGAGAGAGAACCGGGAGGAAAAGGTGGAGATGAAAGACTGTAGTAGAACATCATTGGAACCGGTGATGATGATGTCGTCGACATAAACAAGAAAGTAGATGACACCTTGGGGCAGCTGAACCGTGAATAAAGAGGAATCAAACACGCAATTTCGAAAACCGAGAGAGATCAAGTAGAGACGGAGTTCATTATACCATGCCCGCGGAGCCTGTTTCAATCCATAAATAGCTTTGCGTAATTTACACACATAGGATGGGGTAGAGGGATGGGCAAAGCCAGGTGGTTGTGCCATGTAAACATCTTCTGAAAGAGTGCCTTGTAGGAAGGCATTGTTAATATCAACTTGGCGGAGAGGCCAGCCATGAACAGTGGCAAGGGTGAGAACAGTACGGACCGTGGCGGGTTTGACCACCGGACTGAAGGTCTCAGAGTAGTCAATGCCGGGTCTCTGATGGAAGCCTTTGGCAGCAAGGCGTGCTTTATAACGATCAATAGACCCATCTGGATTATACTTAGTGCGAAAGATCCATTTGCAGCTGACAAGATTCTGAGAAGGGGAGGGAGGGACAAGTTCCCACGTGCGGTTATGAATGAGAGCATCAAATTCTATTTGCATGGCTTCACGCCATACAGGGCTTTTAAGGGCTTGGGTGATGGTGGAGGGTTCAGGTGGTTTGTGTAAGGTGGCATGTAGGTTAAGTTTCTGGAGAGGTTTGTGAATGTTATTTTGAGAGCGTGTGATGGGTCGAGATGCGGTGGGAGGGGCAGTAGGTGCGGTCGTGTGAGGTGCGGCTGGAGGAGCAGTAGGTGCGGTTTGAGTAGTTGCGGTTTGAGGGGCTGCGGTTTGAGTAGGTGTGGTTTGAGGGGCTGCGGTTTGAGGAGGTGCGGTTTGTGAAGGTCCGGTTTCCGGGGATACGGTTTGAGTTGGGGTTGCGGTTTGAGTAGGTGCGGTTTGAGGGGCTGCGGTTTGAGGAGGTGCGGTTTGAGAAGGTCTGGTTTGCATGGATACGGTTCGAGTTGGGGCAGTTTGAGGTGGTTCAGTTTGATTTTGTGCGGTTTGAGGGTGGGAGGTTTGCATTGGTGCGGGTTGAGGAGGTTCGGTTTGAGGATTGGCGGTTAGAGGAGTGGAAGGGTGCGGAAGGGCGGTTGAGGGAGTGGAAGGGGGGCACCAGTCAGAGGAGGAGAAGGTTGGAGACGAGATGGAGGGTAGGGTGGAGAAGGGAAACTGGGATTACACAAATTTGACATGGCGGGAAGTGTAAAGTTTGTGTGTGGATAGATCAAGGCAGTGATATGCACTTTTAGTAGGGGAGTAACCCACAAAAACACAAGGAACCGATTTGGGGTCGAGTTTGTGGGTGGTGTATGGTCGAAGCCAGGGGTAGCAAAGACAGCCGAAGCTGCGAAGTTTGAGGTAGTTGGGGGGTTGTTTGTGAAGAATGGAGTAGGGAGATTGGAGGTTGAGAGTGGGTGTGGGCATTCTGTTGATGAGGTAGCAGGCAGTGGCGAAGGCCAGAGGCCAGTATTTGCGAGGCATGGAGGAGTGGGATAGGAGAGACAAGCCAGTCTCAACAATGTGTTGATGACGGCGCTCGGAATAACCATTATGTTCGGGAGTGTGTGGTGGAGAGGTGAGATGTTGGATGCCATGGGACGTAAGAAGTGGACGGAGACCGAGATACTCCCCCTCATTGTCACTATAGATGGTTTTGATTGTGCGAGCAAAGTATTTTTCCACATGTGGTTTGAAGTGAGAGAAAACCGTGAGGGCATCATTTTTGTGTTTTAATGGGTAGAACCAGATATATTTGGAGTGGTGGTCAACAAAAATGATGTAGTATTTAAAGCCATCAGGGGAGAGAAGGGGAGAAGTCCATACATCATTATAAAGAATATCAAGAGGACCAAAGGACTGAATTGTATTAGCATAAAACGGAAGTTTGTGGCTTTTATTACAAGCACACGAATTACAATGAAAGTCTTTAATAGTAGGAATTGATAACTTGAAACTATTACTAAGATGACGTAGGATAGAGTATGAAGGATGCCCTAGGCGGTGATGCCAATTTGTGGTAGAGGAGACTAACGCAGAGTGAACAGTGGAGAGAGTCGGATGCCATTCATAGACGCCACAGTTAGGTTGACACTGGAGGAGTATGGTTCCAGTTTGGTTGTCCTTCACATAAAATGAGTTGGATGAGAATGTGACAGATGCATGATTATCAAGGCAAAATTTAGAGATGGAAATAATATTGCGGGAGAGGGAAGGGACATGAAGAACGTGATTTAATTGAAATGAAGTGTGAGGAGAGAGTAAGGAAGTAGAACCAGTGTTTGAGATTTGGAGTCCGGAGCCATCACCAATGAATAGTTCATCAGTGCCGTTGTAGGGAGAATAAAGCGAAAGATTTGCTAGGTCATTAGTGGCATGATGTGTGGCACCACTGTCTAACAACCAAGAAGGAGGGGGAGGACTAGAGGTGGAGGCAGCATGTATGGAGGGGTTGGGACGGTTATTGGTGTAATTGTTGTTGTTGTTACGGTAGGTGGGTGGGTTAGCGTTGGTGTTGCGGTTGTTATTGGGGCGGGGAGGGGTAGGAACTGAAACATTGGGGCATTGCGTTCGGAATGCCTGACATTGGGAGAGGAAGTGGCCAGGCTGTCGGAACCATTGGCAAATGCCGCGGTAGGGCTGTCGGTTGTTGTTGTTGGTGGTGCGGTTGGCGGGAGAAGGAGGGCGAGGGGAATTGTTGTTAGTGGGTGGTTTGGCGGCGTAGTTGACAGAGGCTGGGAAGGGTTGAGTGGGGCGGTTCTTTTGTTTGAGGGATAGCTCACGAATGATGAATTTTTCGTGCAGTTCATCAAACGTGATGGGGGGTTTCTCTATTTTGAACAGCATGAACAACAGTATCATAGTCAGGGTCATTGAGTTGATCAAGGATTCTGTCGATGAGATCATTGTTATCAAGTGGGCGGCCTAGGGATGAGAGTTGGTCAGCACAAATCTTCATGTCGCGCATATATTCAGAGATGGTACGCGTGCCCTTGGTGATGGTTCGGAGGTGATCTTTGATTTGTTTGAGATGACCTCGGGAGGGATTGGCAAAGGTTTTTGCTAAGGTATTCCACACATTGAGTGTGGTATGGCATTGAGAGATCAGAGGTACAAGATCAGGAGATAGGGTGCCGATTAGTGCACTGAGAATGAGTTTGTCTTGACGGTACCATGTTTTGTACGCTGAGTTAGACGTGGTGAGGGTTTGAGCAGCCACGGCGGGGGAGGTGTCAGTGGCGGGCTTGGCTTCAATTGTGGTGGTGCTATCTTCGGGTGGGGTGGGGTGGGAGCCATCTATGTATTTGGATAAATTGTAGCTAATGAGGGTGGCTTCGACTTGGATTTTCCAAGCAATGTAACTGGTGGTGGTGAGTTTGAGAATGTGTATTAGAGAGACATAATGAGGGGGTGATCGGGTTCATCGGGGTTGGGGATGGTGGAGATGTCGGCGGCCATGGATGAGAATTAGGGTTGGGAAGGCTGCTTGGCCGGATCAACTAGACGAGGGTAGGATCGTCCAAGCTGATACCATATAAGAGTAATAATTATGTAAAAGGCATCTCTCTTATTATTGACACAATGAATGAGTATATATACAAGAGCTAGCTTGATGAGCAAGTAAAGAATCCTACCTATAATTAAGTCCTAACTAATATAGGAAACAAATAAACAATTGTAAATAAACGAGAATACTATTTATCTTTAACAAAATGGACTTGTCACGAAACCGCTCCTCCCACCACTTGACCATAAAACCTCACATACCATCCCTCATCTCCTTTAACGCTAAACTACCTCCTGAATTGCTCTAGGTTGTTCTCTTTGTCAGACTCATGGGGGCCAAGAATCGGTACAATACATTCTGCCAGCCGTGAATGAAAAGGTGAAGGGTCCCTAATGTATTAAACGCGTAGTCATAATTTGATCAGTGGGGTACAAAAGGAGTTTACAAAATGATGAATACAAAATGAGATAGCGATATTTTATTAGTTGTATCGATTGTGGACCCGACACACTCTAATAAAAAACATCAATAAAACTTTAACATATCATTTGTAAGCCACATTTTATGTCACTTTTTTGTGACTTTATATTTACCCTTTATTCTAGCCTTTTAGGATATCATTTCTTAGTCCCAAAAGGACCATTTTTATCATAAATGCCAAAAACCGTATTTTGATAAAAGGACAGACCTTACCTTACCATCAATGTTAGTACATTCTAATATTACGTGTTTTTTAAGTGTACAGCCTGTGTATGAATTTATTATGCACATTTTTTAATTGCTTTTTTCTCCCCCCAAAAGCTAATCTTTGGCTGCATTCAGTCAGTAAATAGCACGGATAAAAATTCTGGATTTCATTATATTATCTCATATTGGTGAGTTTTAAATACAAGGCACCATTGTTTACAAGGCACAGTAATGCCAAAAATACCCTTCCCTTTTCTGCCACCATTCCCAACCTCTTTCACAAATCAACCATCCAACACCACCGGCACCACCCTCCTCTGCCGCCGCCAGCCACCAACCATGCACCAGCAATTCCCGCTTCGTTAACCGTTGGATCGTCTTCAAACTTTTGGAGCCAGTTTGCACCACCACTGCGCACCTTTTCACCGTTGGGATCTTCCAAATAATCACCGGAGCGGGAGATATGTCCCCCGGAAAAATCTGGCGAAAAATTACAAAAAACTGCAATGCAAAAATCGGACCAGAAAAAGTGCAATTCCCGCTTCGTTAACCGTTGGATCGTCTTCAAAATACTGGATCCAGTTTGAATAACCACTGAGAACCTTTCCATCGTTGGGATCTTCTAAATAATCACCGGAGCGGGAGATATGTCTGCCGGAAAAATCTGACAAAAAATTACAAAAAATTGCAATGCAAAAATCGGACCAGAAAAAGTGCAATTCCCGCTTCGTTAACCGTTGGATCGTCTTCAAACTTTTGGAGCCAGTTCGCATCACCACTGCTCACCTTTACACCGTTGGGATCTTTTAAATAATCACCGGAGAGGGAGATATGTTCGTCGGAAAAATCTGGCAAAAATTCTCCCAAAGATGGAGTGTTTTTTTAAATGAAAAAAAATGAGGGTTTGAAGTATATATATGAGGGTAGTTAAGTAATTTACTTATGCCTTGAATGTAATGTGCCTTGTATTTAATACTACCCTCTCACATTTGGAGATAATGACTAATTGTTTTTTGTTTGTTTTTATTTTTTTATGCTGAGGTTCTTCGCTTGCGTCAAATTAATCTTAGAGATAGTACGTAGTTTCGGTCCCTCATTGCTACTACCAGTTAAATCACGGGATGTGTCAATCCCAGAAGAGAGTAGAATGCTCCCACGGTCCTACCAGGAATCGAACCCACGCTGAATGCCTCCAGCAAGATCTTGTGTTTCCCTCCTTTGCTATACAACTATGCCCCGAGGACGAGTTAATGACTAGTATTTGTTTTTGTTTCACTCTCCTTCTCTCAATTTTATTCTTCTAGGTGCTTGTTCTTTAAAGTGTTAAATACTTAAATTTAAATCTGAATTTACATTTGAAATTGATTGATTTATAAGTGGCAACGTCTGATTTCTGAATTATTTAAGAAATTTAATTATTCGTCTGACTCGCATTGAAAATTATTGAATGGGGTACAGAAATGACGTGAACGTACAGCTATTGATTTAGTGTATTAGTTCCTGTTGGTCCCAAAAGGGCAACAAGGGTATGAAAAATGCTGGGGGGGTGAATAGCGTTTTTTTTTTAAATTATTCAAACCCTTTTGCAAATCAATGGCTTATGCGCACAGTTCTCAAATAAGCTAAGTATAGCGTGCAGTGAGAGTGTGAAATGCACAGCGGAAGTTTAAGCAGCACCTGCGCAGGAAAAAGCTGCGCAAGGATAAAAACGCACGCGCTAAGTTTTGGCTTAAAGAGTTGGATAAAATATTCTAAGGCAATAAGCAATAACTAGCAAAGCAGCAACAATAGCAATCTGATAAGATCAAACAAAGCAGTAATTCAGAAATGATTAAGCAGGAAGTAAATAGCGAGAATAAAGAACAAGCTATTTGGAGAGGTTCGATCAATGAAAGATCTACGTCCTCTACCAAGATGGTTAGTCTTGGATTTTCTAATGGATATCTTATAATATGAGAGAGTTACAAGATACAACAATGAAACACAAACTATCTCAAAGATCTATAATCTATGAAGAACAAATCCTAGACTAAACCGGTGTATCTCAAGAAGTAAGATCTAAATGATCGAAGCTTCGAGAGGTGTGTGTGTGTTCAGAAATTCTGGGCTCTATGAATCTATGAGATGAAGAGCACGAAGAATTCTGGTGATTTAAGGCTTTAGGATCTGGGCAGGAGTTTGAAGGTATGAAGGTTTGAAGGTTGATCTTGAATCTGTGAATAGTAAGCAGCAATCTTCATAACTTCAAGGATATTAGAAAGCACAAACTCTAGCAACTTGGTAAATGAAGATGAGCTGGCTATTTATAGCAGAGAGCTTAAAACTAGCCGTTGGAGCTCTGAGCAAGGACGATGAGCTGGCACGATATGATTGGTGCGCAGGTGTCCTTTATAGCCGTTGGGGATCTGATCAAAGTTGATGACCTGGCACAATATGATTGGTGCGCAGGTATATAGAGCCGTTGGAGACTAAGCATGAAGATCAAATTCAAAAGCTTCTTCTAGAAGGTTGACAGCTGTCTTCATTTGAAATATTTCTCTTGAGCGCGTCTCCACCGTTGGATCTGCTAAGTGTGCTTGTTTTGTCGTTTCTGCACACCTTAGCACTCTTAAAAGCGTACATCTTCAAAGCGTTTTCCAAGTTAGGTGATCTGAATGTATCGAAAGCTGAGCAAGATAGAATGCTGCGCAGGAGAGACCTGCGCAGTGGTGTACTGCGCAGAGTAGTCCTGCGCAGGGTCCACAGTCTTGCTTAGATCTTCATTCCATTTCGCTCCGAGCCCTATATTCTAAGCCTATACTATAAAATGGACTAAGCTAAAAATTGAAGTTATAAAACTTCTTACATAGGGTCCTAAAGTCCATAAGAATACTCATAGGTGATGGTATCAATCAATTCTAACAAATAGGAGGGCTAAGAAGTAAGCATACCCAACAATCTCCCCCTAAATGATTGATGCCATTACCTACTATAACAAAGGCAATTTATTGTACTTGATAATAACATGTCCATAAAGATGTGAATAGTAAATCATGTCTCAAGTCAATGCACACACTAGTCAATGTCATAGATTTCTAGTCTATCCGAAAGATTAGCTAACGAAAAGGGAAAGACAGAAATATCATTCAGCGCATAGAAATAATATGAGTTTTAGTTTTAAGTATGCGTTTAAACTGAATGTTTAAACATTATGCGTTAAAAATATGAACAGTTAAGATTATGCGCATGTGTTGAAATAATGCAGTCATTGTTCCACAAACAAAGAGTTTAAATTGAACAAGGTTTTGGAAACACATGATGCGATTTTTCTCATTAAAACTTGAGGTGTAAAGAGTTGCAGATTACAAGTTTGAATAAGAAAAACAAAATGCACACAAAAAGAAATACTTTGCGTAAAAACAAAAATTACATAGAACCTAGTCTATGTTGATCCGGTGCAAGGCTTCGCGCAGCTCATTCTGCAGACTGTTGAACTTATTCATAAGTTCAATCTTCAGTTCTTGAAATCTTTCTCTGAACGCCACAGCCTCACCGACATAGGTAGCCATTCCTCTGCGCATATCTCTGTTGTCTTCTCGCAACTCTAGGAAGTTGGCTCTGTACTGCACTTGATGTCCCGTCATCTGATTAAAATAAGACGGCTCAGCAGCTTCAATAGTGTTGATGACGGTGGCCTGCGTTGCTTCGAGTCTTTGGTCAGTGTGGAGGCGCTGAGTGTTCACGCTTGCTTGAATATCGAACATGGCTTGATCCATCCTAGCGTTGAACCCATCAGCGAAATCAGTCATCGCTTGAGTTATGCACTCCCTGACACTTTCCATATTAAACGTATTGGCATGCGCGGGGCCACCTTGTTCCAATCTCTCCAACATCATCGCTTCCATCCCTGCAAACCCTTCATGCAACCCATCGGCCAAGCTCTTGCGCAGACGCTTAAGCAGTCCTATAAACCCATCATTGATAGCAGTATAGGTGCAGACGTTTTCAAGCATCCCAGCAATTGACTTCAATGAGTCCAGGACCATTTGGTCTAATGCATCAGGGACGCGCTGTGTAGAGGGGCCTGCGGAGGTACTTGCCTTTGATACATTCTCCCCCTTAATGGCAGCAATCTGTAAACGTTGCGCATCAAGTTGCTCTTGGATAGCTGTCTGCGCAGTAATGAGCTGAGTCATTTGGGACTGCGCAGCAACCTGGTTGACTTGAATAGTATTGAGAGCCTGGAGAATTTCACGCAGATCAGCAGAGGAAGATAGAGAGGAAGTAGATACTGTAGGGACGGAAGGAATAGCTTGAGCTGGAGGAGGAGAAACTTTGGGAGGAGAGTGCGTTGGAGAAGGTTGTTTGGGAGAGAGATGAATAGGATCAGCAGCAGGAGACCTATGCGTAGATGAGTGCGTGCTTCTGGTATCTGTATCAGTTGTGCGCACATCTCCTTCCTTTTCACCTTCAGGAGGATTAATAGGAGCTTGCTGCGCAGCAGCATCGGTCTGCGCAGACTTGGTAACTTCATCCGCATCCTCATCTTCTAAGTCCAAATCATCATGGAGAACAGAGGTGCCAGGTTGAGTATTTCCAATCGGAATATTGAAGCGTTTAAAGGCACTTGATGATGGTTCGGGACAAGGAGGAGCCGCAGCTTTTGGCTGTCCTTTCGCAGTGCTACGCACAACTTGTTTCTTGCGCGGAGTTCGAGGAGAATCATCCTTAGCAGGTGCAGCAGCAGCGGTCTTGGCAGGCGTACCGGAGACGGGAAAAGCTTCATCCATCCAATCATCACTATCTACGGTACCCTGAGCAGGAGGGGCTTCAGCAGCCTTTGGATCTCGCTCCCCCTGCGCGGTATCATCCGCAGCATCAGCAGCAGTCTCATCCATTCGAGACTCGCTGTCTTCTTCAACCATAGCTGCCGCAGAAGGAAGTCTGGTAAATGCAGACTTTTTCTTGGTTTTAGCAGGAGAGGAAGCAGGCGCAGGAGGATCTTTGCGCTTCTTTGAAGGCTTGGGAGCAGGGGGCGGTAAATCAGATCCAATTTTAATGCCAACAGTTGATCTGACATTTGGGATTTTCTTCACCTTTTCTGGTGCAGGATCTGCAATACCTTTGCCTTTGCGCTTTGCCTGCGCAGCAGCAGTTTCAGGTTCGGTAGGCGCAGTGGCCTTTGAAGGCTGCGCGGCAGTGTTCTTTGCCTTGGGTTGAGGGGCTTCATCATCATCATCACTGTCAACCCAATCTTCCTTGTCTGGGCTGGTGTCCTTGTTCCAGATCTTGCGATAATCACTGCGACCAATTTCATTGCGCATAGAGTAGAGGTGAGAGATGGAATAGGTCTTGGTGCACGGAACTTTGAGATCAGGACGTTTCTGCACAAAGGTGCGCAGCTCAGAGACGTTCATCAGAAACTTTGATAGTAGCCTACAGTGAGTTCTGTACTTGGCTACTTTCTTGTCCATGCACTTGTCATAGCTCTCCGATGCATCCCATAGCTCGTCAATAAGAACAGAGGACCAGTCTAGAGCATCGCCATTATAAACCGCAGCACAATAAGCCCACTGCTTGGAAATGAACTTGCCCTTATTTCCATTTTTGCAGTTTACGGAGTCGCCAATAATGGTGCACAGGTGATACATCACCTCACCAAATTCCTTGCGATCATGAACGCTCCATTTCTTTGCCAGAGAGGGTTCCCCAACTAGTTTCTGCGTAAGCTTGTTTTGTTTAGCTTCAGAATAGGCTTCTGGCGCATCATCAACATTAAATCCGCAAAGCTTTTTAAGTGACGCAGGAACAATGCGCACTGAATAATTTCGGACAACTGAGCGGATAACATCAATCTTCGCTCGAGTTTGCTTGTGCGTCATGGTGACTCTCAGCATTCTCAAAGAACTCGTCTACAAGAGAGGGGACATAGAAATCCTGAGCTAGAGTAAAGAGAGGTAAGATGCCGGAAGAATCCATAAGATGAACTATTCTGCGTCCGACAGCGTCTTTGTGTAGCGCAGCAAGATCTAGTTCCCAGCCTTGTAGGAAATAGAAAGAATTCTGCGCAAAATAAGAAATAGTTTAGACAAGAGTTACGCATGGAGCGAAGCGCATGCGCAGATACAAGTATGCGCAGTATCTCCATAGGGAACAAATGTAAAAAAAATATGCGCAAAAACGCAAACACTAAGAAATATTAGGCGACCCAAATCAAGAGAAAAAAATGAGAACTTGATGAACACGGAATAATAAAATATGAACACGAAGAACACCAAGAACACTAAAAATCAAAGTTTGACCAAAAATGACAGAAAGCATATCGAAATAACCGCATTTCAGAGACGAAAAACAACTAAGAAAACAAGATTTCCAAAAACAAAACATTTAGCCCAGAAATCGAGAATAACTGTTCGTCTGCCTCGGAGGTTTTCGAACGAAAATTTTTGCAGAAAACATATGAAAACAGTACTGATCGTGAAATAAAGTACATACAAAGGTAGATCAGAGACAGACGAACTCAAAACAACAGACGATTTTAAAAATGATTAACAGATAAGAGCAAAATCGAAAAAGGGAGTTTTAAGAACTCGAGATTTAATAATGGCGAAGAAACAGAAAATGAGTTCAAGGTTCAGAAATTGTTACCATGTCGTCAACGGTTTTAGCTTCTGGAGGAGGAACCTCTTCAACAGGTTCATGGACTTCACCAACTACCTTAGCTTTTGATTTTCGGGAAGCCATTTTAAATGGAACTAGGGTTTTTGAAAAGGGAAGAGAGAGAAGAGTTTTGCAGAGATTGAGAGAAAAGTCAAGGAGAGAAGAAAATGAAATGATTGGGAGGTGGAGAGTAGGTTGCAGAGGAGAGAAAAAATATGAATTTGTGAAAGATAGAGAGAGCAGGAAAGAGAGAAAAGGAGAAGAGTCAAAAGGATTTATACCGAAAAAGGGAAAAGGCGCATGACGTCAGCGAGGCGGTTTGGTAAAAGACGGAGAATTTGGTGAAAAACGCAGAGGCGCACGATAGCAAAGCGACGTGGCCGAATAGGGAATGCGCGTGCGCAGACCTGACGCGCGAGTGAGTGAGTAGGTCTAGGCAGGTCACAGTCATATCAACTCTCTCATAAATGTTGATCAGGAATTCTAACAGGCCCAATCATTAATGGCCGTTTGCATTTAATGATAATGGGACATGTGCAAGGGCAAAAGCGTAATTTCCCAAGAAATTTTTAAAAATAAAGCGAGGGAAAATTTTAATTGCATAAGTACCCTTGTGAACTAAGCGTTGACTTTTCAGTCAGGGACCTAAGTGCAATTTCTAATAAATAGAAGACTTACCTGCGATCCACGAAGTGTGCGCATGTTAAAATCATGCACAGAGCTTTGAATTGCGCAGTAGATTCTTAAAACAAAATAACATTAATGTCATGCGCAAATGAAGTACTGCGCAGGGGTTGCGCAGAAGCATGGATCATGACCTATGATGAACTTTTTATCAAGCAAACACAAGATTATTAGTATTAACAAATCATATGGACAGGTTAGCTAAGTTCAAGCATACCCATTTCTCCTCTCAATAATACAAATCTCTTTGCGTCGAGAGCCTTTGTAAGAATATCAGCAATTTGATTATCTGTGCCCACGTGCTCTAAATGAATGTTTCCTTTTTCCACGTGGTCTTTGAGAAAGTGATATTTGATGTCGATGTGCTTTGTCTTTGAATGCATGACAGGATTGTTGGAGACAGCTATGTGTAAGTACCCCAATCTGAAACCGACCTCTATTAGAGGTAGCCTTAGCACCGTTTCAGGGATAAGCTGATAGGCCAGGACCTCCCTAGGATAAACTATAAATTCCAGGACTACTCTGGTATAAAATTGGAAAAATCCAGAAGCTCGCCAGGCTGAGCCGTATGGATGCTTTGGGGGACTAGAGGGGCCTAGCCGTACGGCTGGTTTGGGCGCCCTCAGTCCCTATAAATAGAACCCCTTGCTGATCATTTCAGGGGGGGGGGAGAAATACATATTAGGGAGGTCACTCTGCTGGAATTACCACAGAGTTAGAGTGAGAGTGATCACCAACAAAAAAGGAGAGAAGAAAGGAAGATTGGCCTTAACCATCATAGGTAAAGCCACCTCCCCCCTCCTTTCTCTTCATCTTACTCCTATTTTATTTCTCATATCTTGGTTATACATGTATTTACTATTCATTCATGCAAAGACTTGTCCATTTCAAGCACCTTTTGTTTCTTGCAAGACTTGTCCATTATCAAGCACTATATATCTATCTATTACATTACTATCTTGTCCAAGCTATGAGAAGTTCAAAGGTGCCCTCCATACTTTGTATGGAAGAGGTTCTAAACCTAGACACTCATAGACTTGTTGATTGTCATTTACATTCTTTATTTATTTAAATGTTGTGTTTGTTTGGCCATGATAATCATGAGGATGGTGGAACCTTAGTGTCCATCATTTTCCTCTTTGGTTTAGCTTCAAAATCCCACTTTTGGGTCATAAAGATTCAATCTTTATGTGTTATTTTGACTCTTGGAAGGATTTTAAGTCATAAAATGTCATCTTGGTGATAAAGTTCCAATCTTTATTCACTAAATGACCAACTTTGGTCCAAAGGGGACACTTATCAACTTTCTTGATTTTCTCCTATGATTGCTCATGATCACACCCAAATACTTGTTTTGGGGAACCAAGTGATGATCATTTAGCATAGGAATGATGCTATAAAACTTGTAAAATGATTTCTTGCAAACTGGGATCACAAACAGTTTGTCCAGCTTCAGACAGAATACCCTGTTTCTGTTCTGAACTGGACTGTTCTTGAGCAAACTGTAAAACCCCAGAATTGCCTCCTCCAGCCGTACGGCTACTTTAGGTAGGAGGGCAAAATTGTCTGTTTTGCCCTCTGACCTTTATCTTATCACTCAAGGGCCCCCTTTTCAGCCGAGTTTTCACAAATAAAATGAACAGCAGAATTTTTCCGTTAAATACACACACACACACGTATGCACATTTTAACTAACTTAGGGAGACTCGGCTTTGTCCGAGGCAACTTGAGAGGACATAAAAACTCCCCCCCAAGTTGTAACCTGACCTCCGAACCTTTGAACTCAAACCTTTGTCATTTTGTTGGGTTTAAAATTAACAAAATGTGGCGACTCCGTTAAATTTGACCGGTTCCCGTGTTTGGCATTTTGTCCTCGAGCGAACCATCGCTTGTTTCGCCCCGAGGACAGGATCCTTACAGTGGCGACTCCGTTGGGGAGTAGAGTGCTTTCGGACTTCTTTCTAGAAGGTTCGGGGGCATTCTTGTATGGGTCAAACTACCATTCCCGTTAGTTGACTTCTTGCATATTTGTGTGTGTTTGCTGTTTCTGTTTGAACTGTTTTGAGTACATACGTTCTGGAAACACAATAAACTGGGGCTTGATGATCAGAAGTTGGAGAAACTGAGAAAAAAACTTCACCCTCTTGCTTTAGCCGTACGGCTACTTTGGGTAGGGACCAGAATGTTGCCAATTAATAGTTTGGTGCAGGGCTGCAACATTCTGGGTGCCCCCTCTGCTTCTGCTTGTCCAGGTTCTAAATTTACAGTCTTACTTGTGCACATTACCTTCATTCTTTTGGCCAAAACTTGGTTTTAAAAGGTAATAAAACTTGGTTATGCATGATCTTTTGTCAATAAAATGGTTTCCAAAACCTCATCGTGCATAACCCCTTTTGTAAGGGTTTTCTTGAGTCTCCTCGTTGTGCAGAAATTGCTTTGTATAAAAGGGTTTCAATGTAAAATATTTCTTTTGCAAAATTTTGATTCAAAATTCTTTGTTGTGCACAACTTGGTACATGTACAAGTTTTGGTCTTTGTTTGCTTATATTCTTTGATTTGTTGTGTATAGATTTCTTAATTCAGGCTTGTTCATACTTGTTCATATCTTGCTCATGCCATGCTCATGATATCGAAAAACGAATTGAAAATCTCTCTTTTTACTCAAAAAAAAAAAGGAGCATAGAATGACTTCACACTACGCGCACTTGACCGTGCACGTTCCAAATACCCTTTAAACCCGGGGTGGATGCCACGATGCAGCTCGTTGGTTGCTCTTGTTCCCTTCGATGCGCGCACGGGTCCATCCCACCTTCCCTTCCGAACCGAGTCAACCACACTTATCCGTGACACACAAATACCGTGACTATGGTTGGTTTTTGGTCTAGATCACGTTACCACGTCCTTTATATGTGCTCAAAGCTAATTGTGGCCAAATTAATGCCCGAGTTGTGACTCCTTGATGAAATGCAAGCGTGGCCTAACCAGCCTCCAACTCGTGTGTTAGTGACGACCGCAATTAGCAAGGGCCATGTGCTAAGGATAGGGTGACACTGTGTCGTTAAGCCCTAATGAACGAGTTATTTTTGATCATCCTTAAGCCCATGGTCAAGGATCGAGACGCCTCATTCAAAATGAGGTCATGTCGGAATGTCGGTGCAGCCTTCGGTGTAGCCTTCGGAGAAAAGTCTCGATCCCGACTGGGGCTTAACCATGATTAGGATGACCCGCGTATTGGGAACCTTACGATGCACTAGACCCTAGGTTCATTTCTTTTGATTGGTGGAACCCGCGTGCCCTATAGGACCCTTGTCCGGGATAGTCCGTCCTTGGGAGCGTGCAATACAGGTGAAAAACGAGGGGTCTATAGACGTAGTGATGGCCTCCACTGATCCAGGGTTTATATTAGTTGCGAAAAAAGAAGAGAAATCTTTTCCAACCATTTAGGAATAAAAATGTGTTTTAAGTAAACTTGAATGATTTATTAATTGCGCGTTGCATGAGCTTGCTCCGTTTTTTGCTTCCTGTCTTTGATACATTGCATTGTTTCGCTAACCAGTGTCACCCCCGTTAAGTCTTTGGAAGGATCCATGTTATCCTTCAAGACCTCCGTCAAGTCCCGTTTAGTCTTCGGACGGATCCATGTTATCCTCCAAGACTCTTGATTAGTCCCGTTTAGTCTTCGGACGGATCCATGTTATCCTCCAAGACTCTTGATTAGTCACGTTTAGTCTTTGGACGGATCCATGTTATCCTCCAAGACTCTTGATTAGTCACGTTTAGTCTTCGGACGGATCCATGTTATCCTCCAAGACTCTTGATTAGTCCCGTTTAGTCTTTGGACAGATCCATGTTATCCTCCAAGACTCTTGATTAGTCCCGTTTAGTCTTCGGACGGATCCATGTTATCCTCCAACACTCTTGATTAGTCCCGTTTAGTCTTCGGACGGATCCATGTTATCCTCCAAGACTCTTGATTAGTCCCGTTTAGTCTTTGGACGGATCCATGTTATCCTCCAAGACTCTTGATTAGTCCCGTTTAGTCTTTGGACGGATCCATGTTATCCTCCAAGACTCTTGATTAGTCCCGTTTAGTCTTCGGACGGATCCATGTTATCCTCCAAGACTCTTGATTAGTCCCGTTTAGTCTTCGGACGGATCCATGTTATCCTCCAAGACTCTTGATTAGTCCCGTTTAGTCTTCGGACGGATCCATGTTATCCTCCAAGACTCTTGATTAGTCCCATTTAGTCTTTGGACGGATCCATGTTATCCTTTAAGACTTTTGATTAGTCCCATTTAGTCTTCGGACGGATCCATGTTATTCTCCAAGACTTTTGATTAGTCCCGTTTAGTCTTTGGACGGATCCATGTTATCCTCCAAGACTTTTGAATAGTCCCGTTTAGCCTTTGGACGGATCCATGTTATCCTCCAAGACTTTTGATTAGTCCCGTTTAGTCTTTGGAAGGATCCATGTTATCCTTCAAGACCTCCGTCAAGTCCCGTTAAGTCTTTGGAAGGATCCATGTTATCCTTCAAGACCCTCGTTAAGATCCCCGTTGAGACCCTAGGAAAAGTCACCTAGGTCCCCGCAAAGATCCCCGTTAAATTCTAAGAATAGTCCCCTAGGAAGCCAGTCAAGTCCTTGGATGGATTCTCGTTAAGACAGTAGTCGTGTTCGTCCTTCCCTCTTAAGATTCTAAACCCGTTCGAACTACGGTGACCTGAGCCTCTCATCACGTGGGACCCCCTCCCTCGTGGTGAGGGGAACGTAGGCAACTTCGGCCCGGTCAAATATCCCAAATAGAGACACGTGTGTCTTTAACCCAAGTGTTCACCCAATGTTTACCCGAGCCTAAACTACCTTTTTTTCCGTGGCTTAGATGAAGTGGAAGAGACCATCATGTCGCCGACTGGTGCGTGTGGAGTCAGAAAGTTCCCCGGTTACTACAACCTCTCTGATCCGGTACCTCAGAAAGATCACCTCAGTGGACAGTAGCTTGAGAAATGACGCCGCGGATAATTCGGATGGCCTAACGAACGAAGAGTTGTTCCAAGTTTTGGAAACCCTCGGGGCTGAGAAAGAGGTCATCACAGAAAGCCACAGAGAAACGCAAACTCCGCCTGATGGGTCGACGAGGCAAATAGGTGTTACAGCTCTGTTTCAAATCGATGGGCCCTTCGCCAAAGCAACCAACCACAATGAAAAGGTGGAAGCTACCTGACCTCCAGACTGTAACCAAAGATTTCCCCTCCATCTCATCAAAATACCGAGACCTCCATTTCTCCGCCCCAACACGCCGTCGTCCACAACGAGCCTCTCACTCAAATCTTACTCACTCCGCCTCATCCCAAATCCACCATCTCCCATGGGACGCCTCCTATAAAACCCCAAGCACGATCCACTCAAAAGGCCCGCAAACCACCATCCACACCAGTTACGTCCCGAGCATCTTACTCACAACACTTTTCCGATCGTATCCCTTGTCGGCTTGATGCCATCAACCAAGTCACCAGAGCTCAGTCACTGTTTAGACCGTACATGGGTACCCGAACCGGCATCACCAACTTGCCTCCACCAGGTTTCCCGATGAGATCCCACGGAGACCCGTATCATTTCTATGGTCCGAGACCTTTTGGACCACAAGCTCCTTGCATGCCTCCAATGTATATTCCTACAAGCCACCAGGGTTATGGTTATGGGTATGCCTACACCCATGCACCTCCACAGAATCCTCATGTTGCACCTCAGTTGGGCACGTTGTTGGAGAAGAGAAAGCAAATGGAAGATAAGTTTGAAAAGACACTCGATGGGCACCCTTTTGCATCGAGTAGCGGTGATCCTCATCCCCACCACGCTCCGGTCAACAATGAACAAAAAGCCAAAGGCCGAGCCGAGCTCCATTTCACAAGGTACGAGGATTTCGGAATACCCATAAGCAAGGTATTTGAGAAATTGGTTAGGCAAGGCCTTGCAAAACCTCTTGTCAACTACCAACCCACAAACCCCAAGGGACGTCTCGACACAACTGAATGGTGTGCCTTTCACAACTACCATGGGCACGACACCAACGATTGCATTGCTCTGAAACGCATCATCCGGAAGTTAATCGCGCAAGGAAAGCTTGAACACCCTGGTTTGGGAACTTGATGGCGCTGTGGTTGCCGTAACAGAAGATGAGCTTCAAAACCCCTTCCATCGCCCCTTTTTAGGAAGAGTCAAAGTCCATTGTTAGGACGTGTGATAAGTCTTTAGGGAAAGTCGGTTAAGATGCTTGTTAGGTTGAGTTAAGGTCTTGATTCCCCGGTTGATGCCATGTGGTGACCATTTTGGGTCCATTGTCAGTTCTCAATTAATAAGATTATTATTGTCATTTTTGCCTTGTCAAAAATTTTACAAAAATGTGTGTGTGAGTTTTTCACCCAAAACAAGAAGTGTGTCTTTCAGAAAAAGAAAAATGGAGATCAAGTTTTCTCAAAATAAAAGGTCGTATTTGCCTAAAAGGTTAATCCGCTAATGAAGCATGCTTCTCGAATCATGGTTAATAATTTCACCTCGAGGTTTAAAATGCTAAAGTCCTTTGCGGTTTTGTCCCCCGGAAACATCGTCCAAGGAGCCCACATCCGAATTGGCGTCCGAGACAACCATACACATGAGCGGGAAGACCAAACAGTTGGGACACCGTCCACAAGAAGAGGCCCGAGCTTCAGGATCCTGAGAATGGCTACACCAAATGAAAGACTGTGCCCTCGTCAAGTGCTATACACGAAGGTTATGCACTTTGGAAAGGGAATCACCAAAAGTCTTGGCCAATAGGCAAGCTCCCAACTCGCCCTCATGAGTAGACGACCCCGGCAACTGCAACGCCAAGCCAAGTGGAGGCCTCGCGAAATCTTTCCCGACGACATGGAACCCGAGTTCCCCGTGGAAGACATGGAATATCCCGCCGACAACCCCTCCAACAACTGTGGAAGAAAATGGATCATCGTGCTTCATGGGACCCATCCTTTAAAAAAAAAAAAAAAAAGGATGTGAGTCTTCCAGCCTCGTAGGTTCTAGAAAGAAAAAAAAAGGAGTCCATTCTGGACCGTGTCTTTTTATTTTTACAGAGTTCCGCACTTGGACATGTATGTACAAAGTTATCTAAATAAAAAAGTCATTTTCCTTCTCTTCTCTCTAGACTTGAGACATTATTTGCAATATATGTTTACTCTTGAAATTGCCTTGCTTGTTATTATCAATTGATTGCTACGTCCCCAAAATGACGAATTGACTTCTAAGCATACTAGTCAATGACGACTCATTAAGGATGAATTGACCTAACACAAATGAAAAGCGCCAAATGCAAACAATTAATCTTGATATGAATAAGTGTTATGATCAATTGGCATGAAGAAACCATCAATGGCAAATCTTCCCTCCTACATTACCCCGATACACAACCCTATACACCTTTCCTATACAAATCCTTGATGCGCATCAAAGGCATCCCGAGACAATGAAAAGGCGAGGATGTTGTTGCTCAACCACCAAGATTCAACCACGATCGCACATGCGCAACCAAGCAAAGGACTTCCCAGATCTTCAAAAGTCAAAGTAAGAAGTGGCAGAATTCCACCAAGGGGCTACAAATGAGCCAATGTCCAAGGTAGCAAGTTGGGGCTAATGTTTCCCCTCTCTCTAAAAAAAAAAAAAATGATAAGAGAGAAAGAAATGGATAATGGAAAAAAAGGAAAGCAAATGAATATTGGCAAAGAGGAAGTTTACCTCAAAAGCTCACCAAGTTCACCGCAAAAGTCCACCTCAAAGAACATCCCGAGGAGTTCACCACAAAGAAAAGCGATCTACATCAGCAAAGCAACAACATCCTTCGAAAGGACACCAACCCCAGCAAAAGAAGGCCCCACGGCCGAACTACGGCGACCTGAGCTCCTCAAATTGAGGGGAACGTAGGCAACCTTCGGGTCCGGTCACAGCATAAAATGAATCCATCAAACCTCGATCCTCCCAAAATGACCCGGTTCTCTTCCCTTGGTCCTATCAATGACCAATTTCCCAGAAAGTGACCAATCTCCCCATAAACACCTTTTGATCTTGCCATTGATCGAATCTTAATCTTAATTGATCACAACATCTATACATGTTAAGGCTAATTGCTTGTTATAATCTTGACTTAATAATAAACATGGTCCATTCCAGCAATCATTTGATGATATTAACTAGGGAAAATTTCAAATGTCTCAACAAGTCTTCTTCTCTCTACATCTTAGGAAAGAGCTAAACACTTGTATTCTATCGAGCAAGGGCTTCCTCCCGTTCCATGATAATACATTGTTCACCAAAATAAAGGGACTCTCTCCCGCCTAAATAAAGGCCCTTGCATGTCTCCTCCAAAAAATACTTTAAAGTCCCCGTTCTATCGAGTCGGCTGGATCACTCATAAAAAGGGAAAAGAAAAAGACGCAAAAAAGTAGCCCGCTAGGCTGAAAACCCGCAAGGGCGGCCTAGGCAAAAGAAAGGGTGCGTCATGAAAAAAGGGATGGGTTCCTAACCTCACTTCAAAGGTCAAAAGACGATATTGGGTCTACGCAAACATCAAAAGTCGGAGGAGGACATGGGGCTACCCCGACATCAATGGCAACAAGGACATGGGGCTACCCCGACACATTCAGTGACATTGGGGATACGTCGCCATCAATAGGAACAAGGACATGGGGCTACCCCGACATCGACAACAAGAGGTTTCTCTACTCCCGACCGCTCCTAAGAAATGGACAAAGCTCAAAAGGACTTTATGCATATAAACCTCGCGGTTAAGTTAAAACCAAAATTTGACTAAACATGTTTCGTTAAAAGATTTGCCTTCAAAAGTAAGCATTCTCAAATTTGGCCATTTGGCACCATTTATCAAAGACAATGTTTCAAGCAAAATGCTTTTGATCTCCCCTCAAAATGATTTTTCCAAAGTCTTGGACCCTTTTTGTCCGCAATGAGTCTTGAAGGTCACCCCTAGGCTCTTTCCCGGTATCAAGAAAATGTGTCAACCATCCCGTAGTGTAGGCTTGACCAAATCTTCGTCCCCCGAGTGACCCTTTTGGTTAAAAAAAAAACCTTCGTCCCCAGGGTGACCCCTTTAGATTAAAACCTTGACTTAGAATAGTCGTTATAGGCTAGAGCCTTTGTCCCGGCAGTCCTTAGAGGGACGTAAGACCAGTTTTCCTTTGTCAAACTCCCCAAAGGTGGAGTTGACTCGAATGTTTTGTCCCTGCAGTCCTTAGAGGGACGTAAGACCAGTTTGCCTTTGTCAAACTCCCCAAAGGTGGAGTTGACTCGAATGTTTTGTCCCAGAAATCCTTAGTGGGATGTAAGACCAGTTTGCCTTGTCAAACTCCCCAAAGGTGGAGTTGACTCGAATGTTTTGTCCCGGCAATCCTTAGTGGGATGTAAGACCAGTTTGCCTTGTCAAACTCCCCAAAGGTGGAGTTGACTCGAATGTTTTGTCCCGGCAATCCTTAGTGGGATGTAAGACCAGTTTGCCTTGTCAAACTCCCCAAAGGTGGAGTTGACTTGAATGTTTTGTCCCGGCAGTCCTTAGAGGGACGTAAGACCAGTTTTCCTGTCAATCTCCCCAAAGATGGAGTTGACCCTAGTCAAGCTATGACTTAGAATAGTCGTTATAGGCTAGAGCCTTTGTCCCGGCAGTCCTTAGAGGGACGTAGGACCAGTTTTCCTGTCAATCTCCCCAAAGATGGAGTTGACCCTAGTCAAGCTATGACTTAGAATAGTCGTTATAGGCTAGAGCCTTTGTCCCGGCCGTCCCTAGTGGGACGTAAGACCAATTTTCCCGTCAAAACTCCCTAAAGATGGAGTTGACCAAACCTTGACTCAAAATAGTCATTATAGGCTAGAGCCTTTATCCCGGCAGTCCTTAGTGGGACGTAAGACCAGTTTACCTTGTTAAACTCCCCAAAGGTGGAGTTGACTCGAATGTTTTGACCCGGCAGTCCGAGTGGACGTAAGACCCTCCTTTTAGTCAATCATCTCGTAGTCAGAGTTGACCAAAACCCTGATTTTGACCAAAAGATGGAATGATGAAAAAGTTGACAAACCCTTTAGGTTGACCAAATGAGAGTTAAGCCCCTGTGAGATACAGCCTAGATCCCTAGAGTGACCCCATGTGAGAAAAGATTTAGGTCCTTTGAGTGACCCCTTTTGAGACAAGTCTAGGTCCCTTGAGTGACCCCTTGTGAGATAAAGTTTAAATCCCCCGAGTGACCCTTTCAAAGATAAAAATTAGGCCGTCCCTAACGTAAGCCCCGTAATGTCCATCCTTGTAAGCCAACCTTCTCGTAGTTAGTGTTGACCATATCCCGCCTCTGCCTCGCCTAGAGTCACGCTTCCTTGACCATGTTCTGTGTAATTCAACCCTCTCCGATAGAGCCAAGTTGACCATGTTCCGTGTAAGTCAACCCTCTCCGATAGAGCCAAGTTGACCATGTTCCGTGTAAGTCAACCCTCTCCGATAGAGCCAAGTTGACCATGTTCCGTGTAAGTCAACCCTCTCCAATGGAGCCAAGTTGACCCTGTCCCCAACAAGTCAACCCTCTCCCATAGAGCCAAGTTGACCATGTCTCGCCTCTGACCCCTAGAGTCATGCCTCCTTGCGGACCTTAGTAACCCCGCGTATCCCCGAACTACGTTAGGCTTGATTCCCCGCGAACGGGATACGTAGGAATCCTACACCACTAGGACCAGCCATGCAACCAAAATCGGCTAAAGCCGTCGTCCCGTCAGATTGGGATGCTTATTTTTATCGACAACCCCGCTCCTTCGAAGCGACGTTGCCGAGGGGCTCTGTAAGTACCCCAATCTGAAACCGACCTCTATTAGAGGTAGCCTTAGCACCGTTTCAGGGATAAGATGATAGGCTAGGACCTCCCTAGGATAAACTATAAATTCCAGGACTACTCTGGTATAAAATTGGAAAAATCCAGAAGCTCGCCAGGCTGAGCCGTACGGATGCTTTGGGGGACTAGAGGGGCCTAGCCGTACGGATGGTTTGGGCGCCCTCAGTCCCTATAAATAGAACCCCTTGCTGATCATTTCAGGGGGGGGGAGAAATACATATTAGGGAGGTCACTCTGCTGGAATTACCACAGAGTTAGAGTGAGAGTGATCACCAACAAAAAAGGAGAGAAGAAAGGAAGATTGGCCTTAACCATCATAGGTAAATCCACCTCCCCCCTCCTTTCTCTTCATCTTACTCCTATTTTATTTCTCATATCTTGGTTATACATGTATTTACTATTCATTCATGCAAAGACTTGTCCATTTCAAGCACCTTTTGTTTCTTGCAAGACTTGTCCATTATCAAGCACTATATATCTATCTATTACATTACTATCTTATCCAAGCTATGAGAAGTTCAAAGGTGCCCTCCATACTTTGTATGGAAGAGGTTCTAAACCTAGACACTCATAGACTTGTTGATTGTCATTTACATTCTTTATTTATTTAAATGTTGTGTTTGTTTGGCCATGATAATCATGAGGATGGTGGAACCTTAGTGTCCATCATTTTCCTCTTTGGTTTAGCCTCAAATGTCACGCCCCGAAAAATCCAAAAATCCATAAATATAAAATTCACATACTACACATCTCCGAAACGCTAAATACCAAACCGGGCGCGTGAATTCAACCATAAAACCAATATACTCAAACAACTCCTCAACGAGGAGATAACTCGGAGATTAAATACAATTGCGGAAGCAAGAATTAACTAATTATACATTTACTCAAAAGACAACAGTCTTTGCAAAACACTAAGCAACCACTACCTCTCCAAAATACATAAAGGCGTCGGAGAGCAACTAGTCCAAAGGAGATCAATCTGCTCAGAAGTTTCCCACTATAACGAACCTCAAAATGCTACCACAAGCTTTCCTGGGGGGGGGTTGAGAAAAACAATTTGAAACAAGAAAACGGGGTGAGATAAATCTCAGTAAGTTACTAAATGCAACAAGGTGTCATGCTATCATGATAATCACAAAGGAACAATATCAATAAGCATTCACAATTCATATAACATGAAAGGTATGGTCCATTCATCATATAACACATAATGCGGAAATAAACACTCATAAGTGGATACTGAGCCAAGGTTCTAGAGACGGAACACAATCCCTCGAGAAGAGTCCGTTGAGCAGCATGAAAGAGCTGAAGCCGGTTCCGGAACCAAGTAACAACAACAACCAGTAATGGGGGAAATAACACAAAGTCATACCCCCAAGCCAATAGCTAGAATACTCACCATAGGAGCTAGCTCATCCCAACCACGATCACGGGAAGGGGCATCCCACTCAAGGCCACTGAACATGGGGAAACTGGGTTACCAGTGAAGTACATTATACTGGACTTGGCTCGTGCCATTATAATATACATCACTGCCCAAAACAAATACAACAATGCCAGCTGGACTCCATACAAGCACACAGTAATAAATACTCGCTTGAAACAACAACGGGGCAATGATTCCAAAGTAGGGAACCAAGCCAAAATCATCACAAAGGATGCAAACCATTTCTCATGAAGAGATCAACAACAACATCAACACATGAAGCTACTCAAAAAGAGTCAAACGGTTATCCACATTCATACATTGCAAACATGGTCACAAACGGACTAAACCCAACACTCTCAAACAATACTTAGTCAAATACCATAACACGTTTGTTCACAAAGGAACCATACCCAATAATTACCATAAGGATGCAACTATTACTCAAGAAGAGTCAACAACAACGACAACGGGAAGTCTTTCATAAAAGAGTTCAACCACGATAAACAGAATTGCTCATAAGGAGCCCAACAACATTGATCATTAAAACAAATGATTCCAAGAAAAGGTTCCATACCAAACACATCCTAAAGATGATATCCATAAGTTACTCATTAAGAGCACAACCCAAACGGTCACTCATAAATAGTACCACGACCATTACCAAGATGACCCTAAAAGCCTGCTCATAGAGATATACTAGGACTATGAACTCAACCATCTCATCACACCTAGAATTCCAAAGTAGGAAATCAGAATGAATACACCTTAAGGTTAATCAAACCGTAAGTACCCAATTGCCAATTCACGCTTTACCTCCGTTCATAACGAACCAATTCTAAACACCCCAAACGAATCCAAAAGGTTACACTTATTAGAACATGATCACGACCGGACTAAATCCTACACTTTGGTGTTCAATAACAACCCTCTAGGTACTATAGGACATCGCCTAAAATCTAGACCAAGTCTTACTCGAAAATCAATTCGATTGGAACAATCACGAACACATCATAAGATGCCCAAACATTCCCAAACAATACTTGATCAAATTACATAACACTATTGTTCACAAAGGAACCCATTCCAATTACTAAAGTGTTCCACAGTGCCCAACTAAGTCAACTAGAATAGTACTACGGAACCTAGACCGAGACTACACCTTGATCTTAAACCTCAAAGAAAAGACAACCATTATTATCTGGGACCATGCTTACAATAGAACCATTTCATAGTACTCGAAAAGATCTTTCCAACGATAGTTTACACGTCCAAAACGGAGTCCGGACGAAGAAGTTATGGCCTCCGGAAGATTGAGCGAAAACCGGACAAACTGGAAAAAGAGGGGTGCGCACGCCTCCCTAAAAATGGGTGCGCGCGCCTCCCTTGATCAGAAGGTTGCGTTTTTGAATCATAAAAGGGTGCGCAAGCCTCCCAAAACATGGTGCGCGCGCCTCCTTCCCCGGAGGGACGAAATCCGGCCAAAATTCTGGGTTTCTTCCAAAAATCAACCCAAACTAAAACCAAACCAAAATCTAACATCTCCAACAAGTATAACAAGGTACTAGAACAACTTATAAGTCTAAAATGACTCATATAACATCTATTAGACAACCTAAACCAAGAGATGATTCAAACACCCAATTTTCACCAAAAGTGAATAAAATGCAAATTCACTCCAAAATCAACCAAGGGAGCAATAAATGGCATTCTTATCATCATATAAACATGGAATGATATTTCTAGCATAAAAATGGGGGAAAGTAACTTACCCGGATTTTATCAACGGTGACAGAACTCGAAATTTCTTTGATCCCTACGATCCTATCGACGATCTAAACATTTATCATGTTATGAGAAATGAGAAATAATGGGAGGAAGATGACTCAAATGAAGAGAGAATGAGAGAGAGGCTTACCTTCTACAATGGAGGAGAAGTGAGAGAGGAAGTGTGCTGGGAGAAAATGAGGGAGTGAGGAAGGAGAGGGGTGATGGAGGGAGTAAGTAGGATGATTAAAGGGATTTACACATAGACCCCCTCCCCTACACACTAACTCAACCATCTTATTTTCCCCACTAACATTTAAGACCCAACACTCTACACTAACACAATTAACCAATTAAATGTTAGGCACGACCACATCATGAGACCCAAAATGCACACATAAATATTTAAATAACTAAATAATTTAAATAAATAAATAAGCAAATAAATAAATAATAATTATTTATTACTAATAAAATAGAGCCTAGTTTTCGGGTCGTGACAATCTACCCTCCTTAAAAAGAATTCGCCCGCGAATTCTCTCATCAAAATTTATAACACGAAGTCATATCGAGGCTACATAATATCGGTTCCCGTATAGCACTCATAACCCCATTCCAGTACCTATTGGATAATTCAAACATAGTCCCCATGACTCAATTAACCCAACATATATGAAACAAATACATATCTCAAGTATACTCGTATCACACATCCTAAAGTCAACTTCTTCCTTTATCTGGAACTTCGATTTCCCACGACTATCACTTGATCATCGATCATGACATATGACTGATTTGATCCTGATTAGTATTACGCTTCCAATCAACCCCTTAAATTACCAATTTCATAAGTTTTACTTTTCCGGTTCTTCCGTACGTATTGACGATCTAGGCGTCATCCCATAATCATACTACTACCCGAACAAATAAGAGAAGGAATAGAGATAACAATTACTGTCACCCAATGACTCAATGATATACTCAAAATTTTACCGTTATCAACTATCCGGTTAAATATGATCCCACCACTATACTCGCTTTCCTTATAAGATGAAACATCATACAGTCATATTCTTTGAATTCCTCGAATCTACTTGCATTATTTCATACTTAGTTTTCTAAGGAAATATATCCGTCCACTCTTGATAGTCCATTAACATAACATTTCAACTTGGTCCCAAAATAAAATAGAATATACAATCTGCTAAGGAAATGCCAATAAAATCACAATCCATCCCAAGTCATAGATAGTTCTTTTTATCAAGAGTTAATCATCGAAACACACATAAATACTTCATCACTCCTAATCGTTACTTACCTCAGTCTCTATTTGGAAGCATCATTATCGATAACGAGTTGATCAGCTTTCTCTAAAATGGAAAACCTGACTTATCTCCAAGAAAACATAACACCGGTTATACCTTGCAAGATAACAGTGATACTAGCTAAATCCACAAAACCATATCAATACTTAAATTATTATCAATCTTTATTTTAATAATCGAAAGTTGATTTCACACTCATCGGTTCTTATTAAAGTCAAGAAGTCCCAAAATATGTGTATCTCATTTTACATATTTGCCTACACCTGCAGATACTAATTAATACCTGAAGAACCCAATTACAAAACAATAAATCCTCTAACTCATGCTAAAACTTGCGGACCCTTGCTTCTCCCAAGAAATTTTAAATAAAATCCCAAATGGGTAATAATTCTCGGCCTACAACTTGGTGTGTATCAATATAATACTAAATCATTCACTCCCAAAAATCAAATTATGATTTAAAAATAATAATCTTTGATAACACTATGCCATTTATCCATCCAAATGGTATAACCAAGAATTCAAAATAAATAAACCCCATAATAGAAATTGCCTTCGCTATTACCTCATATTCGACCTTTGACAACCATAGCCACTTATAAATCAAACTCTGACTAAACCACTGATCCACTTCAGGAATTTACTAATTCACCAATATAAGAGAACAAACACTAATTCGTCATAGTGACCTAATTGAACTTTCCGAAAATATCACATTTAGACCCAAAATCACCCAACTCGAAGATCGACAATTAGATAAGAAACACTATTCAATCAAGCTTCCCAACCACTCAGAGACTGGTCAGGATTATTTACAAACTTAGCGACCAAAATGAAATATCCGCTCATACTCATCTTTAAGCATTCTTTCAAATCTCTACTATACATTTCTCCCATGAAGATTAATATAACTTATCACTAAAGATGCACCCACTTATAACCCATTATGCCTCTAAGCAAAGTCACACAATCAGTATACAAATACTCACCGCAAATCCATAACAACTAAGAGATTTGGACCGCATAGAAAGCTAAACCATACTACTTAACTTGTCAACACTCTATGTAGGCGGCATAACCAAATCACCTTAACTTCATCATTAGAAATCACGAAATTTCGTACTCGGGGACACACCTCAACATAAATCACCTAATGAGAACAAACATACGAATATAGCACAAGGCATTTCCACTTTACGAAATAGGTACGCCCAAGTATTCAAAGACTCACACTTCGATTCTCAAACCAGCAGACCCCAATGGAAACAATACTATTAACACTAGTCCTATGCCTCAAATACCACAAGAGAAGGGCCAATCGATGCCAAAATCACCTCCATAACTCAACCAATTAAGGCCATCAACTCTATCCAAACTGATAGTTATCCTGAAACCCAAAATTTCGAATCAAAACAATTCCCATATATCCAACAGAATATATATCAAAAATCCTTGAAACAAGGTACAAGATATCATTGATCACCCCAATTTCTCAATAACTTAATCGTCTCACTTCTTCGATCTCAAACCTTACTATTAAAGGCAACTAGTTGACCTCAAATAAAACTTAGTTTCTCTAAACCGCTCAAAATCATAACACCCAAGTGTTGAAACCTATTCAATATCAGAGTTCTTATTCCTTTGCAAGGTCTAAAACCAGGCTCTGATACCAACTGTCACGCCCCGAAAAATCCAAAAATCCATAAATATAAAATTCACATACTACACATCTCCGAAACGCTAAATACCAAACCGGGCGCGTGAATTCAACCATAACACCAATATACTCAAACAACTCCTCAACGAGGAGATAACTCGGAGATTAAATACAATTGCGGAAGCAAGAATTAACTAATTATACATTTACTCAAAAGACAACAGTCTTTGCAAAACACTAAGCAACCACTACCTCTCCAAAATATATAAAGGCGTCGGAAAGCAACTAGTCCAAAGGAGATCAATCTGCTCAGAAGTTTCCCACTACAACGAACCTCAAAACGCTACCACAAGCTTTCCTGGGGGGGGGGTTGAGAAAAACAATTTGAAACAAGAAAACGGGGTGAGATAAATCTCAGTAAGTTACTAAATGCAACAAGGTGTCATGCTATCATGATAATCACAAAGGAACAATATCAATAAGCATTCACAATTCATATAACATGAAAGGTATGGTCCATTCATCATATAACACATAATGCGGAAATAAACACTCATAAGTGGATACTGAGCCAAGGTTCTAGAGACGGAACACAATCCCTCGAGAAGAGTCCGTTGAGCAGCATGAAAGAGCTGAAGCCGGTTCCGGAACCAAGTAACAACAACAACCAGTAATGGGGGAAATAACACAAAGTCATACCCCCAAGCAAATAGCTAGAATACTCACCATAGGAGCTAGCTCATCCCAACCACGATCACGGGAAGGGGCATCCCACTCAAGGCCACTGAACATGGGGAAACTGGGTTACCAGTGAAGTACATTATACTGGACTTGGCTCGTGCCATTATAATATACATCACTGCCCAAAACAAATACAACAATGCCAGCTGGACTCCATACAAGCACACAGTAATAAATACTCGCTTGAAACAACAACGGGGAAATGATTCCAAAGTAGGGAACCAAGCCAAAATCATCACAAAGGATGCAAACCATTTCTCATAAAGAGATCAACAACAACATCAACACATGAAGCTACTCAAAAAGAGTCAAACGGTTATCCACATTCATACATTGCAAACATGGTCACAAACGGACCAAACCCAACACTCTCAAACAATACTTAGTCAAATACCATAACACGTTTGTTCACAAAGGAACCATACCCAATAATTACCATAAGGATGCAACTATTACTCAAGAAGAGTCAACAACAACGACAACGGGAAGTCTTTCATAAAAGAGTTCAACCACGATAAACAGAATTGCTCATAAGGAGCCCAACAACATTGATCATTAAAACAAATGATTCCAAGACAAGGTTCCATACCAAACACATCCTAAAGATGATACCCATAAGTTACTCATTAAGAGCACAACCCAAACGGTCACTCACAAATAGTACCACGACCATTACCAAGATGACCCTAAAAGCCTGCTCATAGAGATATACTAGGACTATGAACTCAACCATCTCATCACACCTGGAATTCCAAAGTAGGAAATTAGAATGAATACACCTTAAGGTTAATCAAACCGTAAGTACCCAATTGCCAATTCACGCTTTACCTCCGTTCATAACGAACCAATTCTAAACACCCCAAACGAATCCAAAAGGTTACACTCATTAGAACATGATCACGACCGGACTAAATCCTACACTTTGGTGTTCAATAACAACCCTCTGGGTACTATAGGACATCGCCTAAAATCTAGACCAAGTCTTACTCGAAAATCAATTCGATTGGAACAATCACGAACACATCATAAGATGCCCAAACATTCCCAAACAATACTTGATCAAATTACATAACACTATTGTTCACAAAAGAACCCATTCCAATTACTAAAGTGTTCCACGGTGCCCAACTAAGTCAACTAGAATAGTACTACAGAACCTAGAGTGTTCCACGGTGCCCAACTAAGTCAACTAGAATAGTACTACGGAACCTAGACCGAGACTACACCTTGATCTTAAACCTCAACGAAAAGACAACAATTCTTATCTGGTACCATGCTTACAATAGAACCATTTCATATTACTCAAAAATATCTTTCCAACGATAGTTTACACGTCCAAAACGGAGTCCGGACGAAGAAGTTATGGCCTCCGGAAGATTGAGCGAAAAACGGACAAACTGGAAAAAGAGGGGTGCGCACGCCTCCCTAAAAATGGGTGCGCGCGCTTCCCTTGATCAGAAGGTTGCGTTTTTGAATCATAAAAGGGTGCGCACGCCTCCCCCAACATGGTGCGCGCGCCTCCTTGCCCGAAGGGACGAAATCCGGCCAAAATTCTGGGTTTCTTCCAAAAATCAACCCAAACTAAAACCAAAGCAAAATCTAACATCTCCAACAAGTATAACAAGGTACTAGAACAACTTATAAGTCTAAAATGACTCATATAACATCTATTAGACAACCTAAACCAAGAGATGATTCAAACACCCAATTTTCACCAAAAGTGAATAAAATGCAAATTCACTCCAAAATCAACCAAGGGAGCAATAAATGGCATTCTTATCATCATATAAACATGGAATGATATTTCTAGCATAAAAATGGGGGAAAGTAACTTACCCGGATTTTATCAACGGTGACAGAACTCGAAATTTCTTTGATCCCTACGATCCTATCGACGATCTAAACATTTATCATGTTATGAGAAATGAGAAATAATGGGAGGAAGATGACTCAAATGAAGAGAGAAGGAGAGAGAGGCTTACCTTCTACAATGGAGGAAAAGAGAGAGAGGAAGTGTGCTGGGAGAAAATGAGGGAGTGAGGAAGGAGAGGGGTGATGGAGGGAGTAAGTAGGATGATTAAAGGGATTTACACATAGACCCCCTCCCCTACACACTAACTCAACCATCTTATTTTCCCCACTAACATTTAAGACCCAACACTCTACACTAGCACAATTAACCAATTAAATGTTAGGCACGACCACATCATGAGACCCAAAATGCACACATAAATATTTAAATAACTAAATAATTTAAATAAATAAATAAGCAAATAAATAAATAATAATTATTTATTACTAATAAAATAGAGCCTAGTTTTCGGGTCGTGACATCAAAATCCCACTTTTGGGTCATAAAGATTCAATCTTTATGTGTTATTTTGACTCTTGGAAGGATTTTAAGTCATAAAATGTCATCTTGGTGATAAAGTTCCAATCTTTATTCACCAAATGACCAACTTTGGTCCAAAGGGGACACTTATCAACTTTCTTGATTTTCTCCTATGATTGCTCATGATCACACCCAAATACTTGTTTTGGGGAACCAAGTGATGATCATTTAGCATAGGAATGATGCTATAAAACTTGTAAAATGATTTCTTGCAAACTGGGATCACAAACAGTTTGTCCAGCTTCAGACAGAATACCCTGTTTCTGTTCTGAACTGGACTGTTCTTGAGCAAACTGTAAAACCCCAGAATTGCCTCCTCCAGCCGTACGGCTACTTTAGGTAGGAGGGCAAAATTGTCTGTTTTGCCCTCTGACCTTTATCTTATCACTCAAGGGCCCCCTTTTCAGCCGAGTTTTCTCAAATAAAATGAACGACAGAATTTTTCCGTTAAATACACACATACACGTATGCCAATTTTAACTAACTTAGGGAGACTCGGCTTTGTCCGAGGCAACTTGAGAGGACGTAAAAACTCCCCCCAAGTTGTAACCTGACCTCCGAACCTTTGGACTCAAACCTTTGTCATTTTGTTGGGTTTAAAATTAACAAAATGTGGCGACTCCATTAAATTTGACCGGTTCCCGTGTTTGGCATTTTGTCCTCGAGCGAACCATCGCTTGTTTCACCCAGAGGACAGGATCCTTACACTATGGTGGACATATTATCGCAGAATATTGGGCAGTTTGCTTCATGAATTCCATAATCCACCAATTGTTGCTTCATCCATAGGATTTGGCAGCAGCAGCTCCCAGCAGCAATGTATTCAGCTTCTGTAGTGGAGATGGACACAGCAGCTTGCTTCTTGCTTGCCCATGCAACAAGTCGATTTCCAAGGAAATGACAAGTTCCACTAGTGCTCTTCCTGTCAATTGTGCATGCTGCGTAATCTGCATCTGAATAACCTAGCAAATCGAAATTCTAATCTTTGGTGTACCAAAGTCCAAGGTTAATAGTTCCAGAGAGATAACGAATAATGCGTTTAACAGCAGTTAAGGGCGCTTCTCTAGGGTCCGCTTGATAGCGCGCACAGACACAAATACTAAACATAATATCTGGCCTACTTGCAGTAAGATAAAGGAGAGAGCCAATCATACCTCGATATAAAGTTTGATCAACTTTCTTACCTTTCAAGTCTTTGTCAAGTTTGTTGCCCGTGGCCATTGGAGTGTCGTATGCTTTAGCATTTTCAAGTCCAAATTTCTTGATTAGGTCTCTTGTGTACTTGGCTTGATTTATGAAGATGTCATCATTCAATTGCTTGATTTGAAGCCCGAGGAAGAATGTGAGTTCTCCCATCATGCTCATCTCAAACTTTCTTTTCATGAGCTTCTCAAAGCGCTTACAAAGTAACTCATTACTTGAACCAAATATAATATCATCGACATAAATTTGAACAAGTAAAGAATGATCATTATACTTAGCAATAAAAAGAGTTGTATCGATTTTACCGCGCTTGAAGCCTTTCTCTAGTAGGAATTTTGATAGCGTATCATACCATGCTCTTGGAGCTTGCTTAAGTCCATACAAAGCTTTTTGAAGTTTGAAGACGTGATTTGGAAATCTGCTATCTTCAAATCCAGGTGGTTGAGCAATGTAGACCGTCTCTTGGAGTTCACCGTTGAGAAATGCGCTCTTCACATCCATTTGATAAAGCTTGAATTTCTTGTGAGAGGCATAAGCTAAGAAAATTCTTATAGCTTCAAGTCTTGGTACAGGCGCAAATGTTTCATCGTAGTCGATTCCTTCCTCTTGCCTATAGCCTTGCGCAACCAACCTTGCTTTGTTTCTTGTGATGCTTCCATTCTCATCCATCTTGTTTCTGAATACCCATTTTGTACCAATAACTCCTTGGTCATTAGGTCTGGGTACTAAGGTCCAAACCTTGCAGCGTTCAAATTGGTTAAGCTCTTCTTGCATAGCAGTAACCCAGCTTGAATCTTGGAGCGCTTCGTCAATCTTCTTTGGTTCGATTTGAGAGATAAAGGAGTGATATTCATCATCAAAGTTTGATGTTCTCCTAGTACGAACCCCTACATTGAGATCACCAATGATGTTTGAAGTTGGATGATCTCTAACTTCACGAACCTCGGGAGGTAAGTTAGGTTGAGTGGTAGGAATACGTAGATCTTCAATGGGTACTTCATTTGCTCCAGCATCGAGATCATCAAAAGTGATTTACTGAAGCGGAGAAACGTTATACGCAGGAGGAGGTGTTTGCGCATCAGGAGTCGTCACTTCTGGCGTAGCATCTGGTGTATGCGCATGAGATGGACTTGCTTGATTCTGATTTTGATAATCATTCTGCGCAGGTGCAGTTTGAGGCTGCGTACCTGTCTCATCATTCTCAATAGAATCATCAGAATCATTTGGAGCCAAATGTGGCTCAAGGAGAGAATGCTCATCAAAAGTAACATGTACAAATTCTACAATTACTAGAGTAGTTCTATTAAAAACACGAAAAGCTTTAGAATGTTTGGCATACCCAACGAAAATACCTTCTTCTGCTTTGGCGTCGAATTTACCTCTATGATCTTTGCCATTGTAGAGGATATAGCATTTGCAGCCAAAAATCTTGAAGAAAGCAATGTTGGGCGCTCTTCCTCTCCATAGCTCATATGGAGTTTTGTTGAAGGCTTTGTTGATGAGGGATCTATTCTGAGTAAAGCAAGAAGTGTTGACAGCTTCACCCCAGAAATACTTTGGAAGCTTAGCTTCTGCTATCATTGTTTTTCCAGCCTCAATCAACGTGAGATTCTTTCTTTCCACAACGCCATTTTGTTGAGGAACTCCAGCAGCAGAGAAATTGTGATCAATTCCATGGTCATCGCAGTATTGAGCAACACCGTTATTCTTGAATTCAGTTCCATTGTCTGATCTCACGCTCACGATGTCGTCTTCTTTTTGAGTTTAGAGCTTTCGAAATAGCGCAGTCAAGATATCATAGCAATCATCTTTGGATATCATCATTTCGACCCATGTGTATCTTGAGTAGTCATCCACCACAACTAAAGTATATTTGTTTCCTCCAATGCTCGCGGTGGTGACCGGTCCAAACAGGTCCATGTGAAGCAGTTGTAAACATTTGGAAGTTGAGGAGGCAATCTTGCTGGAGAAAGACTGCTTAGGTTGTTTACCGAGCTGGCATGCTGCGCATTTTCTGTCATGATGGTCAGCTACTTTGGGAAGTCCTTTGACAAGATTTTCCCTTCCTAGCTTAGCCAGATATTTGAAATTCAAATGGCTTAAGCGCTTATGCCATAGCCAGCTGCTTTCACTTACATTCTTTGCTACAAAACAGAGATTAGTGATAGAATCTATAGCAGTAAGATCAATAATGTAAACATTATTCTTACGAGTCCCTGTGAGCAAAGTTAGTCCGGATATTCCATCTTTGATGTAGCAGTGCGTTGCAGTGAAGTGGCATTCCAAACCTTTATCGCAGAATTGTGATATGGAGAGCAGGTTGTGCTTGAGACCTTCAACGAGCACAACTTTCTCAATGCATACTTTATCTTTTCTGATTCTTCCATATCCAACTATGTGCCCTTTGTTGTTATCTCCAAAAGTTACAGAGGGACCTCTTCCTTCATGCACATCTTCAAGAGCGGTGATATCTCCAGTCATGTGTCTAGAGCATCCACTGTCGAGATACCATATATGCGCTTTAGCTTGTGAAGAGTGCGCAGTGAAGCAGGAGACCTGAAAGATAGACATTAAGAACGCAGGTCCCCTTTATTCTTGGGTCCTAGAGTTAGCAACTTTTGACAACCCACTCCTGTCTGACCTTAGGATTTTTATGTCCCTTGGCATTAGGAGCAAATCGCAAAAGGCATTCTGCAGCCTTGTGACCTAAACCATCACACACAACACAATGATGAAAGCCACTTATAGATTGGGTTTTTACAAACTCTTTACTTTTCTTTGGCGCAGCATTCTTTACTGGAGCAGATGAACTTGCTTTGACAAATATCATTTTCTGAGGTTTGGGTGCGCTTTTCTTAAGAATGCGCATCTGGCGTTGGGGCGCATGGCTTTCATGCGCATGACCCTTTTACGCAGATTTGACATTTGAAGTTGAGGCGCAACCATAGTCAGAATATGAGTTGTCATGCGCAGGTTCAACTTTAGCCTTACCCTTGGCTTTTCCAGTTTGCTTCTTTGGGTAGACATAATGGAAATTTTGTCTCTGGACTTTCTCCTGTCCTTTACCCATTGAAGCAGAATGCTTTGCTTTAGGAATTTCAATAGTTTGCTGTGGTGTAAATTCCTTTTCCTTTTCAGAGCAAACTGCGCATTTAAAATTATCACTAGTTGAGAACCCCAAGCCTTCCTTGTCTCCACTAGATTTTTGGGATTCTAGAATTTGGTCCATAGTGACACGAGATTTGGTCCACTCATCAGTGATCTTTGTGAGATCAGCTACTTGAGCAGCCAATTCTTCGTTTCTTACTTTAAATAGCTCATTTTGATCTGTGAGAAAACGGTTCTTTTCAGTAAGAGGAGTCATGTTCTTAATCTGCTCCTTAAGGAGGGTGATCTCAGATTTTAAAAGAGTTTTCTCCGTCTTAAGCTGTGAAATTTCTCCAATTGATAAGTCCACTGCTTCTTTCATAGAATTAAATTTCTTGATTACCTTTTCAGCTTGCTGAAAAATAGACTCGCGCTCAGCAGCAGAGTCATTCTTTTCTATTACAATTTCAGCAGGAATTTCAAGAGATTCCTTGCGCGGAGGCGCAGCTACAAACTTCTTTGATAGGTCTGCTCTAGCAAACAAGTACTTGCCATTCTGTCTGCTTGGAGTCAGATGTCTCATTTTCACCAGCTCTGTGATAGTGGGACCTTTCTTCTTTGTCCTTGGCGCAGCCTTTGTGTCCGCGTCGGGATCATTGTCTGAATCGCTATCAGCATCAGCATTGGCCATCAAGCAGAGCAGTCCATCCTCAGAGTCATCATCATCACTGTCTTCAGTGTCAGTCTCTATCCAACTCTTCAGTTCCTTTTCTGCGCAGTCTTCTTCAGCAATCATTCCGCTCTGCCTTGATGATCTCTGCGCAGTATTCCTCTTCATGTACTCATATTTTGGAGTGGGACATTTTGAAGCAAAATGACCGGGCTTTCTGCAGTTGTAGCAGACTAGCTCTTCATCATTCTTTGAGTCTCTGCCATGAGAGAATTTAGCAGGTGGTTTGCTCGAGGATCCAGGTTTAGAGAATTTTCTGAATTTTTGGAATCGCTTAACGAACATAGCGAAATCATCATCATCCATTTCAAGTAGGGAGGAAGTAGAGACTTTGTCTGAGGATTGAGCAGGCGCATGTTCCTTTTGCGCAACATAAGAAACAAGTTTTCCTTTGCCTTCAGTTTCGTCGATTCGATCAAGCTTTAGCTCATACACTTTTAAGTTAGCGTATAAGCTGCGCAGAGGCCAAGTATCTAAAAATCCAGAATCTTCCAGATGACTTGCCTTGTGCACATATCTGGAACCTAGCGCATCTAAGAATTGAGAATTGACTTCTTTATTAGTGAAAGTAGTTCCAAGAGATTTACAAGAGTTTACAACAGCACAAAAGCGATCATATGTTTGTCTCAAGGTTTCACCATCTTTTCTCATGAAGCACTTGAATTTTCTTTGCACCACAAATCTTTTATTTTCCTTGCTTACTTTGTCTCCATTCACATATCCTTCAATAGCATCCCATAGTTTCTTTACAGTTCCACCGCTCACAATTTGATTGTGCGTGGAAAGGTCTAGAGTGCTAAGAATGATGTTTCTTGCTCTTCCATCATAGCCAACCCATTTTTTTTCTTCATCAGTCCATTCCTCCTTGTTCTTCTTGATGGTAGGATTCTCCTTATTTGTAGCATCATCAGGATTAGCCTTCATTGGAATGTAGGGTCCTTCAAGAATGATGTCGTGGAGGATCTCGTCAATAGAAGAAAAATGAGTGAGCATGCAGTGCTTCCAGATTTCGAAGTGATCTTCATTCAGCACTGGGACATGTGAATAGTTAGCCATTGCCCAAGATTTTGAAGCCATCTTGAATCGGCACCCAAGCTGTTAAGCTTGAAAAACAAAACAAGTTTTATGAAGGTGTTTGCTCTGATACCACTTGTTGGTCCCAAAGGGGCAACAAGGGTATGAAAAATGCTAGAGGGGGGGTGAATAGCGTTTTTTTTTTAAATTCTTTTCAAACCCTTTTGCAAATCAATGGCTTATGCGCACAGTTCTCAAATAAGCTAAGTATAGCGTGCAGTGAGAGTGTGAAATGCACAGCGAAAGTTTAAGCAGCACCTGCGCAGGAAAAAGCTGCGCAAGGATAAAAACGCATGCGCTAAGTTTTGGCTTAAAGAGTTGGATAAAATATTCTAAGGCAATAAGCAATAACTAGCACAGCAGCAACAATAGCAATATGATAAGATCAAACAAAGCAGTAATTCAGAAATGATTAAGCAGGAAGTAAATAGCGAGAATAAAGAACAAGCTATTTGGAGAGGTTCGATCAATGAAAGATCTACGTCCTCTACCAAGATGGTTAGTCTTGGATTTTCTAATGGAGATCTTATTATATGAGAGAGTTACAAGATACAATAATGAAACACAAACTATCTCAAAGATCTATAATCTATGAAGAACAAATCCTAGACTAAACCGGTGTATCTCAAGAAGTAAGATCTAAATGATCGAAGCTTCGAGAGGTGTGTGTGTGTTCAGAAATTCTGGGCTCTATGAATCTATGAGATGAAGAGCACGAAGAATTCTGGTGATTTAAGGCTTTAGGATCTGGGCAGGAGTTTGAAGGTATGAAGGTTTGAAGGTTGATCTTGAATCTGTGAATAGTAAGCAGCAATCTTCATAACTTCAAGGATATTAGAAAGCACAAACTCTAGCAACTTGGTAAATGAAGATGAGCTGGCTATTTATAGCAGAGAGCTTAAAACTAGCCGTTGGAGCTCTGAGCAAGGACGATGAGCTGGCACGATATGATTGGTACGCAGGTGTCCTTTATAGCCGTTGGGGCTCTGAGCAAAGTTGATGACCTGGCACAATATGATTGGTGCGCATGTATATAGAGCCGTTGGAGACTAAGCATGAAGACCAAATTCAAAAGCTTCTTCTAGAAGGTTGACAGCTGTCTTCATTTGAAATATTTCTCTTGAGCGCGTCTCCACCGTTGGATCTGCTAAGTGTGCTTGTTTTGTCGTTTCTGCACACCTTAGCACTCTTAAAAGCGTACATATTCAAAGCGTTTTCCAAGTTAGGTGATCTGAATGTATCGAAAGCTGAGCAAGATAGAATGCTGCGCAGTGGTGTACTGCGCAGAGTAGTCCTGCGCAGGGTCCACAGTCTTGCTTAGATCTTCATTCCATTTCGCTCCGAGCCCTATATTCTAAGCATATACTATAAAATGGACTAAGCTAAAAATTGAAGTTATAAAACTTCTTACATAGGGTCCTAAAGTCCATAAGAATACTCATAGGTGATGGTATCAATCAATTCTAACAAATAGGAGGGCTAAGAAGTAAGCATACCCAACAGTTCCTGACATATCACATATAATAGAGCCGAGCTTGACCATGTCCATAAGAATTGTGGTAGATCAGCCTCTAGTCTAGGGATGGCAATTCTACCGAACCCGATGCGTATTCGAGACAATCCGGCCCGGGATGGGTGGGTTTGATAACAACTTTCCAAAACCCGGCGGGTTCGGAAACGGGTTCGGCAGCTTCATGAGATCCGCCCATATCCGACCCGTATCCGGCCTAAATAGTATTTATATTAGGCTATTTACTATTTTACTCTTACTTTTAATCATTATTACTCCCCTAACCTTGAACATGTGATTTATGAACTGTGGAAATATGGGTTGGGCTAAATATAGGTTGCCCAATGCAATGAAAGAGATGGGCCAGGCCCGAAAAAAATAAATTAAATTGGGCAGCCGGGCGGATACGGATTTGCCCATCGTCGGATACGGACGGGTTCGGTACAAGCTACGGTTGCCTCAGGTCGGATAGGGTTTTGCAATATCTGGACCATATTCGACCCGTTGCCATCCCTACTCTAGTTTAGCAGCAAAGATAATCTGTAGTATCCCACATTGGTGGGTTACAAAATTTTGGAGTGGTACTTAAGGTACCACGACTTAGCAATAAATACCAATACGTCCATTGATTTTTGGGTGGGCCTGTGGTAAGCCAAGTGGACCCAAAATATTTTGTATTCACTGGGCCAAGTGTATGATACTTGTGTAACGGGTTGGGCCTACGGGCTTGGGACGTTACAAATGGTATCGGAGCGGGTCCTGGCCGGAAGTGTGGATTAAATGAGTCACCTCTTGAATCTGCACGAGCGACCTCTTGAATCCAACACTGCCAGGGGTACCGACCCACGTCGGCCTTGCTGGGGACGACAAGGATCCAAGGTGGAGAGATTGTAGTATCCCACATTGGTGGGTTACAAAAGGTTGGAGTGGTACTTAAAGTACCACGACTTACCAATGAATACCAATACGTCAAGTGGACCCAAGATATTTGTATTCACTGGGTCAAGTGCGTGGTACTTGTGTAACGGGTCGCGCCTGCGGGCTCAGTTCGTTACATAATCCAATATTATGCCTATTAAATAATAAAATAGGTGAAAAACTAGTAAAAACGCGTTTTACCCTAATCTTAGGGTAAAACGTGTTTTTTAAATGAGGCGGTGGCATTTTTGTAATAAACCGGAAGTTGTTTCAACGCACGCGGTGGCATTTTTGTAATAAACTGGAAGTTATCGTAACTGCCAGTGTTAGTTTTAAGAAGTGCCAGTGATATTACACTGGCACATATTAACATAGACACTGGCACTTTTCATAACTGCCAGTGCCAGTGCCAGTGCCAGTGCCAGTGCTAAAAAAGTGTCAGTGTATGTGTCTGGCACTTTTTAACACTAACACTGGCACTTATAAAAGTACCAGTGTCTATGTTTTATGAGTGCCAGTGGCCAAGCCTGACAGTTTTTTATATTAACACTGACATTTTTCTGGAAAAACACGTTTTTCTATCCTTAGGGTAAAACACGTTTTTCACAAGACCTGCTCTTAAAATAGATATTTGTTTATCTTTAGAGACACTTTGAAATTTCTAATATTTATAATAAAATAGATATTTATTTATATTTTTTTTCAATGTTAGTTTTAAAAGTATTAAATAAATTTAAATATTTTTCTTGATAAAAATACATAAGTTATTCATTTTAAACAAATAAGTAGTGCATTTTGAAACACATGTAGTATTATTTATGAGATATAAACAATATCATTTTTCTTAAAACTAAAAATTATTCATTTGGAGACAAATAGATCATTCCCTCAATCATTTAAAATTAGTCACTCTTTTTTATTGTTAGTTTGAATAAACATTGAGTAATATTTAAGTTACTTTAATTATTATAATAAAAATTTAAAAAGTTATTAGTAATACTTATTTATAAATATAATTAATAATAAATTTTAATTTTTATTAAAATATGTAAAAGTAATATAAATTATTATTCAAAGTTGATTCAACTATAAAATACTATATGGTCTAATTTGTCAGGGCATAGGGAGGGAGTATTTTTATGAGAAAGAAACAATGTCATTTTTCTTTTTTTCTTTTTCTTTTTTCAAAATGAAACTGCCATTAAATTAAGGGTAAAAACATAAAAATATGAGTAGGCTTTCTACAAATATCAGAGGCTCAACCTAAATATATCCATTTACTACAATAGCAGATACAAATACATTAAAAATGTAAGAAGGGAATGACAAAAGAGGGTGTTTGTGCATAAAACTGCACTAGCATTCTCGATCTTCCGCATTGTACCTCTTGTAGCAATACCCTGGAACGCACAGATGCCTCTCCAAGCGTAGCTTGGACACTGCCATATATCGGCATTCACAAAATCGCCCACCAAGAAATATTTATTGTTGAAAATACTATGATGTAAGGCCTCTGGGTTAGCAATAAATTGCTAACCAAACATTCCAAGCCATGCTATCATCCTCCACTGATGATTCCACAACGGTTGACCAAAAACAAAATAAAAATACAAGGCTCCCACAACTGAGAGAATGCAAAGGCTCCCACAACGGAGATAATACAATTGATCAAACACCATATCAATTTCATTAATATGCCTCTTCAATTATTCAAAAACTGAAATAAAAAATCTTAAAAACAAAAAGCGAAAAATAACAAGATCTGGTAGTAGATTTAGAGAGAGATCTTTGTCTAAATCTAAATCCAAATCTGGATTAAAAAGAGATTTTAATCGGAGAAGAACTTACTACAAGATCAATGGAAAAATCAAGGAAATAAGTTGGAAGAAACTACAGAGAATAGGGAAACCTGAGAGGAGTTTTTGACAAAACAGATGTCATTTTTCTTAAATTATCCAAATTGCAATACATGTTACATTAGGGCTCCGTTTGTTTCGCGTAAAATAAATTCCAGAAAATGTTTTCCCCATTTTTCGGTGTTTGTTACGCACCCGAAAATGAGAAAAATATTTTCCGGAAAATGGTTTTCCCTCTATTCTAAGTAATATGACTTACGGATTTTTACTAAGTAAATCATATTCCGAAAAATGTAACTCCCTCACTCACACCCAACTCTCCATAAAACCTCACCCTACCCACTACACCACCCTCACCGTCCCACCCTCCAACCTTACCTTCCCTCCCTCATCTCCCAACCTCCTCCACCACCTCACCCCACCCCACAAAAAAATACTCTTATTTAAATTATTTTCTAACAACTCCCACACTCCTGCTCCTTACCCCCCCACTACCCCACACACCCAAAAACAAAAAAATCTTTTCACTCATATTTAAAAAAAATAAAAAAATTGAACACTTCCACCCCCCACCCCCACCCAATTTGTTTTTTTTACTCTTATTAAAATTATTTTCTAACAACTCCCACACCCCCCCTCCCACTTCCACCCTCACCCACCTACACCACCACCCCACTCCCAAAAAAAAAAAAAACTTTTTTCACTCTTATTAAAATTATTATTGAACACCTCCCCTACCCCCGCCTCCCCCAATCCCCCCCTACCTCCCCTACCTCCCCGCCTCGCCCCTATCCCCTCACCTCCCCTACCCCCACCCAACATCACCCATCCCACCCCAACCCCCATTCAATTTTTTCTCATATTACTTTTTTTTCTCAAAATATTTTTTTTTCTCAAATTAAATTATTTTTTTCTCATATTAAATTAGTTTTTTTCTCATATGAAAATATTTTCCGGAAAACATTTTCTTTAGATTTACCAAACAACCAAAAACATGTTTATGTCATTTTTCGGAAAATCATTTTTCGTAAGTTGTTTTACGCATAACAAACAGAGCCTAGTACGGATGATCAGGTAATGCAAATGTATTTTATTTTTCCAAATCTTAACTGTAAAACATCCTCAAATCAAATGTTCTTTTTCCCTTTTGTTGTTTAAGCCAATCGGCTCAAATAGTCTTTCTCTTAGGGGGCGTTTGGTTTCGGCAGAAAAAAAATGAAGGAAAGGAAAAGAATATAAAGTGGTCAAACCTCATGTTTGGTTGCCATGGAATGAAATGGAATTCCTTCAACAATCATGTTTGGTTTGAAAATACAAATTTTAGGAATGGAATGGAAAGATATAAAATGTCCAATTTACCATTCTTTCAAAAAATTAATGAGTAAAAAAAAAACTGTAATGATTAAAAAAAAATTGTTGGGGGGGGGGGGGGGGGTGGGGTAGGGGAGTTAAAAAACTGCAATGATTAAAAAAAAATTGGGGTGGTGGGTGGGTAGGGTGGGGGGGGTGGGGTAGGAGAGTTAAAAAACTGTAATTATTAATGAGTAAAAAAAATTGTACTGATTAAACAATAAAAAATTGGGGGTGGGGTGGGGGTGGGGGTGGGGGTGGATGGGTAGGGTGGGGGGTGGGGTAGCGGAGTTAAAAAAACTGTAATGAATAATGAGTAAAAAAAAACTGTAATGATTAAAAAAAAAATTGGAGGTGGGGGTGGGTGGGTAGGGTGGGGTGTGGGGTAGGGGAGTTAAAAAACTGTAATGATTAATGAGTAAAAAAAACGGTAATGATTAAAAAAAATGGGGTGGGGGTGGGGTAGGTAGGGGAGTTAAAAAAAACTATAATGATTAATGAGTAAAAAAAACTGTAATGATTAAAAAAAATAGGGGGGGTGGGGGTGGATGGGTAGGGTGGGGGTGGGGTGGCATAGGGAGTTAAAAAACTGTAATGATTAATGAGTAAAAAAAACTGTATTGATTTTAAAAAAAATGGGGGGGGGGGGTGGGTGGGTAGGGTGGGGGTGGGGTAGAGGAGTTATAAAAACTGTTTAAAAAATTGTTAAAAAAAAAATTGGCAGGGGGAGAGGTTTTTTTTTTGTTTGAGGGGGGTATTTTGGTCTTAAAAATTTGTTCAAAACTTTTCCAATGGAATGGAATCTTTTCCTTCCAAATTAGTAATGGATTTTCATTCCTTTGGGAATGGAAAATTTTTGGTAAAAATGAACCAAACATGGGAATGGAAAAGGTCAAAGGAAATTCTTCATTCCATTCCCCCCTTTTCCTTCACTTTCCATCCAACCAAACACTACCTTACTCTCCCGACCCACAATGGAATTTTATTCTTTATTTTGTTCTAAATAAAATATCAATTTTTGTAGTAACTTTGTTTCTAATTATTTTTAGTAAAAAAATAAATCAGACAAACTTCACACTTTTGTACTCCCTCTGATCTAAAATAACTGTCACTTTTGGTCAAACAGATGGAAGTTTGACCAATAAATTAAACAAAAAATAATGATCCTAATAAAAATCTAAAAATTGTTATTATAAGTATTATTAATTATAAAACAATGACAAATTTTAGATTTTTATTACCATCATTATTTTATTTAAATTATTGGTCAAAGTTACATCTGATTGACCAAAAGAGACGGTTATTTTGGACTAAAGAGAGTATATATTTATAAAATTAAAAGTTGAACAAGAAAATAAATGCATATTCATCATTTATTAAAAGAAATAGTTTTTTTTTTTTAGAAACCAGGGCGGCACCTGGGGAGATTTTATTAATTATAAAATATAAGTACAAGAGGGGGACAACCACCCGACTCATTGTCGGATATGGAGCCGGACCTCGAAATCCAAAAAATAAACCAACTCCTCAAAAGGTAAAAGCATCTAAAAAATAAAAGCCTGAAAAAATTAAACCAAAGAACAATCATAATAAATTCAAATGAGCCAAATGATCCATCAAATGTCCAAGTCCAAAGCCTGAATAAGTTGATATTGATAACCAATGAGGCCCAATCCACAAAATACCCCAACTGAATCCAACCCAGATGTGACCCATGCCAAGGCAACCCGCTCCAAAAAGAAAGATAGCGGACGTTCCATGCGCTAAATAGTTCAAATTTCGCTTAAATGAAATATAAACATCGGTTTTCGTAACGTGTACCTTAAGAGAACATGATAACATTTTAAATAAGGAAATCAACACATTTATATGCTTCTATAAATATGTAAGTTTATATATACAAAAAATAATTTTTTATAATTATGAAAATGAATGAGTTAAAGTAAATTTAATAAATACATGATTGTCTTATTTAAAAAGCTTAGAAATGTGCCCTTAAGGCACACATTAGTATAAACCCTTTGATACGGAAAGAGTACTAAACATTTGATTCATTTTGAAATTATATGTTTTTCTTTCAAGGAATTTTGTAAAAAAAATTATGTGTAGGCCAAAATACTAATCCCCTGCTTTAAATGATGTCTATTTAAAAAAAAAATGTCTCAAAATAAATACTCCTTCCGTCCCAAAGTAATTTTTTAGAGTCATATTTTTTTCGTTGTTAGCACGAAGGTATTTTGAGCAATAATTTTATGTTGATCCAATTTTCCTCTTGGAGATTTTAAACGTGTTATTAATACTCCATTATATGCACTACCAATATCAATATCTAGATGTTCATTAAAATAATTGAAATAACCTAAAATTATTGCTTAAATACCTTCGTGCTAACAGCAAAAAAAAATAGGACTCTTACTCTGGGACGGAGGCATTATATTTTTTTAATAGAACTATGTTCTTAAATTATTGTGTCCCAATTTTTTTATATCTGCAACACCAAATGTTTGAAAAGTGAATTACATGAAAATTCATATATTTTTTCATTAAAATGTATAAATATAAAAAAAAATTAAATATTTATTTAAAAACACGGGGAGTGTTATTTCTTTTTTTATTTATTTATTTAATTTTTTTTTTCCAAAAAGAGATAATGCCGTACGTGCCTTAATTTAGATACAAGCGTACATCATGAGAAAAGAATAAAGATCAAGGAAAGGTACAGATGGAAAGTTTTCATGATACAAAAGACGTCACAGAAAAGGTGAAACCTAGGCACTTAACAAACATCACTCCTCCTCCTATTATTTTTAGGAGGATAATGTGAACGTGCCAAGACATCATTCTTGTTTCAATTCTATCCACTAGATTTCAATCTACTCACAAGTACTTACATCTGTCCTAATATTAAAAATAGATACACTAAATAAATAAATAAAAATATTTTTTTATAAAATAAATCGTCAAAATCTCGAGAAAAAAACTTGTTTTACACTCTTTTTAGTGTAAAACATGTTTTCATTCCTTAATGTAAAAGATAATCTATTAATGTAAACAAGTTTTACACTTCTTTTAGTTTAAAACAAGTTTTTCATAAGACTGACTGACTCAAACAAATCAATACTCTCCCCGTCACACCTCACTTAAGACTTATTTCCATTTTGGGCCGTTGCATTTCACTTGAGACTCCCCAAAATGATCATCCTTTTATAATTTTATATTTAATCTACCCACTCACTCATTCTCTCTCTTCATTTTTCACCACACAATTTATGCAACCAACCTACTTTTAACCCCACTCATTCTCTCTCCTCATTTTCTACCACACATTTTGCTTAGTTTATTCTTTTTTTCTTAGTTATCGTGCTCACCTCTTAGGTCTCAAGTGAGGTGGGACGGAGGGAGTATTTTTGAAGATTTTTTTTATTTGTGTTTTTACAATATATGATAAGATATAGTTATCACATTGAATCTGCATAATCATACTATTTTTAAGTTATAATTTGCTAATAAAATTAATATAAATTATATAAATTCACTGTCATACTTAAATCTTATGCTATACCTTAAACACACGTTAGAAAAATCATTTTTCTAATAGGAAAAAATGTTATTTAGTTTGAAAAATCTCACATTTACAAGTTAAAAACCTTTGCTGAGAGAAATTGATTCCAATTTTATAAAAAAAAAGTATTTTCGTAATATTATTAAAAAAATTGACTTTTTTTTTAACAGACGAACCATTTATTTTCGGGGTTGCATGAGATAATATATCGTTGCCAAAAACTCGCAAGATGAGCAACAAGCGTGTATACAATCCGTTAAGAGATTCTGTTTAATCTAAAAATTGAGTACAAATCCGATTGCATCCAAATTTTGTTATCACTTATATGATCTTTTTGCCCAGTCTAGAACTAGATCAATCACTACTCAGTCTAGAACTAAATCAGTCACCAATAAAGTAATCAAATGCCAACATTTTTTTTAAAAAAAATAAAGTTTTTAAACACCTTCATAAAATTGCATTATTTGTTCTATTTTGATACTATATTTTAATTTTCATTTATTTATTATAGTACAATAATTTCAATCATGAAAAATTACCAAATAAAAATTAAAATGGATAAATGGAGAGAAATCTCTTTGAATCCGGGAAATGGCATGTCTCATCATGAGTTGTTTGGCGGAAAGCTAAGGTTAGGCTATTTGTGAAGAGTTGACGGCAAACAATGAACCACATGTCACTCTTTCCGTACTTTCTCTCTAAAGGTACTACGACCTAAGCAACGACACTAACATCTCTACTTAGGCTTCGTTTGTTTCACGGAAAATGTCCGGAAAACGTTTTTCGGAAAATGTTTTCCGTGGTTTACCAAACACCGGAAAATGGGGAAAACGTTTTCCCCATTTTCCGGTGTTTGGTAAAACCACGGAAAATGAAGTCAACGGAAAACATTTTCCGGTCAATGGAAATTAGGCTTGTTTCCTAAGGAAAACAACTTCCGGATTTCACCTAAGGAAGTTGTTTTCCGGAAAACTCCTAGCACGCCCTCACCCCACCCACGCAACCCCCTACCCCACCCCCACCCACCCAACCCCACCCCCCCAAAAAAAAAATAAAAAAAAAAAATTACTTATTATTATTTTTAACTCCCCTGCCCCCTGCCTACCCCACCCACCCACTCACCCACCCCCTACCCTACCCCCCCCCCCCAAAAAAAATTTTTTTTTTTTTTTTTTACTCATATTATATTTTTAAAACTCCTCTACCCCCTGCCTACCCAACCCACCCATATTTTAAATTATTTTTCAAAAACTTCTCGAAAAATACCGGAAAATGTTTTTTGGAAAGCATTTTCTTAAGATTTACCAAACAAGAGAAAACATTTTCTGGAAAACGGTTTCCTTTTCCGGAAAACATTTTCCAAAAGAAAACATTTTCCGGAAAACGGTTTCCTTTTCCGGAAAACATTTTCCAGGAAATCATTTTCCGTGAAACAAACGGAGCCTAAGAGTGTAAACGTTTTGGTTGAAACTGCGGTTCAGGATGAAATCGAATTACTCCCTCCGTCCCATACTTATTATATCAAATGGGAGTGTACGGAGATAAAAAAAAATATGTTGAAAATGTAAGTATTATGAGTGGGTAGGAGAGAGAAAAAATAAGTTAGTGGATAATTGTTGTGAGTGGATAGGATAGAGAAAAGTGAACATTTTAGGTAAGTAGCAATAAGTATGGGCGCCTAAAATGAAAATAAGTAGCGATGAGTATGAGACGGAGAGAGTATATTATATACTCCTTCCGTCTCACTCGAATTAGGAAAAAATTTTATTTTGGGTGTCTCATTCGAATTAGGACAACCCAAAAATGGAAATGTTTTATTTAATGAGACCCACATTCACACTCACAACAACTTTCCACTCATTATTCTCTACCCCACTTTCTCTCTCCTACTTCACTTTTCATACTCACAACACCTACTCCACTAACATTTTTTTCCTTAATCCCCGTGTCCAACCCAAAAATCCTAATTCGGGTGGGACGAATGGAGTAATTTAGTTTGCTTTTTAAGCATAACTAGTTCAGTTAAAAATCCGGTGAAACTCATAGTTCGATTTAGTTTGTGGTCTAACCCTTCTAAGCCAAATCAGACCGAACCAAATCATGAGACGAACTGCCAAATCAAACTATCAGACCGCATAAAGAAACCATATAATGTATAGTAATATTTATCGTTGAATTATGAAAAAACCTGCATTGTATGAGTCCATTCTTAGCTCATTTGGCATCTTTTTCAATATTCATTTCATTGATTGCTATATTTGTTGTGGCACATAGTTAACAAAGTTATTTCCACCCTTCTCCATAAGTTTTTTACAGGTGTAATAGGCCAATTGACCATTCTCCTAGTTCAATAGAAAAGGAAAAAGCACAATGAAAAGGGGTTTCTCTTCTTTTTTTTTTTTTTTTTTTTTTTTTTAACTAGGTGTCGGCGCTTGCGCCTCCATACTTTTAGGATCTAGGAACCACCCTCAGATCCATACACAGGTAAATCCGGTCTAATCTCAGTCGCCAAGTTGCTAAGTGGCTCTAAAGGGAATGTTCAGCAGGACTTACATCACTTGTCACCAAGCCGCTCCTCCTACCACTCGAACACAAAACCTCTCTTACCAGCTCTAGTTATTTTAACAATCACATCACTTGCAGTACACAATATTCCTTTCGTCCTACTTTAATTTACAAAATTGACATTTTAATTGTCCTACTTTAATCTACAAATTCTTAACTTTAAAGTTTTAAACACTTTTTAAATAATGAGACTCATTTGTCATATTTACAAAAACTAACCTCTTACTATTTCATACCACATTTTCTCTCTTATCCAATTATCTACATTACAACACATCACTTTTTTAACGTTTTTATTAATTCTTGTACCGAATCATAATTTTTCAATTTTTTTTAAAAAAGGGAAGGAATATGGTATAAAAATGTGACACAGAAGATCTCGATCTCCCAAAACTCTGTTACTTGTTTAAGTGTCAGAAAAGGGTGAAAATCAGGGGAAAAATGCGTTTTACGCAAAGTTAGCGTAAAACGCCTATTTTAAAATAGCGCGGTGGCATTTTTGTAATAAACAGGATTTTTTTCATATGTGCCAGTGTTAGTATTAGAAATTGCCAGCCATTGTATACTGACACTTATTAACACATCCACTGACACTTTTGATAAGTGCCAGTGGCAATGGTTATAAGTGTTAGTGTAATGACTGGCAATTTTTAACACTACCACTGACACTTAAGGAAAGTGTTAGTTTCATGTTTATAAACGCCAGTTTTGAATCACTGGTTTTTTGTAATATTAACACTGAGAATTTACGATGCTTTCCAGTATTTACAAAAATGTCACCGCTTGTTTTTAAGAATAAGCGTCAGTGTCTTTGAAAAACACGTTTTTCCTTTCCTTAAGATAAAACACGTTTTTCACAATACCTACCCCTGAAAATGCTATGAAAAGGCTATCTAGATCGGTAAAAAGAACGTTGAAATTCAATTTTAAATAGACAAAAACTTGTGTGAGAACACTCCAACCCGTCTCATGGGTGAGACGGGTCATTTTTTTGACCCATTACCCGACCCACAACCCTGCTCCAGGACCCATGGGGGGACCCTGCCACGTGGCAGCCCCTCATTGGCCCAAATTTATTATTTATTTTTTTTTTTGCTTTTTTTTTAAATTTTTGTATATTTATTTTTGGTTTTTTTTCGGTTTGTGATAAGTAATAGTTACCATCTCTTAAAGTAATAGTGTTATTCCTATGTTTTCTTCGTTTGCCAAAAGTAATACTTATTATAACTAAAATGTAACAAACGTGTTATTTATATGTAATAGTATTTGTACATAATTGTAATACATATGTATAGATATCTATATGTTTTCAAACAATAAGTTACAATGGGGTCAAATTTATCATGATACATGTAAAAGTATTACATTATCTATAGAAATCTGTTACAATTTCGTCAATCAAAGTGTTACATTTACTTGTATAAACTTACTATTACATTCATATACATAAGTTATTACTTTTCAAATGGGTAAAAACGAGCTTTTGTTTTTTTAAAACAAGTATTACGTTTACTTATGAATAATGTTACTTTAAGAGATGGTAACTATTATTTTTTGCTAAACCACTGAAAAGCCGGAAAAAAAAATCCCGGCCAATGGTGGGTTGCCACGTGGCGGGTTCGGCCCATGGGTCATGGGGCGACCCGTCTCATGCATGAGACAGATCCCCTTGTTCTCATGGGAGACCACCTCTTTTAAATAAGTGGTTTTCGGATTAGATTGGGTATTTATTATTTAACCAAATAAAATTTGGTAACTATTCAGATCAAATTTGCCAAAAAATAAATCATTGGTTTAAATCAGGGTCATATTATAAAATAAATTAAAATAAATTAATTTAATTCTGTTGCTTCAGATAGATGTTTAATGAGAATAAAATCATGTACGATTGTAAGCGAATTTTCGTAAATTCGTTCATCAAGTAATATTATTTGCATATTGGTGAGCGGAAAATGGTTTAGTTGCTTTCGCTCAAACCTCGAGTGAAATTGTGAATAAACCAAAGATGGATTAATTGTTTGTTTTTTATTTTTTATTTACCCCAAATTTATCGTTTATGCAAAACTAATCATTTGAATTTTTCTATTATGAATGACAAGATTTTGGGGTTAAACTAGTTTCTCACTAAATTATAAAAAGTAAGGTTTTTTTTTAATTTGTTTTTAAATGTTCGCCAAATGTTTGCAAGTAGAAAAAAGTGAACTTTCTGTAATTTAGGGAGAACCTAGTTTCCCCCAAAACATACTCTTTAATACTCAATTACAGAAACATTTCGGATTATTCAGGATATGATTCTTATCAAGCATGGCTCGAGGAAATACTGGTTATCGAGCCAAATATTGTGTGCAATTAATGCCAAAACAACTTTCAAAATTAGTCCCATAGCTCAAAATCCACTCAACTTCCTCCAAAACTCACCCTATAATTAATACTCCCTCTGTTCTTAAATGAGTCCAATTTTAGGAAATTTTTGTCTCAGAATGAGTGTCCATTTTGATCAAAACTTTGTCCCTAAATATATTTTTTTCGAAATTCTTTTCACCAGTCTCTTTATACTTGCAAAAACTAAATGTTTGTAAAGAGAATTACATGATTATATATGAATTTTTCCACCAAATTGTACAAAAAGTTATGTCCCTTAAAAAGAAATTTGGACACTCGTTTAGGGACAGAGGTAGTAATACTTTAAACATTAAATTATAAGATAAAATAACCGAGTTTAATTTTTTAATAATAAAAGTGTAATGAATGAAAAAATTAGCTCACCACGGTAGAATGTCAGTTTTGTGAATGAAAATTCACTCAAGCACAAGATTAAGTATGATGACGCCAAAATCTGGTTGGATCAGCCTTCGTCTAGCGGGTCGGATAATCCCAGCAACAGTTTTTGATGGCCGGATCTGCACACACGGAACACACGTAAACTACACCGGGGCTTCACCGGCGAAGGCCCTCCGGTGTAAGAATAAGGATATTGGTGATTAGAAATAGAGAAATCAATTGACTAGATTAGAGCCAAAAGTTCATTACCCGTTTCCTGTGTAGAGGACCTGCTTATATAGGCGTGGGTGTATGAGTTCTGACTTGTTAGGAAAGCCAGGAAGCCCGTGGTGATGTAGGACTCATATTCCTTGGAGATAGACTCCTGATAAGGATGGATTAAGCCATGTTATCTGATAGGAGAGTTATCTTTGCTTGGATAAGGACTCTTAATTTTAGAGTTGTAGTATAACACTGTAAGAGGTTTCCCAACGATAATGGGAGGTTTCTGATGTAAGTCGGCCCGTCATCTACCTCGGCTCGTCATAGAGGCCGGCTAGGGATTGGGTTTCTAGGACTCGGCCTAGGCAAGGACTGCCTGCTCGGCCTTACTGATGTCGGCCTATAAACATGGGCTTCTCGTGAGTGGGCCTCTCGGTATGGGCCCGTTAGGTACGATGGGCCTTGTGTCTGGGTTCCCATCTACCAAGTCGATTTATGTCGTTCAGTGGCCCCCGAGTTACTATCTCGGCATGCCGAGTAGGAACTATGCCCCTTGGACTGGCTCTGTGCTACATTTATTGTTGATTGGGCAGCCAGCCGCCAAAATCCTTACTTGGATATGCTGATCTCATCATAATTTATTGCAGGAGAAATCATTACTCCTCTTGGAGAGTGGTATACATTAATTGTGCCTCCCTTATTACCAAAGTAAATCTTACACCCCCTCATATTCTGGGGTTATATAAGGGCTATTTCTTGATATCCCTTTCCTCCAAATTTCTTCCTTCTCTGAAAACCTTCAAGAAATCTTCTTATGGCTCCCAAAAGGGTTTATGATGATGCCTTGCCAGAAGAGGTTAGTACAGATTCAGAAAATCGAACTGAGAACGATGATTCTTGGAGAAGCGACGATTCCATGTTCCCACCTAAGAAACGTTCATCTTTTCCGGCGGAAGAAACTCCGTCCGATAGTAATGGCGAATATTCGGAGCCGGACCCTGTCGATGAATTTTCCGACGACTCTAGTGCAGAAGAGTCAGAGGATGAGGACGAGGATGATGATGATGAGGATGATGAACCCGAACCCATCATTATTGATGAGTATGGGTACGATGGAGATGACGAGTGGGAAGAGGGCACTGAAGAACCAGATCAAGATTGTGACTTTTCATGAGTCTTGAATTTAGCCTAATCTTGTAGCTTTTATTTTTGATTTTGTAAAGGTCAATCCCCCGACCTCACTGTGGGGGTCTTTTCTTGTATATCTATATCAATGAAAACCAGCTTTTGCGTTCTTAGCCTTTGCTTCTTCCAGAATTTCCAGAATATTTGTTTATGTGAAGCTTTGATGATTTTTGGCTAACAACACTTCTTGTTTCAAGTCTGTATTAACAACTCGACTCTAGATGTCGATCTTCAACAAATGCCAGCCACTTGGTTAAATCGGTGTGAGATACCCTTGTTAATTGCCCTCCCAAGTTTGGTCTGGTCTTGATTAAAGCCGGGGTGTCACTGTGCTCACGTCGGTCTTATGCTGGCAACCTCTCGGCCCATTCACCATTCCCCAGATTCATGATGTCACGAAATGGTGATGTCACTGACTTTGGGCAGCGGAGACTGAGTGACAAGACATTTGCTTTATGGGATAACCACTAGCCTTAATTGTAGGCAATGATGGTTTAGTGTGGTGACGTGTAAAATCCGCCATTTGTCACGGGATTTTCGCGAGATTTCGGGCGAGCGGGAGTCAATTTCTCGGACCATTAGTTGACCCACGAATTTCAAACGATTGAAATCCCTAAACCCCCTTTTTACCTTTTTACTCGAACCGTCAAAACTCTCACTCTAGGGTTTATCCACCAGACAACCAGCCGGCGATCCGGAGACTGTTCGATTTCGGTTGACGCTCACCGGCGATTCAGACTTTCTTCCCTCTTTCGCTCAAACTTCGCCCCTTTCTTGTCGGAAGCATTTGACCAGGTATCCCACTGTTTCTTTTGTCTTTCTATTTCTCTTTGATGCTCCCCTTTTGCTCCGACAATTCTTGCTTCACGCTATTCCGGTGCGGGTATGTCCATTGATGACTTTCTGCCGGCTCGCTTGGGCATTCACAGAAACAACCGTAGGATTTATCGGAGGCTCGACGGCCCTTGGCTTTTTGTGCCTTTAAGTGAAATTAGAGATTTTCTTGAAGCGCATCGGGCGTTCGCCGGAATTGTGAAATGGCCGGTTGACAGTCGTCGCTTCGATCGTTTAGGAGTGATGAATCCCAACCTAATGATTGTTTCATCTTTGCCTGAACTTCTAACCCACATTGCCTCCCATTATATCCTGACTGAGGACGAGGTGCTCCCCCCGGCTTCAATGAATGGGGAGAGGGGGGTAAATACAGCTCCTATCTTGATTTCTGATGTTAACCTCCCTCTTTCCTCTGCAGTTATGTCGGGGGAGAGCACTTCTGCCAGAATAGTTGATCAATTCCGAGACGATGTTCGCGAGGGGGGCCGAGGTCGAGGCCGTAGGAACCTTGGCCGTAGGGGGGATACTGCGGGCCCTTCCAAATCAAAACAACCCAAGGCCGGGGACGAGATGATAAATTATTTATATGATAGCTGCAGGATCTCTCGTGAGGATTATGACTTAGTGTATCAGCGTGCTTCCGTCCAGACCACTAATGAGGAAAGGGCAGCCTTTTACCTGAACCCTACTGAGGTGGCCTTCTTTTTTAAGCAGTTTGAGTTAGGACTACGCCTACCCCTTGATCCCTTTATTTGTGAATTCCTGGAGGACTGGCAGGCTGTTCCGGCTATGCTAGGTGCTAATGCCGTTAGATATCTCACCTCTTTCATAGTTCTTTGCCGTATGCTAGGTGCTAATGCCGTTAGATATCTCACCTCTTTCATAGTTCTTTGCCGTAGCTTGTGCTTCGAGCCGTGTCCTTGGGCCTTCTACCAATTCTTTGAGGGTAGCTTTAATGAGACCACCCAGGTTTTAACTCTGAGGAGTAGGCAGAGGCGCCCCAATATTATTGCTCCTATTTCGAGCTCGGTGAGTAAGGTGTCAGGCTGGAATAAACATGTCATTAAAGTCGAGAGCCGTCTTGGCTGGGAATTTCCCGTTCCAAACCACACCCCTGTGGCGCCGGAATCTTGCTACAAAGCTCCCTGGAGCGACGCTTTAGTCCAACGTTTAACTGAGTTTGCTTCAGTTCAGCAGCTGGAATGGTCAGCATTGGAGTCCAATCATGGCTATTACGTCCAGGTTGGTGTGATGCCGGGGTCGTGGGCTGGTGTTGAGACGATGGTGACTGTTAATAGGGATAACCGATTTCCTGATTGGGTTGTTCATCCCAACTTTGTCTTTTATCGGGACTGTAGGGTATGTCAGACTCAGGACGAGCTGTGCTTGAAAGTTAGGGAAGTTGTAGGATGTATGCTTCCTAACCCTTTTTTATAATCTTGATTTATCATTTAGGCCTCGTCTTATAATCTTGCTCCCATTCTTTTCTTGTAGATTTGACCATGGAAGAGGAGAGGGAGCTGGTGGAAGCGTACTCATCTGATCCCAACAGACTTCTAAAGAGGAGGAGATTGAAGTCAAGAGCTTCTGGCCGCACAAGGAGGCATGCCGACATGGGCGTTCGGCAGGAGGTTTTGTCTGTCAAAGATGCTGGTCCTCTGCCCACCATTGATGTTGCTGCTGGGGGACGAGATATTGTACTGGCAGGCGACGCCGCGGCCGCAGCGGGTACTTCCATGCCGGACCAGACCGAGGCCGCCGTTTCTGAAGAGGCAGGGGAAGCAGACGGTGGTGATCACCTCGGTAAGAAAAGGGCTAGGGACGGCGGTGATGACTTGTCAGAGGAGCCCTCTCCCAAAAGGCCTTCCACTGTTCTACCTACTGACACCCCGTTTCCGTTTTCCTCGGAGGAGATTGATGCTTTAATAGCGGATTTTTCAGACGTTCGTCCTTTGAAGAGCCTGGATGTTACTTCCCGGCAAGGTCCTATGATGAGACTTAGCTGTCCAATTCTGGAGCGATCTTTTGATGTCGATCTTCTACGGGGTTTGGATTCCATGCCGCCTACGTACGCCCATATGGCAGAACGCAAGGGGCTCATCATTCCCGAGGTAATTGTATTAACTCGTTTACTTTTTGATTGATCTCCCTTCTCGCAATTGATTTCAATTTTCTCGTTCAGCTTGCCACGCTTACCAAGCATGAGGCGGCGCAATGGGCCAGAGTGGGCAAGAAGATGGCTGACCTGGAAGGTAGGGCATCCCGTGCTCAAGTAAAGCTAGGCCAAACCGTGGAGTTGGTTAATAGAGCCCGCGAGAGTGCCAAACTGGCTCATGCCGAGAGGGTTAAAGCTGTCAAGGATGCCGAGACCGAGGTAGAGAAACTGAAGGCAGCTGCTAGTCGGTTTGAGGAGGAGGCTAAGTCACTTCGGGATGAGCTTGAGAGAGAAAGAGAGAACACTGCTCTTCTGGCTAGGGAGAAGGAGGAGGCGGAGATTAAGTTTCAGCAGCTGGAGGAGAGCATTCCGGCAATGTCCCTGATTCATCATCTCAATGTTGTTGAGCCTTTCTCTCAGGTCGACAATGTCCCTTGTGCTGAATGCCAAGGTATGACTGGAACTGGCTACGCTTTGATCTCGGCGTCTCCTTTCACCTTGGATTGGTTCAAGGCGATGCCTTGAAGGAGTACGGCGAGGTGGAGTGTGCCGGGGTGGATCCGACCGGGGTGGCGTGCGCCTTGGTGGATCCAGTCTGAGAGGTGAATGGCGTCGGGCGTTCCCACGATGTCTTTCCTCTATAATCCTCACTCCAGGGGATTCATCTTCTTGTTCTTCCCGACGGCGATTAATGTGGTCCCTCAGATCTTCATCTAGATTGGGTCTTCCTAACCGTCCGTCTTGGCGACTTACTCGGCTCCTGGGAGGCATATCCCGTCTATAATTTTGTAGGGGCTCCCTTCTGCTCACTCTGTCGTCCAGATTTGTCCCCCTCGTTCCAGATGGCTGAATTAGGTTAGCCAAGGAATTTTCGGGGTCAAGATCTAACAGGGCCCGCTGGGCTTCGGCCAGCTGTTGGAGTATGTGAACGTTCTGTTGAAGCAACGTTCTTTTGTCCAATGGCGGCGGCTGCGATGTTCCTGCCCCATTATTGCGGGATCCTGTCCGTCGGCGGCGCCCGTATTGGTTAACAACATTGGGGGCCGGACCCTTTGAACGGGTATGCATCCCTCCCCCTTGTGCGGGTGCCGTAGGTGGGAGCCTCTGGTTCTGTGCAGCAGCGTTTGTGTTTTCGGGGGGCGGTGCGTCCCTTGTGGTTTCTTTAGAAGGGGTGGCTTCTCGCCCATCAACCAATTCTCCTGCCATGGCTTGGAATTATCTGGCTAAAGAACTGACCAATCGATTTTCCCGGCAATGGAACCAAACTGATGACGCCAAAATCTGGTTGGATCAGCCTTCGTCCAGCGGGTCGGATAATCCCAGCAACAGTTCTTGATGGCCGGATCTGCACACAAGGAACACACGTTAACTACACTGGGGCTTCACCGGCGAAGGCCCTCCGGTGTAAGAATAAGGATACGGGTGATTAGAAATAGAGAAATCAATTGACTAGATTAGAGCCAAAAGTTCATTACCCGTTTCCTGTGTAGAGGACCTGCTTATATAGGCGTGGGTGTATGAGTTCTGACTTGTTAGGAAAGCCAGGAAGCCCGTGGTGATGTAGGACTCATATTCCTTGGAGATAGACTCCTGATAAGGATGGATTAAGCCCTGTTATCTGATAGGAGAGTTATCTTTGCTTGGATAAGGACTCTTAATTTTAGAGTTGTAGTATAACTCTGTAAGAGGTTTCCCAACGATAATGGGAGGTTTCTGATGTAAGTCGGTCCGTCATCTACCTCGGCTCGTCATAGAGGCCGGCTAGGGATTGGGTTTCTAGGACTCGGCCTAGGCAAGGACTGCCTGCTCGGCCTTACTGATGTCGGCCTATAAACATGGGCTTCTCGTGAGTGGGCCTCTCGGTATGGGCCCGTTAGGTACGATGGGCCTTGTGTCTGGGTTCCCATCTACCAAGTCGGTTTATGTCGTTCAAAGTACAATATTGGTTCACTAGATGAGCTAGGGGTGGCAAATTGTACTCGCCCGTACCAACCAACCCGTATACCAACTGTACCAATTATGATTGGTATAAAGTAGTCGGTATACCGAATATTTTGGTAGGGAGTACCGTACCATTTTTTTCTAATTGGTTGGTGCACGGTATACAATTTCGACTTTGGTTGGTATACCATGTACCAACTTTATATATATATATAAACAAACACACACACACAAACTCATATAAATATATAATACTCCGTCTAATTGTGTAGCTACTTGCAATATTTAAAGGGTAGTTTGGTCTATTTGATATTTATAGATTGTTTTTTTTTTTAATACGTGTTCTAAAATTACAAGTATTTTGGGACGAATGAAGTATCAAACATTAATTTCCTTTTTCTAACGTTAAGTCCTTAAGCTACTTTATTACGATTTAGGAAAAATTCAAACTACCTTATTGTTATCTTTTAGTTTTGGAGTCGTGGTGAATATTCTTTATAGTCACTGTATTGTTTAGTTTGCAAGATTTCAATTGTTCAACTTTTCTTTAGTTTCAAAACTTTATAATTTGTATTTGAGATCCACTTTTATGTTATAATGTGTTTTTTTTATACTAGACAAGAAAGTCTAACAAAAAAAAATGCAATTTTTTTGTCTTCATTTACATTTGGTATATATCGAGTACCTACCGTACCAACCAAATACCAACCGTACCAATAAACTTGGTATACCGACTTTTGTGGTTGGTACTGGTACATATTTTTGAATACCAAATCATACTTGGTTGGTACATGGTACAAGCAAAATACACTCAGTATACCTACCAATCCACCCCTAAGATGAGCAACAATTCGCTCTTCTAATTTCTAGTCATATCTTCAAAGAAAACACTTAAAGCATGTGTGATAGAGAGCAAATTTTTCGCTCATCAGGTGAATGAAGGTGAATGAATGTAGTGCTTGAGCGGATTTTAGCTCACCAAAACTGGTATCTGTAATGGTGAGCGAATTTTTTGGTTCACAAAAATATTTTATCAAAAAAACAAAATTTTAAAATTAGTATTGTTACTTTATATTATTCATGATATAAAGTCTTTGTTTAAATAAGTTTTTATTAGTTCATATTGTTAGAGACAATTATCCCACATCGGGAATTAACTAGCCAAGCATTGACTATATAAGGATCATGGGCTACTCCTCTCATTGCCAATTGGTTTTAGGATGGAACCTCAGACTTTATCACACATCACAAACAAATTCAAAAAATAATAATATTATTATTTTACACTTTTATTGTACTACTGTAATATCATATCTTTATAAACACACACTCATAAATAAACGTAATTTTTTATATTTAAAACGTTACACGCATGAAAATAATAACTTAACATGTACATACAAATTAAAACATAGGTGTGCGTAAATATATAATATTGTGCGCAATTCATAGGTAATGAAAAATTATAATTATTTTTTTATATATTTAGCATAAACGATGTAATTTCAGGTAAAACAAAATTAAAAAAATAAACATTTAATTTTTTTTTCGTTCCACTCTCAGTTTCGCTCACGATTTTGCTAACAATGTGAGCGAAACAGTTTCGCTCAGGGTTTGAGCGAAAATTCGATCATCATTACAGCAGTTTGAAAATATTTTCGCTCACCAGTTTGCAAAAGATTTCAATTTTCGCTCTCCATTAAACATGTTCGAATATACTCTCTCCGTCCCACCACAAGTGAGACCAACTTGTGGGGCACAATTATTAAGAAAAAGGTAGTACATGTGTAGTAGAAAATGACGAGAAAGTGAGTGAGGTCAATAATAGTGTTGGTTGAATAAATTGAGTGGTGGAAAATGAAGAGAGAGAATGAGTTACGTTAAATGATGGGTTTGGCTTATATTCACTTCTCATAGGATGTAATGAGTATGCACAGAGGGAGGGAGGGAGGGGAGTTTATTGCAAAACTGACATGCGTACTTTCAATTTTTTTTCAATTTGACTCGCAAACTTTGGAAACATCAAATGTGGGTTGCGTACTTTAATTCTCAAAATTTTGAGACAGTTTTTTTAACACCCGGTTAAAAACATAACGGGACACTCTGAATAGGGGGTAAAGTGTAAGAAATAAAACTTAAAGCCCTAAATCATGAGAAAAATGAAGAAGACATGAGCCGGGAACCTTTGTTCGCCGGAATCCATGGTCGCCGGAATCCATGGAAGATGTTCCAACCCCCATAACCCAAAACTCCAAATCGAAAATCATCCATTGATGAACCATCAATCAAAGCCAGAACGTACTCCAGACAGTTCGAGCCCCATTTCTGAGAACAAAATTACCTTGGTTATCGAGTTCAGCGGAGGAGACGCCGCGGCGGGCAGTATCAGATTGCTAGACGAGGGAGTTAGAGGAGCCATTAATAAGGCGGAGGTTCCCGTCGGCGAGGAATTGAAGAGAGGCGGAGGAATCAACAGCGCCGGAATCAATCCCGCTGGTAATCCATAAGGGTATGGAATTGTAGGTGATGGCGGCGAAGTGGGTGTTGGAGGAATTGGGAGAAGGGGTGAATCCGAAGGAAAAAGTCTGGTTGGGGGAAGTCCAAGATTGGTTTGGGGAGTTGACGAAAAGGGTTGTGCCTGGGAATACAGTTGTGGCTGAAATTGAAGAAAGGGTTAAGGAAAGAAGGAGGAGGAGGAGATGAAGGTGTGAAAATGGAGGTTTCATGGCTTCCGTTCTGGCTTTGATTTCGGACGGAGCACTCGAAAATGAAAGGTTGTTAATGGGGAAGAAGAACGGACTAGAGAGAGAGAGGTTTAGATGGTTTTTTAATTTTAGCACTTTAAGTTTTATTCCTTACACTTTTACCCCTTATATGGAATGTCACATTATGTATTTTAACGGGTGTTAAAAAATTCGTCTCAAAATTTTGAAAATGAAAGTACGCAAACCACATTTGATGTTTCCATAGTTTGCAAGTGAGTAAACTCCTTTTCTGCCCATCGTACTATGGCCCCAACATCAATTTGACACTCGTACTATTGAAACAACAAATGTATGATGCGTACTATAGTTTTATTAGCAAAATTAACCAATTTACTATTCAGTTGTTAACTTTTTTTAACACACGTTATTTTTTTAATGAGCATTAATTTATGTTAACAAAACTAACTTTTGTTATCTCCATCATCTTCACAAACCATCACAACCAGTCACCACTCTACCGAACCAACTCCACCATTTTCAATTCGCCATTCACCCAACACAACAAATACAGCAACAACAAAACTGTACGAAGACCCAAAATCCAAATTTTGGGGTTTTCAGATTTGGGAAGAAACATAAATAAATGGCAGCTCCAACCCAGATAGACAGACAAACGATGGATAAATAAGGGACTTGGGGCGATTTTTGAGTTTTTTCGCCGGATTTGCGCCGTCCGCCATATCTCCGGAACCGCTAATTATTTTGTTGATCCAAACGGTCAATATCAGCACCTGAGTGATGTGAACATACCCCAGAAATTTGACGACGATCCAACGGTTAATGAAGCGGGAATTTGATTTTTAATATAGCAAATTTTTGGAGATTTTCGCCAGTTTTCGCAGCCGGCCATTTCTCGCTCTCCGGCAATTATTTGGAAGATCCCAACGGTTATCATGTGCGCCTAGGCGATGCGACCAAAGCCCAGAAGTTTCATGACGATCCAACGGTTAACGAAGTCAGAATTCGATTTTTACATATGCGATTTGGTTTTGATTTTTTGTTGAATTTGGTTCGAATTCTGGCCATTTGGCCGGAATTTTTGGTTTATTCCTGTCCTGTTGTTGTCGCCTAGGACTCTAGAGAGGTTTACTATGGTTAAGGCAGGCATTGGAACCAGTTTGGGTGAGTTTCATGTCCCGGCGGCGGCTGCTGTGCAGGGGATCCCGTCTTGTGGCGGTGGTGATGGGGGCGGTGATGGCGGTGGTGATGGGGGAGGTGTTGGGCTGGGAAAGGGTGGGGTGGATGTTGGGTTTGGGAAGATGATGGAGATAACAAAAGTTAGTTATAAATTAATGCTCGTTAAAAACATAACGTGTCTTAAAATAAGTTAACGACTGAATAGTAAATTGGTTAATTTTGCTAATAAAACTATAGTACGCACCATACATTTGTTGTTTCAATAGTACGAGTGTCAAATTGATGTTGGGGCCATAGTACGAGGGGCTGAAAAGGAGTTTACTGGTTTGCAAGTCAAATTGAAAATAAATGAAAGTACGCATGTCAGTTTTGCAATAAACTCGGAGGGAGGGGGGAGAACTTGTTAAAAGGGAGTCGAGATCTCCTTTACCACTCTTGTGTGTCACACCATGTACCACTTCTAATCCAACCGTTAATATGTTTGGATAATATTAATATCATTTTAATCTCAATAATTGTTAGCTGTTAGATCACTTGTGGCACACAAAGTGGTACATAGGATTTGAGCTCGTTAAAAAGTTAAGGCAGTGTTGAGATATTGAAACACCAAAATAGGTATTGGTGTTATGCGGGTAGTACGGACGCAAACAGTTTTATTCATCCCCTATAGTATGTAGGGATGGCAATTTGTTCGAACCCGATCCGTTCCGAGGGTGATCCGATCCGTAATTTTTGGGTTCAATTTGCAATTTTATGATCCGTTCGGATTTCGGGTCGGTTTCGGTCAGCCCTTCTGATCCGACCTGATTCATATACATTACTCATAATTTTCATTATTACCCCCCCTAAAATATACACACAACCCTACCTATAAAAGAGAAAAATAGGGTTTAGAAATAAAAAAACCGCCGCTGTCTGTCTCTCTCTCGTTTCTACGCCCTAAGTCGAACACGAGCTTCTCACAGTTGCCGCTCCTCGCCATTGCCGCTCCTCGCCGTCGCAGCTCCCCGCCCGCCGTCGCCGCTTCTCCTTCAATCGTTCCTCTCTGCCTTTCCGGCACCGCTTCTCCTTCAATCGTTCCTCTCTGCCTTGAAGTCATCGGCACTGCAAATATCGGTCTCAATTTCCTTCGAAATCTACTACATCTCCAACGAATTTCATCTCTATTGAGGTAATCTAACAATTCTTAGCCATTGAATTTCGATTTTTTTGGTTTTGTTTGATTGATTAGATTAGCTTCCCCAATTCACCCAAATTTGTCAAACCTAGGTGTTTTTTTTTAGGGAACCTGAGATTCGGATCAGTTCGGGTCTCGGATCGGAGCGTGGATCACGGATATTCGGATCGGATTCGGTAGAGGGGTTCCAATGTTCAGATCGGATTCGGATATGGCCTGATCCAATCTGAACCCGACCCGTTGCCATCCCTAATAGTATGCCTTTTTTTTTCTCCCATTTCTCAATGTAAGGGGTCGTTATAACTCACTCCCTTCTCTTGTCGATACCTCCAGCTCAAGCCAACCCCTTCTTTACTCCCTCCCATTTACTTTTTTTATACTTTAAAGAAGGAGTAAACTACCAAATTGACCCGCGTACTACTTCAGATTTTCACTTTTACCTCTGTACTACCGAAATGACAAAAGTAACATGTGTACTATTGCTAAATTAACAAAATCAACCAAAATCATTAATAATGTTAATCAAAGTTAACAGACGTTAGTATTTTAACAGATATTAGCATCAAAAAAATTCAAATTACCCCATAACCAAACAGACTCCTAATTCCCGTAAATGAGAACTAAAATGACCTATTTACCCTCCAATTCCCAACCTTACATCCTCTCTCACAACAAAGAAAGAAAAACTACTCAAATTAAATCCCCAACTTCTCTCCTCCCTAATTTCGGGGAAAAAAAAACAACGTTTCCTCCCTCACTCTTTCTCTCTCTGTGTTTCTCCTTGTGCGGGTCTTCTGCAAAATACTCAAGATCTGATCTTCATCCCAATCGCAAAATAATTTCTAACTCTGGCCTTCTTAGAATTCCAAAGTCAGCATCGTCCTGAAAGCCACCCCAGTTTCTCCATCCGGCAACATCTCCGATCTGCAAACCCTAATCGAACTCCCCTCTTTTTGGGAACTCCATCAAAAGCGCCGTCAACATCTCAAATGAAACCCTAATAGAAGTGGCCTTCATTTGGGCACTCTACCAAAAGCGCCGGCAGCCTTCTGGCTAGTCAACTGATATCTAGTCGCTCTTCTCAAATTCCTTGAAGGGTAGATTAAATAATGAATTTGAATTTTGAAATGATAATTTCGTTTAGTTTCTGAAATTGAGGGTCTATGATGGTGTCTGTTGGTCCCAAAGGGGAAACAAGGGTATGAAAAATGCTAGGGGGGGTGAATAGCGTTTTAAAATTATTTTCAAAAACCCTTTTTGCAAATCAATGGCAAATGCGCACAGCTCTAATTTTGGCTAAGTATAGCGCGCAACAAGAGTGTGAAATGCACAGCGGAAACTTAAAGCAATCACTCATGCGCAGGTATATGCGCAGGAGTGTAAAAACGCACACACTAAGTTTGTCTTAAAGAGAGGCGCAAAATGTTCTAAGGCAGAAAGCAAACAAACACAATTCAAACAGTGCAAGACAAACTACAAAGATCAAACAAATAAATATATCAGAAAAGCTTAAATGTAGAATGAAAAGCAGAGTAATGAGACAAGCTATTTGGAGAGGTTCGATCGATGAAAGATCTACGTCCTCTACCATGATGGTTAGTCTTGGATTTTTCTAACTATGAGATTTATATATTGATATGAGGAGATTTTACAAGATTACAAGGAATCAAAACTCAAATCAAAATCTATTCTATGAAGAGCAAATCCTAGACTAAACCGGTGTATCTCAAGAAGTTAGATCTAAATGATCAAAGCTTCAAGAGGTGTGTGTGTGTGTCAGAAATTCTGGGCTCTAAGAATCTATGAGATGATGAGCACAAAGAATTTTGGGTGATACAAGGCTTATAGGATCTGGGCTTGGTTGAGTATGACGGTATGAAGGTTGATCTTGAGAATTCAGGAAATATGCAAGCAATCTTCAAATCTTCAAAGTTTCTCTTTGGAAGCAAAAACTCAAGCAGCTTGGAAATGAGGAAGAGCAGGGCTATTTATAGAGGAGCTTCAAAAACTAGCCGTTGGAGCTCTGAGCAAGGTCAATTAGCTGGCACAATGTGATTGGTGCGCATGTGTCCTTTATAGCCGTTGGAGACAAAGCAAGTGGACAAACTTCAAACTTCTTCTAGAAGGATGACAAATGTCTTCATTTTGAATTTCAAACTAAGGCGCGTCTCTACATCCATGTGTATGCTGAGTGTGCTTGTTTTATCGTATGTACACATCAGCACTTTGGCTCATTCCAAAAAGCGTAGCCTGACTTGACGCTTTCCAAGATTCTAGAATGAGGTCAGGAAATGAGAGAATTGACTAAGACAAATCTGCGCGCTCATGGAAGCCATGCGCAGATGGGTGCTGCGCATGGGAGAATGCGCAAGTGATGGATGCGCAGATGATGATCAGCACATGGTCTTCATGCTTGCTCCTTGGTCTTCTTCAAATCTTGAAAATAAGTATAAGCGCTTTCCAAGCTTCAAGAATATAAGGTTGTTGAAAGATAAGCATAATGACCAAGTTAATCTGCTCTGCTCATAGAAGTCATGCGTATAGAGAATGTGCAGACGTTCTGCTCATGAAAACCAAGCAAGTGTTGTTCTCCACATGAAAGGGAGCAGATAATGTTCTGCGCATGGAGAATGAGCAGGTGTTCACTGCGCATGAAAATGAGCAGATGATGCTCTGCGCATGAAATGACCTGCTCATGAAATGTCCTGCGCATTATACTTGGTCTTCAGTAATTGAAACCTCAATTCTAAGCATAAGCCCTAATTGTTGGTATTATGCCCTAGGCATGTTGTTTGTAAAACAAATGTTATTATTTATAAAGATATTGAACGTTTGATTATTATGTCTTTTGCATGTTTATTATAATAATCCCCGTCCCTGATAATTATGATTAATTATTAGTATAAGTTTAATAGATAATCATATGATGATTATGGTGTATGGGATACAATTAGACTAATGGGTATTTGTTGGAGAACAAATACTGGACTGACCCCTATGAGATTTATGTCATGGTCACAATGTCATAATTAAGTCTCATATAGTTATATCACTGGAATCTTTAGACCTGAGGTTATTACAGTCTTCCACATGATGAACATTACATTTGACATATTCAAACGTTATCCCTAACCGGATAGCTATAAAGAATATGATTGGCATAATCGGAATCATGTAGGGAAGAGTAATAAGCCAAGATGGGATTTGTTCCTCGTCAAGAGAGATGTCAAGCTTTGGCCACTCGATGAATGGTATTGATGAAATGCATGGCCGTGCTCAAATAAGATTTGTATTATCAATACATTCGGGATCGAGAAAGCATTGAACAAATGTAAGTTGACCATTGACCATGGCTTACGTTCAATGGACATCGTGAAACAAAGAGATTGTGTTATGATCTATTTTAGGAAACTTTAGAGTTCAAAGTTATACTAATTGGGTAGTCATAATGGCTTGCTAGAGTCCGCTTATGACTTACGAGGTTTGACTGGTTCGGACTCGTTGCCAACTTAGTATAATCCTATTGGGTCACACACGCAGAACGGATAATTAAAAGGAGCGAAAAACGAAGTAAAACGGGTCCTGCCTAAAGGATCCGTACGGCTGAATCTGGATGCTTCCAGAAACATCCGTACGGATGGTTTTGCCGGCAGAATCAGTTTTTAGGAAAACTCTTGTTGAACAAAAAAACCTAATTCCTAAAGGGTTTCTGAAACCCCTTGAATATAAATACAGACTGACGGGAATTGTTCCCTAGTAGTTGATTTGATCAATTCCAAAGTCTTTTTTAGAGAAAGAAATCACACATTATATTCTTGGGTTATTGTGATTGATTAATCTCAATTATCAAGTCACAATAATAATTAGGAGCTTTGAAGAATCGTTCTTCAACATCGTTGATCAATCCGAAGACCTAGCAGTCAAGTTCAAGAAGGCGTTCTTGAAATCTGTTCGTTGTGTGGATCACCGGTAGAGGGCATTTGTCTTAACGCTTAATCCAAGTTTTACATAACGATCTACAAGGGTTAGTTTCTTTCATCTTGTTATTATGAATTATTGTTCATAGCGGATCTAGGCTATTGGGTTTTATTCATGTCTATCTTCCGCTGCGCATGATTGCACGAAACCCAACACTAACCACTAAGCCTATTCTATAAAATTGGACTTAGCTAAAAATTGAAGTTATAAAAATTCTTACATAGGATCCTAAAGTCCATAAAATGTACTTAGGTGATGGTATCAATCAATTCTAATATAAATTGGGAGGGTTAAGAAATAAGCATACCCAACAATCTTCCCCTAAATGATTGATGCCATTACCTACTATAACAAAGGCAATTCATTGTACTTGATAATAACATGTCCATAGAAATGAAAATGGTAAATCATGCCTCAAGTCAACGCACACACTAGCCAGTGTTATAGATTTCTAGTCTATCCAAAAGAAATGAACTTACAATATGGGAAAGACAGAAATATCATTCAGCGCATACAAATAATATGAGTTTAAGTATGCGTTTAAACTGAATGTTTAAACATCATGCGTAGAAATATGAGCAGTCAAGTATATGCGCATGAAGTTTGAAATAATGCATTCATTGTTCCACAAATGAAAAGTTTGAATTGAACAAGGTTTTGGGAAAAGCAATGATGCATTATAAGATTAGTGTTCACCTTTGAGAGAGCTCACACTTCATCTTGTAGCTTCCCAAATTGCTTTGCGCAGAGCTTCAATATCAGAAGCGGGAGCGTCAAATCGGAACATTTTGCCTTTGTTAGATTACTCTCCCCCTTAATGGCACAATCAATGGCCTGTATTATACTGGCCTGCGCATCGAGCCTACCAGCCTACGCATCCAGTTGCTTTTGAATCTTTGCCTGCGCAGTGACCACCTGAGGGATCTGAGGGAGCAGAAACCGGAGGAATGATATACTGAGGTCCACGTGGCATGCACATGAGGTTCATGCGCAGCAATAGAATGCGCAGAGTTTCTTTGAAAACTCAGAAATATTTTGCCTTATGCGCAACATCTTGTGCGCTTCATATGCGCAGGCGCATGAGGCATTTCCTAACTTAGAATATTATCAACTAAACACAAGATCATTAGTATTGACAAATCATATGGACAAGATTTAGCTAAGTTCAAGCATACCTATTTCTCCTCTCAAGAAAGTAAATCTCTTTGCGTCAAGAGCCTTTGTGAGGATATCAGCAATTTGATTGTCTGTGCCCACGTGCTCTAAATGGATGTTGCCTTTTTCCACGTGGTCCTTGAGAAAGTGATATTTAATGTCGATGTGCTTTGTCTTTGAGTGCATGACAGGATTGTTTGAGACTGCGATGGTGGACATGTTATCGCAAAAGATTGGGCAGTTTTCTTCATGAATCCCATAATCCACAAATTGTTGCTTCATCCAAAGGATTTGGCAGCAGCAGCTCCCAGCAGCAATATTCTCAGCTTCAGTTGTGGAGATGGACATAGCAGCTTGTTTCTTGCTTGCCCACGCAACAAGTCGATTTCCAATGAAATGACAAGTTCCACATGTGCTCTTCCTGTCAATTGTGCATACTGCATAATTTGCATCCGAATAACCTAGAAAATCGAAATTCGAATCTTTGGTGTACCAAAGTCCAAGGTTAACAGTTCCAGAAAGTTATCTAATAATGCGTTTAACAGCAGTTAAATGCGCTTCTCTAGGATCTGCTTGAAAGCGCGCACATACACAAACACTAAACATAATATCTGGCATACTTGCAGTAAGATAAAGTAGAGAGCCAATCATACCTCGATATAAAGTTTGATCAACTTTTTAACCTTTTAAGTCCTTGTCAAGTTTATTGCCGGTGGCCATTGGAGTGTCGTATGCTTTAGCATTCTCAAGTCCAAATTTCTTGATTAGGTCTCTTATGTACTTGGCTTGATTTATGAAGATGCCATCATTCAATTGCTTGATTTGAAGTCCAAGGAAGTATGTGAGTTCTCCCATCATGCTCATCTCAAACTTGCTTTTCATGAGCTTTTCAAAGCGCTTACAAAGTAACTCATTAGTAGAACCAAATATAATATCATCGACATAAATTTGAACAAGTAAAGAATGATTATTATACTTAGTAATAAAAAGAATTGTATCGATTTTACCGCGCTTGAAGCCTTTCTCTAGTAGGAATTTTGATAGAGTATCGTAACATGCTCTTGGAGCTTGCTTAAGTCCATACAAAGCTTTCTGAAGTTTGAAGACGTGATTTAGAAATCTGATATCTTCAAATCCAGGTGGTTGAGCTACGTAGACCATCTCTTGGAGTTCACCATTGAGAAATGTGATCTTCACATCCATTTGATAAAGCTTGAATTTCTTGTGAGCAGCGTAAGCTAAGAAAATTCTTATAGCTTCAAGTCTTGCTACAGGTGCAAACGTTTCATCGTAGTCAATTCCTTCCTCTTGCCTATAGCCTTGCGCAACCAACCTTGCTTTGTTTCTGGTGATGCTTCCATTCTCATCCATCTTGTTTCTGAATACCTATCTTGTACCAATAACTCTTTGGTCATGAGGTCTGGGTACTAAAGTCCAAACTTTGCAGCGCTCAAATTGGTTAAGCTCTTCTTGTATAGCAATAACCCAGCTTGAATTTTGGAGCGCTTCATCAATCTTCTTTGGTTTGATTTGAGAAATAAAGGAATTATATGCATCAAAGTTGGATGCTCTCCTTGTACGAACCCCTACATTGAGATCACCAATGATGTTTGTTGTTGGTTGATCTTTTACTTCATGAACCTCGGAAGGTAAGTTTGGTTGAGTAGTAGGAATACAAAGATCTTCAATAGGAACTTCATTTGCTTCATCATCAATATCATCAAAAGTAATTTGCTGAAGCGGAAAAACATCATGCGCAGGAGGAGGTGTCTGCGCATCAGGAGTTGTAACTTCTGGCACAGCATCTGGTGCTGGCGCATGAGATGGACTTCCTTGATTCTGATTTTGATTAACTTGATTATCATTCTGTGCAGGTACAGTTTGTGGCTGCGTACCTGTCTCAACATTCTCAGCAGAATCATCAGAATCATTTGCAGCCAAATGTGGCTCAAGGAGAGAATGCTCATCAAAAGTAACATGTACAGATTCTACAATTACTAGAGTAGACACGAAAAGCTTTAGAATTTTTGGCATACCCAACGAAAATACCTTCATCTGCTTTGGTGTCGAATTTACCTCTATGATCTTTGCCGTTGTAGAGGATATAGCATTTGCAGCCAAAAATCTTGAAGAAAGCAATGTTGGGCGCTCTTCCTCTCCATAGTTCATATGGAGTTTTGTTGTAGGCTTTGTTGATGAGGGATCTGTTCTGAGTAAATCACGCAGTGTTGACGGCTTCTCCCCAGAAATACTTAGGCATCTTTGCTTCTGCTATCATGGTTTTGCCAGCCTCAATCAACGTGCGATTCTTTCTTTCCACAACGCCATTTTGTTGAGGAACTCCAGCAGCAGAGAAATTGTGATCAATCCCATGGTCGTCACAATATTGAGCGACACCATTGTTCTTGAAATCAGTTTCATTGTCTGATCTAACGCTCACGATGTCGTCTTTATTTTGAGTTTGGAGCTTTCGAAATAGAGCAGTCAAGATATCATAGCAGTCATCTTTGAATATCATTATTTCAACCCATGTGTATCTTGAGTAGTCATCTACCACAACTAAGGTATACTTGTTTCCTCCAATGCTCGTGGTGGTGACAGGTCCAAACAAATCTATGTGAAGCAGTTGTAAACATTTGGAAGTTGAGGAAGCAATCTTGCTGGAGAAAGACTGCTTTGGTTGTTTACCAAGCTGGCATGCTGCGCATTTTCTGTCATGATGGTCAGCTACTTTGGGAAGTCCTTTAACAAGATTTTCCCATCCTAGCTTAGCCAAATACTTGAAGTTCAAATGAATTAAGCGCTTGTGCCATAGCCAACTGATTTTACTTACGTTCTTTGCTACAAAACAGAGATTAGTGATAGAATTTATAGCAGTAAGATCAAGGATATAAACATTTGCCTTACGAGTCCCTGTGAGCAAAGTGAGTCCGGAAATGCCATCTTTGATATAGCAATGCGTTGCAGTAAAGTGGCATTCGAGACCTTTATCGCAGAATTGTAATATGGAGAGCAGGTTGTGCTTGAGGCCTTCTACGAGCGCAACTTTCTCAATGCACACTTTATCTTTTCTGATTCTTCCATATCCATCAATGTGCCCTTTGTTGTTGTCCCCAAAAGTTACTGAGGGAACTCTACCTTCATGAACATCTTCAAGAGCGTTAGCATCTCCAGTCATGTGTCTAGAACATCCACTGTCGAGATACCATATATGCGTTTTATCTTGGGAAGAGTGCCCAGTGAAGCAGGAGACCTGAAAGATAGACATTAAAATCGCAGGTCCCCTTTACTCTTGGGTCCTAGAGTTAGCAACTTTTGACAACCCACTCCTGTCTAACCTTAGGATTTTTATGTCCCTTAGCATTAGGAGCAAGTCGCAAAAGGCATTCTGCAGCCTTGTGACCTAAACCATCACACACAACACAATGATCTAAGCCACTTATAGATTGGGTTTTTACAAACTCTTTACTTTTCTTTGGCTTAGCATTCTGAACTGGAGCAGTTGAACTAGCTTTGACAAATTTCATTTTCTGAGGTTTGGGTGCGCTTTTCTTAAGAATTCGCATCTGGCGTAGGGGCGCATGGCTTTCATGCGCATGACCCTTTTGTGCAGATTTGACATTCGAAGTTGAAGCTCAGGCATAGTCAGAATATAAGAAATCATGCACAGGTTCAACTTTAGCCTTATCCTTGGCTTTCCTAGTTTACTTCTTTGGGTAGACATAATGGAAATTTTGTCTCTGGACTTTCTCATGTACTTTACCCATTGAGGCAGAATGCTTTTCTTTAGGAATTTCAAAAGTTTGTTGGGGTGTAAAATCCTTTTCTCTTTCAGAGCAAACGGCGCATTTAAAGTTGTCACTAGTTGAGAACCCCAAGCCTTCCTTATCTCCACTGGCTTTTTGGGATTCTAGAATTTGATCCATAGTGACACGAGATTTGGTCCACTCATCAGTGATCTTTGTGAGATCAGCCACTTGAGCAGACAACTCTTCGTTTCTTACTTTAAATAACGCATTTTGATCTATCAAGAAACGGTTCTTTTCAGTAAGAGGAGTCATGCTCTTAATCTGCTCCTTAAAGAGGGTGTTTTCAGATTTTAAAAGAGATTTTCTCCGTCTTAAGCTGTGAAATTTCTCCAATTGATAAGTCCACTGCTTCTTTCATAGAATTAAATCTTTTGATTACCTTTTCAGCTTGTTGAAATACAGACTCGCGTTCAGCAGCAGAGTCATTCACTTTTACAATTTCAGCAGGAATTTCAAGAGATTCTTTGCGCGGAGGCGCTGCTACAAATTTCTTTGATAGGTCTGCTCTGGTAAATAAATACTTGCCATTCTGTCTGCTTGGAGTTAGATGTCCCATTTCTACCAGTTCAATGATAGTGGGACCTTTCTTCTTTGTAATCTTCCTTGGCTCATTCGGTGCGTTCATATCAGGAACATCGTTTTCTGAGTCGCTATCATCATCAGCATTTGCCATCAAGCAGAGCAGTCCATCCTCAGAGTCATCATCATCACTGTCTTCAGTGTCTGTCTCTATCCAGGTCTTGAGCTCCTTGTCTGCGCAGTCTTCTTCAGCAACCATTCCTCGCTGCTTAGAGGATCTCTGCGCACCATTTCTCTTCATGTACTTAAATTTTGGAGTAGGGCATTTTGATGCAAAATGACCAGGCTTTCTACAGTTGTAGCAAACCAGGTCAACATCTTTATTTGAGTCTCTTCCACGAGAGAACTTTGCTGGAGCTTTACTTGAGGATCCAGGTTTTGAGAATTTCCTGAATTTTTGAAATCGCTTTACAAACATTGCGAATTCATCGTCATCCATTTAAAGTAAGGATGAAGTAGACACTTTGTCTGAGGTTTGAGCATGCGCAGATTCTTTTTGAGCAATCATTGAGATTGCTTTTCCTTTTCCTTTTGTTTCATCAATTCGATCATGTTTTAACTCGAACACTTTCAAATTAGCATATAAATTGCGCAGAGGCCAAATATCCAGAAATCTAAAATCTTCCAGATGACTTGCCTTGTGCACATATCTAGAACCAAACGCATCTAAGAATTAAGCATTAATTTCTTTGTTGGTGAAAGTCTTTCCCAGAGATATACAAGAGTTTACAATAGCACAATAGCGATCATAAGTTTGTCTAAAGGTTTCACCATCTATCTTCATGAAGCAGTTGAATTTTCTTTGCACAAAAAATCTTTTATTTTCCTTGCTAACTTTGTCTCCATTCACATAGCCTTCAATAGCATCCCATATCTCTTTTGCAGTTGCGCAGCTCACAATCTGATTATGCGTAGAGAGGTCCATGGTGCTTAGGATGATGTTCCTTGCTCTTCCATCATAGTCAACCCACTTCTTTTCTTCATCAGTCCATTCCTCCTTGGGCTTCTTGATGGTAGGATTGTCTTTGTTGGTAGCAGCATCAGGATTTGCCTTCATAGGGATGTAAGGTCCTTCAAGAACAATGTCGTGGAGGATCTCGTCGATAGAAGAAAAATGAGTGAGCATGCAGTGCTTCCAGATGTCGAAGTGATCTTCGTTGAGCACAGGAACATGTGAATAGTTAGCCATTGCCAAAGATTTTGAAGCCATCTTGAATCGGCACCCAAGCTGTTAAGCTTGAAAAATAAAAAACAAGTTTTACGAAGGTGTTTGCTCTGATACCAATTGTTGGTCCCAAATGGGCAACAAGGATATGAAAAATGCTAGAGGGGGGGGTGAATAGCGTTTTAAAATTCTTTTCAAACTCTTTTGCAAATCAATGGCAAATGCGCACAGCTCTAATTTTGGCTAAGTATAGCGTGCAACAAGAGTGTGAAATACACAGCGGAAACGTAAAGCAATCACTCATGCGCAAGTGTATGCGCAGGAGTGTAAAAACGCACGCACTAAGTTTGTCTTAAAGAGAGGCGGCAAAATGTTCTAAGGCATAAAGCAAACAAACACAATTCAAACTGTGCAAGAAAATCTACAAAGATCAAACAAAGTAATATATCAGAAAAGCAATATATCAGGAGTGTAAAAACGCACGCACTAAGTTTGTCTTAAAGAGAGGCGCAAAATGTTCTAAGGAAGAAAGCAAACAAACACAATTCAAACTGTGCAAGACAATCTACAAAGATCAAACAAAGCAATATATCAGAACAGCTTAAATGTAGAATGAAAAGCAGAGTAACGAGACAAGCTATTTGGAGAGGTTCGATCGATGAAAGATCTACGTCCTCTACCAAGATGGTTAGTCTTGGATTTTCTAACTATGAGATTTATATATTGATATGAGGAGCTTTTACAAGATTACAAGGACTCAAAACTCAAATCAAAATCTATTCTATGAAGAGAAAATCCTAGACTAAACCGGTGTTGTTGGGTTTCGAAGTAACATGCGCAGCAGAAAATAGCATTTAAAATTTTATGAAACCCAAAGCCCATAGATCCATTCATATGATTAAATCAAATACTTGCAATATGAATACTAGAAAAAAAACTAACCCTTGATGACTTTGAATTTTGTCTTTGATCTTGGCGGAAAAATTGAAGCTTTAATCACGAACAAGTAAGAACACGAACTTTGAAGATGATGAGCTTCACCCTCTAGCGGTATCCACACCTTGAACGAATATCAAGAACACTTGATCTTGGTTGCTAGACCAAAGTTGTGAAACACGTTTTCACAATTAATATGATCTATATGGAATATTATTTTGTGTATTATTTTGTTCTTCAATCTAGGATGTCTTAGAACAAAAAAAAAACTCTCTCAAACTCTTTAGAGACTTGCACAAAAGCTAGGTCATTGTTCTGGCCCGAATTTTGTTGTTTATATACAAGTTAGACCTATTGCAAATAGGAAACTTGTGTCAAAACCCGTCCAAAATCCTTTTCCTAATTAAATCAGGAAATCTGTCCCGACTCACTGTGCGGCCGCCCAAAATCAGGTGTGCGGTCGCCCAAACATGTGCGGCCGCCCAGCCTGGTTTGTGCGGTCGCACACCAGGATCAGAGAGCCTTAATTTCCAATATAGTCCTTTAAGGATTCGTTCTATTGTGTGTGACCCTCTAGGATTATACTAAGTTGGCAATGGGTTTGAACATGAATCCATAAGATATGATTAGGTTCTAGCAAACCGTCATACCTACCCAAATAGTATAACTAGATACAAGTTCGCATTCCTTTAGAATATGTCACAATCCCTTTGTCCACGATCTCATTGAACACAAGTCATGGTCAAACGGTCAACTTGTTTTTTTGTTCAATACTTTCTCGATTCTGAATATGTTGATAATCCAAATGACATTGATATAATCAATTCATATGAGTCCGGCCGAACATTTTCATCAACATCATTCCTACGGGAGGCCTAAGCTTGAGATCTCTCCGAAGAGGAACAAATCCATTTAGCTTAGTATTCTTCCCTACTTGAATCCGATTATGCCAATCATACCCTTTATAACTACCCGGTTAAAAGTAGCGTTTGAATATGTCAAACATAATGTTCATCAAGTGGAAGACTATAATAACTTCATGTCTAAGGATTCGAATGACATAACTAATATGAGATATATGTACGACATGGACCATGACATAAATCTCATACGGCGGGTCATGTCCAGTACCTTGTTCCAAACAAGTACCCATAAATCTAACATAATCATCCCATGATCATTTAGCCTTTATACTAGTGCTTAATAAGTACTAGGGACGGAGATTATTATAAGTAAACATGAACAACAATAATAATCAAAACATCTCTTTATTGATATGAAATAAATGATAACAATTACAACGTTTATTAAACGTGACTAGGGCACCACTACCAACAGGTGTATCTCAAGAAGTTAGATCTAAATGATCAAAGCTTCAAGAGGTGTGTGTGTCAGAAATTCTAGGCTCTAAAAATCTATGAGATGAAGAGCACAAAAATTTTTGGGTGATACAAGGCTTATAGGATCTGGGCTTGGTTGAGTATGAAGGTATGAAGGTTGATCTTGAGAATTCTGGAAATATGCAAGTAATCTTCAAATCTTCAAAGTTTCTCTTTGGAAGCAAAAACTCAAGCAGCTTGGAAATGAGGAAGAGCAGGGCTATTTATAGATGAGCTTCAAAAACTAGCCGTTGGAGCTCTGAACAAGGACGATGAGCTGGCACAATGTGATTGGTGCGCAGGTGTCCTTTATAGCCGTTTGAGACAGAGCAAGTGGACAAACTTCAAACTTCTTCTAGAAGGATGACAGCTGTCTTCATTTTGAATTTCAAACTGAGGCGCGTCTCTACATCCATGTGTATGCTGAGTGTGCTTGTTTTATCGTATGTACACATCGGCACTTTGACTCATTCCAAAAAGCATAGCTTGACTTGATGCTTTCCAAGCTTCTAGAATGAGGTCAGGAAACGAGAGAATTGACTAAGACAAATCTGCGCGCGCATGGAAGCCATGTGCAGATGGGTGCTGCGCATGGGAGAATGCGCAAATGATGGATGCGCAGATGATGATCTGCACATGGTCTTCATGCTTGCTCCTTGGTCTTCTTCAAATCTTGAAAATAAGTATAAGCACTTTCCAAGCTTCAAGAATATGAGGTTGTTGAAAGATAAGCATAATGACCAAGTTAATCTTCTCTGCTCATAGAAGTCATGCGTATAGAGAATGTGCAGACGTTCTGCTCATGAAAACCAAGCAAGTATTATTCTCCACATGAAAGGGAGCAGATAATGTTCTGCGCATGGAAATGCGCAGGTAATGCTATGCGCGCAGAGAATGAGCAGGTGTTGCTCTGCGCATAAAAATGAGCAGATGATCACTGCGCATGAAAATGAGCAGATGATCACTGCGCATGAAAATGAGCAGATGATGCTCTGCGCATGGAGAATAAGAAGGTGTTCACTGCGCATGAAAATGAGCAGATGATGCTCTGCGCATGAAATGACCTGCGCATGAAATGTCCTGCGCATTATACTTGGTCTTCAGTAATTGAAACCTCAATTCTAAGCATAAGCCCTAACCACTATGCCTATTCTATAAAATTGGACTTAGCTAAAAATTGAAGTTATAAAACTTCTTACATAGGATCCTAAAGTCCATAAAATGTACTTATGTGATGGTATCAATCAATTCTAACATAAATTGGGAGGGTTAAGAAATAAGCATACCCAACAGTGTCTTTGGACTAGATTTGTACATACATAAACAGCTTTATTTAAGATATTGATAGGTGAGTTTGTTTGAAGATGGGTTAGTTTTTAAATCTTTTGGATTGCTGATGTTGGTTGTGGGGTTGGCAGTGGCGGTGTTTGAAGAATGGCAGTGGTGGGCTGGGTTAGACGGTGGTGGTTGTGATGGTAGAAAAAGGGTAAATAGGCCATTTTATTACCAAGTTAAGCAAGTTAGAAGTTTATTTAGTTATGGGGTTATTTGAAAAAATTTATAGTAATATCTGTTAAAATACTAACTCCGTTAACTTTCAATAACATTTGTTAACGATATTGGTTAATTTTACTAATTTATCAATAGTACGCATGTTACTTTTATTGTTTAGTTAGTACGAAGGTAAAAGTGAAATTCTAGAGTAGTACGCAGGTCAATTTGGTAGTTTACTCTTTAAAGAAGTATAAGAAACTTTCTTTTTATTGATTTTGACTTTTAAATTGGGACACCCATTTGAGAAATTTTTTATTCTTAAAATGGGACGAAAGGAGTGCATAACATTTTATACTTTTTCACACTTACTCCCTCCATACCATTTTAAGAGTCAAAAAATAGGATGGCACAAGAAATAAGGAAAGAATTTTTTTATTATAAAATATAAAGAGTGAGATAGAGTGTTATGAGTATAGAAAATAGGTACGAGAGAGAAAGTGGAGTAGGGAATAGTTAGGAGTTTTTGCAAAATGACCTCACGTACTATCAATTTATTGCAATGTAACAATTGTACGTTCAAAACGATCAATGTCACTACGTACTATCATTTGGTAATCAATTGAACCCCAAATTTTAACTACCGTTTAAAAACTAATTGCCTTGTATACATATTTTTCAAATGTGGTCATTAAAGTTTTCTTTTTGCAATGTCCTCATCCCTCTCATAGAATTGTCAAATTTTTAATTATTTTCTTCAATAAATTGTGTTTTTAGTGATTTTTTGAGGATTAAATCATTTAGTATTACTTTTAAATTGATATTCAACACCTATCTCCATTTCCACTTCCACCTCCATTTCATCACCACCACCACCACCCATGATCCACCACCATCACCACCATCAACAGCAGTCACCACCTAACGAAAGAACCATCAAACAATCTCCAAATCAAATAATACACCCTCGTCCATCACCAACACAGATATCACCATCAACAAACAACAATGATCCCTTCCAAATCACAAACATCATCAAAATCCTCAATCTTCAAGTTCAGAAACACAAATACCATAAAAATTAAAAATCAGACACAAACATCATCAAAACCCTCAACCTTCAAGCTCAAAATTCAAACACGATCTGATTAATCAATTTGCCGCCGGATCTGGAGACCTTCGCTTTCCTTCCAAAACCCAAATTTGATTAATCAAACTATAAAAAAACACCCAGATCTGATTAATATGAATGACTAATAACACACACCTTACAGTCAAACCCACGTACACACATGCATACACACAGGCACAAAATCAAAAAATAATCTTCACATCTAAGAAGGGTGGTGAAATTTTGTCGGAGGTGGCTGTCGGACTGAAGAGATTTCAACATTGGCATGTGAGAGATCGTTGACGAATGAAGAGTTAGGGCGGCGCTGGATGTTGGATGAAGGAGAAGAACTGGATGAGGGGGACGTCGGGGAAGGGAAGAATTTCGGCGTCACTGGATGGTGGCGGGCCGACAATGATCTTACCGGTGCAGGCGGTTGGAGCGTTAGAGATGGAGGTGGCGACGTTGAAGATGAAGAAGGCTTTTGTTTTGAGGGTTTGTTGAGGTGAATAATCTAACCGGATTTGAGAGGTGTACTTTTTACTTAAACCTCTTATACTACCACATTAGTTATTTTACTTAGCGATAATTAGTCACGTTATATCACATGACCAACTCCAGTTAAAAAATTTACAATTCTATGAGACGGATGAGTACATTGCCAACAAAAAAAAAAACCTACTTTAATGACCACATTTGAAAAATATGTATACAAGGCCGTTAGTTTTTAAATGGCAGTTAAAATTTGGGGTTCAATTGATTACCAAATGATAGTACGTGTAACACCCGTCCTAATTCCTGTTAAATTCTTGACTTGCATATTTATATGCTATTTTAATTGAGTTAATTATTTAACTAATTGAGCAAGTTTAGGTCCTAATGGTCCAAGTTGGAACTTTAGGATCATTTTTGAAAAATAAAGTTTAGGGGCTAAAATGCTCAAATTGAAACTTGAAGGGCCTTTTTGTCAAAGTTAGAACTTGAGGGGCCAAAGTGAAATTCTTTGAAAGTTCATAAGGATAAAACCTTGGGTTGCCTTTCTCTGAATCATTGTTTCCCCCAAAATGTTTCTCGTACGTTCTCTCTGTCTCAGAAGTTAGGGTTTACCCTATTGTCGATCCATCTTGCTTAATTATGCCTCTGTTCGAAAATCCGATTGCACCAAAATGATCAGGGCGGTGAGTAGAGCATTTCCTACCGAACAGAAATTAGTTTGGGTGAATTTGATTTTGGAGTAGGTAAGTCACTAGCTCCCCCTTGCTTGTAATAACATGCCTATATGTTATTCTTGATACTTGTGCTTGTTAATTTCGTGTTTGGAACAAGCTTGGTGATACTTGTAAATTTGGGACAGAGGGAGTATTATAAATCTCTGTAGAAAAGAAGGAAAATTTATACTCCTATTCGTGGGACGGTGAAATATTAGCTTAATTAAATGTTTATACAAGTATATTAGAAAAATTATACTTATACTTGTGGGACGGTGAAATGAATGAAAGTATCCCTAAATGAGTATATTAGTATATTAGAAAGTTATACTCGTACTTTTGGGACGGTGAAATATTTAAATGGAATAAAAGAAAATAATCCTATTATTTGTGGGACAGTAAAAGAAATGAAATGAACTTGAAATAGTGTCCTAGGTATGATACTTCACTCCTAGGTACTCTTGGTATTGTTATTATGTTAATGAAAGTATACTCCTACGCTTGAGACGGAGAATTCTTAACCTAGGAAAGAATTGAGCATTTGCGCCCTAGTGTGCGACCGCACAAATCCCTTGTGCGACCGCACAAGCTAGCTGAAGAATTTCCATACAAAATGTGTTGTAGTGTGCGGCCGCCCGGTCTGTTTTGAGCGCCTGCCCAGATGACTTGAAAACTCAAAATGTTGTCCAATGTTTGTATAAGTTGGAAATAACCCCAATTGAGGTATATATCCTTAGTATAAGATGTCCAAGCAAGTGTATATGTACCTTTTGGGGCATTAGAACTTGGTCTTGAACATGAGTACTCATAGAATTAAAATGAGAACTTGAGCCTAAGAGTAAGAACTCTTTTAATTTTCTTGAAAGTGCTAAGAACAAGCACTAATATGTTATATGTGTCTTGAAACCAATGTTTGTGTACCTTAGGGGCACTAGAACAATGTCTTGAGCTTGAACATCCAAAGTATAGGATTAAGAACTTGTAAGTATGAGATGTATAACTCATTTACTTAGCTTGAACTCGAATGTAAGATGATTAACTCTTATAAATGACTTGAATATCCAAAGATTGGAATAATAACTTGAGTATAAGATAATTAATTCTTGTACATGTCTTGAACATCCAAAGAATTGGATTGAGAACTTGAATGTAAGATGATAAAATCTTGTACATGCCTTGAAACCAATACATGTGTATGGTAGTAATCTTGTAAGTGTTATAGAACACTAGAAGTATCAGAGCAAGAGTCTTACTTTGAACATCCAAAGAATTGGAGTGTCAACTTGAATATAAAAGGAAGAACTCTTGTACATGTCTTGAAACCAATACGTGTGTATGGTAATGAACTTGAAAGTGCTATGAACAAGCACTAATGTGTTAGAACTATCCTTGATGTGAATGTGCAAATCTTGCACATAACTACTTGATAGAATGTGGCTTGTTGATTACTTGATACTTGGTATTAATAACCAAAGAGTTAGAATATGGAACTAGATAGAGAATGATCAACTCTATTACATACTCGAATCTAATACGTGTGTATTGAAGTGCTATGAACAAGCACTAATGTGATAGTAATTGGTTTAATCGTGTATATACTCAATGAAGTATATAAAGTATAAAGAAGATATCTTGTTCTTGAGATGAGTTCCTAAAGAAAGAGGGACTAGTGTAATATGAAGATAATTCATAAAACAATGATTATAGAACACAATATGTGTTGGAAAATGTATTCGATTATTAACAATACATATACGCGAGGTATGATTGTGACTAGGTACAATACGACCTATTCGACTACGTACTTAAAGTCTAAGATGTTGGGCTCTACTTGGAAGTAAGGGTATCGTGATAGACACATTAGTGTGTTAAAGGTTATATGAATATGTACGTGCAAATATTTCATATGACAAAGTGATATAGTATGACTTACCCTACTACTTGGTTGGGGTCTGTTATTAATAGACTCTAATTTGGCTTGATTGTGTTACGTGGACACATTATGTGCCATTGTTATACTGATTTGTATTCGCAATTATTGCGTACGTGTACTTGTATTTGGTGAGCACATGATTACATGGTTCATGAAGAGCTAGTCCACTACTTTTGGACTTAGTTCTACTCTTGTAGTTCAAGTAAATACTACTTGTGCATTCTTGTGTGAGTCCAGCTGGTCCTTGCTTGTTCAGAGATATATAGGTTCACGCTTATCGCGAGTGCTGGGGCTAAGTGATAATCGGGGATCTATGTATCTGTGCTTGACCCCTTACTACCGATCATAGTAAGGGCATATAGCCTCCTTTGTTATAGCAATACGCCTGATAAAGTGACTGCTATACCTCTTGTCTTGAATCTTGTTCTCGAGTGTGACACTGGTTACCGGGTGGGTCCTCTTGTGTACTGCACAGCAGCAACTTGATTGATCGTGATTTGTCAACTGCAATAAGCAACGACAACAATGGTTTACTTGGGAGGAATAAGGTTGGAATATCCTTTGTAACGTGATAGTTTAGCCTTATGTGTTAGCTACTTGATGAGTTGTCTTAGCCTCTCATATACTTGTTACTTGATGACATCTTGAGCATGATTACATGATAATCTTCTTGATTTGCATGATTACATGATAACATGCTATGTACTTATATCTAGTAACTTACTGAGATTTATCTCACCCCGTTCCTTGTTTATTTGTTCCCCCCCCCAGGAAAGCAAGTGGTAATACGCTGTGAGGCTCGACTTAGCAGGGGCCTACTTGGCAGGTTGTTCTTGTTGGGGATTGTTATCATTTCCAGTTTTGGTGAGGACGATTTTGTATCAGTTGATTAGACTCAGTATCTTGGGTAGACTCGTATAGTACTTGTATATAACCACATTTGGTTTTAATTTCTTGGTATAGAACTTGTGGTGAGCTATTTTAGCTCGTTTCTCTTGAGTATATATGATACCAGTTGATTTATTCAGCTGTCATTCCCGTTTTTCCGCTTCTTGTTAGTTACGCGCACCATGTTCGAGGTTCTATTAGGGAATCCCAGGACTTGGGGGCGTGTCAGTTGGTATCAGAGCTATGGTTTAGCTCTAAGCCTGGATAGGGTCTATGGCCTAGCTTGGGTTAGTCTTGGGTGTGCTACCGACGTCGAGTGCTTCGTTACTTGTTGTTATACCAGGCATAGGACTGGTGTTGATAGTGTTGATCCCAATTGGAACTAGATGGTTTGAGAATCGAGAGCGCGAGTCTTTAAAGACTTAGGCGTATCTATCTTGTGCAGTGGACATTGTTTCGTGCTATATGCATGCTTGTCCTCATTTCTTGATTTACGTGAAAGTGTATTCTCTAGTAAGAGACTACATGATTGATATCGTTATTTATAAGAGCTTGATAAAAGTGTGGGTGATAACACCCTATATGTTATATGTTAACTTGGTCATGTTACCTATATGGGACATTGATGTGATACGTGTTATGGCTTGGCTTTTACGTGTTATGATTTGGCTTTCTATATTATGCCATTCTTGTTTGCCACAATAGATGGTGAATATTTCTATGCTAGTATGCTTGACTATTTATATGAGCATGATATAATTATGTATAATATTCATGTTCTGCATTGAAAGCTCGAAAATGATTGTCAAGGTTGTGCTGAATATTTAGCATATGTGGTTGATGGAAGAATGTCTACACCAAAATTGAAGGATGTATCCATTCTTTGTAAGATCTCAGATATAATTTCTACTGAGTAGTACATGATACATGATGAGAACTTTGGGTTATCTTGAGTTGCTACAGTATAAATATAGTGCTGATATCTAAATCAATGTTCATGACATCGGTTGAGTAAAAGAGTTGAAGATTCAACTTGAGGAATTTCTTGATAGAGGATTCACCCAGCTTAGTAAATTTGCGTGGGGTGTATCTGTATTGATTGGCATGAAGAGATATGATACTTTGCGATTTCATATTGAATGCAAAGAGTTCAACCAGGTGACTATAATGAACCAGTACTTGTTATCGTGTATGGATGATTTATTTGATCCCTGAAGTTAATCAGTGGTCTATTCAGTGTTTGATTGATAAGTGGCTACCATTAGTTGGAAAGTCAACTATGAGGATATACTGATGACATCTTCTCATATCAGGTATGCTCGTTATGAATTCGTGATTATGCTATTTCGATTGATATATGATCTAGCAGTATTGATGGATTTGATGAATAATATCTTCAAACCATGATTTTATTTCTTTGCGATGAATTGATGAATGACCTGTTGGTGTATACCAAGTCGCAGAGTGAGAATTGATTGTATTGAAATTTCTCGAGAGAAACAATTGTTTCCAAAAGCTAGCAAGAGATAGAGGATCTATTATCTTGAAGTGGGTTTACTTCAGGCATCTTTGTTGACCTATATAAGTGGAAACAGCCGAAGTACGCATGTTACTTGATGACATCTTGAGCATGATTACTTGATAATCTTCTTGATTTGCATGATTAAATGATAACATGCTATGTACTTGTATCTAGTAACTTACTGAGATTTATCTCACCCCGTTCCTTGTTTATTTGTTTCCCCCCTCCCCCAAGGAAAGCAAGTGGTAATACATTGTGAGGCTCGACTTAGCAGGGGCCTACTTGGCAGGTTGTTCTTGTTGGGGATTGTTATCATTTCCCGTTTTGGTGAGGACGATTTTGTATCAGTTGTTTAGACTTAGTATCTTGGGTAGACTCGTATAGTACTTGTATATAACTACATTTAGTTTAAATTTCTTGGTATAGAACTTGTGGTGAGCTATTTTAGCTCGTTTCTCTTGAGTATATATGATACCAGTTGATTTATTCAGGTGTCATTCCCGTTTTTCCGCTTCTTGTTAGTACGCGCACCAGGTTCGAGGTTCTTTTAGGGAATCCCGGGACTTGGGGGCGTGTCAGTACGCATGTAACATTGATCGCTTTGAAAGTACAAATGTATCATTGTAATAAATTGATAGTACACGGGGTCATGTTGCAAAAAAACTCGAATAGTTAGTGGATAATTGTTGTGTGTATGACATGTAGGGCTTATTAAATAAAGAAGTATAAAAAACTTTCCTTTTATGGATTTTGACTCTTAAGTTGGGACACCCATTTAGGAAATTTTTGACTCTTAAAATGGGACGGATGGAGTATTAAAGATACAATTACTACATATAAAAAAAAAAACTTATGTATCCCTAAAACAAAATTCAACAACGTAGATAATTAAAGACAAAAACTTGTGTAAGACGGTCTCACGAGTGAGACGGATTTCGATGAGAAAGTAAATGGTTTTCCCCCTATAGGCGAGACGGGTAAGCCCATTTCATCTCTCGTCGAGATACGCCTCATGTGTGAGACCTTTCACACAAGATTTTCTCATAATTAAATATTTAAACAAGATATAGTTCGCAATCAACAAATGTGCATATAATTGAAAAAAATGAAAATATATTTTTAAAATTGTAAAACGTCAAATATTTTAAAACAAAATTTAACTTTTAACACTGTCATATACTCCCTCCGACCCAGCATAAGTAGGACTAGAGGGGTTTGCATACTAATTAAGACAAATTATAAAATGTGTGGTTGAAAATGAAGATAGAGAATGAGTGGAGTAAATAGTAGTGTTAGTTGGATAAATTGAGTGGTAGAAAATGAATAGAGAGAATGAGTGAGATAAATAGTAGTGTTGGTTAAATAAATTGAGTGATAGAAAATGAAGATAAAAAATGAGTGGGGTTGAAACATTTCTATTTTGGGCAGTCTCACTTTCAGTGGGACGGCCTATAAAAAGGAAAGAAGTCGTGGGCACGGAGGGAGTATTATTGTTTTTTAAACAGAGGGAGCAGCACAATTTATTTGAGAACAAGTGGGGTATGATTTTTTATGTCACAAAAACAGTAACACTATCCCTACTGACGCGTGCCCCACTCCCTTTCCTCCCTCTTTCTCTTTCCCTCTCCCTCTCCCTCCAAAAAATTATGAGCTGGAGGCAGATTCCATATGTGGGAATCGCGCTGTAAATCTTCCCCCCTTCCCCTCTATATATAACCTTCCCACTTCCCCCTCTTTTTCCTCACTCCCCCTTTCAACGAACTCAATCCCCATTACCCATAACCACAACAATGGAGTTCGTTGTTACCATGTTTTTCCTCTTCACTTCCATTCTCTCTCTCTTCTTTATTATCACCACCCTCCTCCTCCCCTCCGGTCGCCGGAGCTTCCCTCTCCCTCCGGGCACCATGGGTTGGCCTTACATCGGCGAAACCTTCCAACTCTACTCCCAAAACCCAAATGTCTTTTTCTCCTCCAAAGTCAAAAAGTACACTCTATTTTCCCACTTCCTCAATTACACCCTCTTACAATTTTAATCATCTTTTTTTTTTTTATGCTAATTTTTTTTTTTTTTCAGGTATGGTTCGATTTTCAAGACACATGTATTGGGATGTAAGTGTGTGATGATTTCTAGTCCGGCGGCTGCTAAACTTGTTCTTGTTACAAAGGCTAATTTGTTTAAACCAACTTTTCCGGCTAGTAAAGAGAGGATGTTGGGGAAACAAGCTATTTTCTTTCATCAGGGTGATTATCACTCCAAGTTGAGGAAAATTGTGCTTCAAGCATTTATGCCCGGAGCAATTAGAAACATCGTTCCTGATATTGAATCTGTTGCTATTCAATCTCTCAAATCATGGGAAGGGAGATTGATCAACACTTTCCAAGAAATGAAAACAGTGAGTTCTTAACACAACCCTCAAAACAGAGCTCCCAAATTGAGAAGTTTTCTCTCACTTTTGGAGCAATTGCTTTAATGGGTATTGATAAAAGTGAGTGAATTCAAATGGGTAATGATCAATTTCGGTGAATTCAAATGAAAAAAGAAAAAAAAAATAGTTCTCACTTTTGAATACAATACCCTAAAACAGAGATTCTCTGTTTTTGGTTTTATTGATATTTCCATATCAATTGAGTAGTTAACTAAACGAAGGAAAGAAAAAAGTTGAAATCATTTTACTCACTTTTGGACAAATTCATGAAATGGGTACTAATCAATTTTGTCTGATTTATGTGTTATTTTGCAGTTCACTTTCAATGTTGCATTACTTTCCATATTTGGAAAAGATGAAGTACTTTACAGAGAAGATCTAAAAAGGTGTTATTACATTCTAGAAAAAGGGTACAATTCCATGCCAATTAATCTCCCCGGAACACTATTTCACAAGTCAATGAAAGCAAGAAAAGAATTAGCTCAAATTCTGGCCAAAATCATCTCCCTCCGGCGAGAAATGAAGGCCGATCACACCGACTTGCTCGGATCATTCATGGGTGATAAAGAAGGCCTCACCGACGAGCAAATCGCCGACAATGTCATCGGAGTTATATTCGCCGCCCGGGACACGACGGCGAGTGTATTAACTTGGATCATCAAGTATCTTGCTGAGAACCCCAGTGTTCTTCAAGCTGTCACAGTAAGAATCCTAATCCCAATAACAAGTTGATATTGAGTAATTAATTTTTTAATAAAGAAAAAAAAATACTCTTTCCTTCCGTCCCATAACAATGTATTGAGTTCAACTATGAATTAAATTTGAAAAAAAAAAATCTGTTTTAAGTGTCCGGTTGATAAGTCACACTTTCCTAAAATGGAAAGTTTATCTCATTCATTCTCCCTCCTACTTTACTTTTCATACCCACAATAACTATTCACTTACTATTCATCCCACCCGGAGGGAGTATAATTTTATGCACATAATTATAGGTCGGGTGGAATATTATTATTATGGTTATTTTATTTATTTATGTAATTTAACTATAAAAGGGTCTAAAAACTGTGTGCTTGTTTTGGGTATTGACTTTACAGGAAGAGCAAGAGGCCATAGTGAGGAGTAAAGAGGAATTTGGTGAAGAGAAAGTGTTGACTTGGATGGACACCAAGAAGATGCCTATAACTTGTAGGGTTATTCAAGAGACACTTAGAGTTGCTTCAATCTTGTCTTTTACTTTTAGAGAAGCTGTTGAAGATGTTGAATTTGAAGGTTAGTTAAATAATCTTTTGATTAAATTAATACCAATTCTTGAAAAGTATCAATTCGAAATAAGATCGATTGTTGTAAAATGTTACGGTATACTAGAAAAAACTACAGTTCTCCAATCAGTAACTGACAACAACAAATGTCCATCATCTTCAAGCTTTTATGTTTTATAGTTGGGTGGTAGTCGTTGGCTGGTTGGTTAGTTCGATTGATTTTTATTTTTGCGAAAAAATCATTTACATGTTTTTTTTGCGAAAAAAAATAATTTACATGTTTTTTTTTAATAAATATTTTTATTTCTTCGGCTCATGCTAACATTATTTTCTGAAAATTAATTTTCAGGGTATCTTATACCAAAAGGGTGGAAAGTATTGCCACTATTTAGAAACATTCACCACAGCTCTGACAATTTTCCAGAGCCTGAGAAATTTGATCCTTCAAGATTTGAGGTAAGAAATAATCTTATTGATGTACAACTATTTCAGCACATAGTACAATTGTTTTAAGGTAGTTTAAGAGATTTAGTATGGGCAAAATCTCATTTTTCAATCTATTTCTTTGGTTTGACAGGTTGCACCAAAACCCAATACATTTATGCCATTTGGCAATGGGACCCACTCTTGTCCAGGAAATGAGCTAGCCAAGCTGGAGATTTTAGTCCTTATACATCATATGACCACAAAGTATAGGTATGTGGCAATATAAACCTCCTAATACTCATTTTTAATAACAAAAATAGTTTTCCTGCCCATCCGTCTTAAAATAAATGTTTAATTTTTATCAATTTTTTTCATTTAAGCTAAATTTAACTAAAAAAAAAAATTTGTCATTTATTGTAGAACAGAAGCAATAATTTATAACGAGAGCTCTAATAACACCAGTTTATTCAGATTTCTAAAAATAGAAATTTTGATGTATAGAAAAGTTATGCTGATGAGAGTTTGTTATGAAATGCAGGTGGTCTATGGTGGGCCCTCAAAATGGAATCCAGTATGCACCCTTTGCACTTCCCCAAAATGGCTTACCAATTAGACTATTTCTAAAAAAATAGTTTAATCATTTTTTAAATATTTATGGCTAGGGACTAAATATAGATATAGAGGGTATGAATCTAAAAGACAATGGGACACCCTCTCAACTTTTAGAGGCATAAAACAATTCAAAGGGACATCAAGTTGTACATAAAGAGTCTCCATACCCAAAAAGGGTAAAAAAAAAAAAAAATGTATAAGGGACCAAAAAGGGTATTTTTGTAAAATAGTAGAAAGTCAAAGGGGAGACGTGATTAGTGTGCAATTTATTTAGATAGGTAGTTCAAAACTTCAAATAATGTAGTGTTGACTTTATTCAATTTAATGTACAAAGTCCGCAAGGCAATTAAATTAATGAATATGACTCAAAGTTTTGACGATTATGCCCTTATCTTTGTATATATTGTCAACTTTATCTCTCAAGTGCCCTTTTTTTGGATTTCGAATCGCTCCACCTAGGAGTTAGCTCTACCCCGGTCCACCCAATGATTCCGATTGGAGCCACCTCATATTTTTTTGTGTTCGACGGATGAGATTTGTCATAGCTCGGTGGGACCCACAAAAATTGAGGTGATTTTCATCCACACAAATGACGAGCTCGCTCATGTGGCTTCGATCTGAACCGCTGGGTGGAGGGGTGGAGTGATTCCAGGTCCCCCTTTTTCCTAATTGAAGGGGTACATATTTTTGTGAGACTCGCAGCTAACCTAAGCTAGTAATCCTTTTGTTTGAAATCATATTTTCATTTTATTTTTTTTTGTTTATGTAAGAAAGTTAGGCACATTTTTTACATTTTTAAAGTTAAAGTTTCGAAATTACTAAATTTTTAAAACTTATAATGCAACGTTAAAATGTTTGAAAAGTTAAACGAAACTATCATTTCACACGAAAAGGAAAATAATCGTAATATATACTTTTAGTTCCACAATACTTTTCTTCTTCATAGTATTAGTGACAAAGTTGTATTTTTTGTAAAGACGGTCAAAACATGGCATAGCTTAACTTCATAAACTTACTTATGTTGGGATGGAGTCTAAATGGTTCTTAATTAAGAAAAACAGAGTGAAGAAAGGGAAGATTCTGGGGAGGCACTCCTGCCCGACCATCCGGCCGGATAGTGGAACAAATGATTCACTCCGGCCGGACCTTGCATAACCTTGCATCCAAGCGAGTCCAAATACAAATTTGGGCTCTTTGGGAATTTTCATTTTAGGGTTTATATTATAATCTTATATAAACAATGTGCAGCTCCAAAATTATTGTATCGCCATAATCTAATATTTACTTCAATATTATGGCTTAACAACGCCCTCACACGTAATTATTCAAATTGACGAATTAGAATTACAATTCGATGTTGTGTGTTTTATTATCAGGGCCGGCCATGTGGCAAGACAAGTGAGGCGGCAACCTAGGCCCCCTGGATTTTTACTCGATTTTAGGGTCCCAAATTCTTTTTTCTTGTTATATACTCTCTCCGTCCCACCCGACTTAGGACAAATTACCATTTTGGGGGTCCCACTCCACTTAGGACATCCCTAAATGGCAAGTTTATATTACTTTAATATTCAATGGGACCCACTTGTCATACTCACAACAACAATCCATTTACTATTCCGAGTTGGTTTTGGGGGAAATTAGTTCCTCCATAAGTTATAAAAAGTCCTGTTTTTTAACCCTTCTTAAACCCTAAAATGCCTAAACCTTAAACCTTAAACTCTAAACCCTAAACTTTAACCCCTATAAAAACATGACTTTTTATAACTTATGGAGAAACTAGTTTCTCCCAAAAATTTCTGTACTATTCCACCCACTCATTCTCGCTCCTATTTACTTTTCATACTCACAACACTTCCTCTACTCATTCTCTTTCCTCTTAAAATAATAGTTTTCCTTAATCCCCGTGTTAGGACCAATTGTCCTAAGTCGGGCGGGACGGAGGAAGAATACTACATTAGAAATCAATTGTAGACTAAGTGCGCATGTTGGCGCAGTTGTTTAAGGTTTGCTGCTGGAAGCGTGATCTCTGTTGCCCATCCGTGTTCGAACTCTGAACACCCCCTATCTCTTTTTATTTCCTTCCTTCCTCCCTCCCTCCCTTCTTTCAATTTTAATTAGCTACACTTCTTCCCTTTATCTCTTAAATTGAGTTTTTATGCTATTCTTCTAAATTTAGTTAGCAAGATTATTTTGTTTTTTATTATACATATATATTGATAGGTCACGAGTTCTAGCTCAAGCGGTATCCTATGTTAGCTTCTCATGCAGGTGTCATGAGTTCGATTTCCATTAGAGAGATTTGTGTTAGTCTGCTATTCTTCTAAATTTAGTTAGCAAGACTATTTTGTTTTTTATTATACATATATATTGATAAGTCACGAGTTCTAGCTCAAGCGGTATCCGATGTTAGCTTTCCATGCAGATGTCACGAGTTCGATTACCATTAGGGATATTTGTGTTAGCCTATTTATAGGTCTAGTTGTAGCCTTCATGGCATTTTGGATTAATAAAAAAACATTTTTTTTTAAATATATACTCCCTCCGTCTCAGGTTAGTGTGGACTTCTTTCCTTTTTCGTCCGTCTCAGGTTAGTGTGGACTGACCCAAAATAGCAAAGAATATTTACTATTTCACCCACTCGTTCTCTCTCTTACTTTACTTTTACACTCACAAACACCAATCAACTTACTATTCTTCTCACTCATTCTCTCTCCTATTTAATTTTTCATACTCACAAACACCACCATCAATTATTTATCGCTCTTACTTTTTCTTAATTTGTGTGTCCAAAATTTTAGTCCACACTAACTAGAGACGGAGGGAGTATATATATATTACATACTCCCTCCGTCCCACCCGAATTAGGATTTTTGGGTTGGGCACGGGGATTAAGGAAAAAGTGTTAGTGGAGTAGGTGTTGTGAGTATGAAAAGTAAAGTAAGAGAGAGGAAGTGGAGTAGAGAATAATGAGTGGAAAGTTGTTGTGAGTGTGAATGTGGACCCCATTAAATAAAACATTTCCATTCTTGGGTTATCCTAATTCGAATGGGACACCCAAAATGGAAATTTGTCCTAATTCGAGTGGGACGCCTAATTCGAGTGGGACGGAGGGAGTATGTGACTAAATTTAATTAACAAGTTGAGATTATTTTTTTCCTTTTCGCCAATTTTCATTCGCCTAGGGCCCCAAATTTTACAGGACCGGCCATGTTTATTATTAGGGTTAATGACAATTTAGGGCCTGAACTCAAGGGGGTCGTCTATCAGGGGTCCGGAAGTTTTTTTCGCTAGATTAGGGCTTCAAATGTGAAATTTTCGCCAGTTAAGGGTTTTTTGACGGAAATCGTTTTAAAAGTCAGTTAAGTGCCATGTGCATGGCACGTGATCGACTAAATGGATGGATTTGTAATGATATTAGTTAGTAAGGGCTTTAGTGAAATTTTTAAAACTAAAGACGTTTAAAAATGAAATAAATATTTTTTTCTAAAAAAATAATCCTTTTGGAACCATAAAAAAGAAGTTATTAATAATAAAAATAATTCTAATTAACACCCTCCACCCCCCCCACCCAAAAAAAAAAAAAAAAAAAAAAAAAAAACTATGTCTGGATTCATCTCCCCATATCTTCATCTTCATCTTGCCTAACCACCATTGCCCTTCACCCCTTACCTTCCTCCCTACCCACCACACCGCACCACCCTTCTACGCCTCTCCTCCCCTTTCCCCACCCTCTGTCTCCCCTCCTTCCCGTTCCCATGTCCGCCCCTCCTCCAATCCCCTTTCTTCCCCTGTCCGCCCCTCCCTTTTCATCTCTGACCCCTTACCCCGCCATTGACCACGCCCACCAACTCTGATTGCTGCCCCCCTTCAATTCAGTCTCTGCAACTTCCCTGTGAGTTCTATGTTCTCTCTCCCCACGCATCACCCCCATTCTTCCCTCGTAAACAGCTATCTCTCCAACATCAAATTATCAATTTCTCCTCCAAAAGAACCCAACATCTTCCCTTTCTCATCCGATGTAGCCGACCCTAATCCATCCTCACCATACCGTCCTCCTCCCGATCTCCACCCTGCCGTTTTAATTTTCGAATTTGAGGTTTTAAATTCGAAAATTGAAACCTAAATTAAGAAATTGGGATTCTGATTTTCAATTTAGTGTTTCAATTTCTTGGTATTCAGGAACATCATTCTTGTGTCGTTCAAGATTCGTGCGAGTGTGTGTGTATTGTTTATGACAGTCACGGTGGTGATGGTATTGTTAATGGCAGTGGTGGGTTCAAGGAACAATGGGTTGAAGAAACAATTTGAAAGATGATGGAAGGTTTAAAATTGAGTGTTTATTTAACAAATGGTTAATGACAATTTAGGTTTAAATTGAGTGTGTATTTAACAAAGGGTTAATTACTTTATGTTGTTTTAAATTTGGTGAATGTAAAAAGTAATTTATTATGCTCATAGAATAAAATTTAAATGTATTTATAATTTTTTTTATTTTAAATTAATTATTTAGAAAATAATATAAATCCTTTTATATTTAATATAGCTATTAGATTAATCTGTTTAATAATTTTGATTTTTTTAATAAATTTATTTTATATATGATAATTAATTATTTTATTATATACTTGATTATTTAGAAAAAGGATTATTTTTTTAGAAAAAAATATTTATTTCATTTTTAAACCTTTTGAGTTTCAAAAATTTCACAAATCGCTTACTAATTAATATCATTACAAATCCATCCATTTAGTCGATCACGTGCCATGCGCATGGCACTTAACTGACTTTTCTAACGATTTTCGTCAAAAAGTCCTTAACTGGCGAAAATTTCACATTTGAAGCCCTGAACTAGCGGAAAAAAACTTCCGGGCCCCTGATAGACGACCCCCCTTGAGTTCAGGCCCTAAATTGTCATTAACCCTTATTATTATAATTCTTGTTGGTTGATTGTATCTAATGGAAAATTCAGAAATTTAGTGAAAATGAGTTGAAACTATGATATAATGTTATTTTTTTCTAACTTTACGGGGATAAAATTGCAAAAAATGATACTTTTAATGGTAAAAATTATATTTTATAAACTTAAAAAGGGTAAACAACAACTCCAAAATCAAAGGGGTCGGATGACCCCATATTCGTCACTGATTATAGTCATTTTATAATCTTGTGTCGTATGTTGGATTAATCCCTAACAAATTAGGTTTGCTCCCGAGTTTATTAAAGGTGAGAAAAGAAACGAAAAAAAGAAGAGAAGAAATTTAAATATTTCGTTAAAAAATAATTATAAACTAAATGAATTACAAAATGAGAAATATTGCAAACATCAGTACATACATGCATTGGATTAGAGATATATATTAATCTAAAATTTGTTAGACTTAGTAGTTGGTAATTTCTTGCACTCCTCTAAATGAAATATATAAATAATGGTGATGATGATTATTGCAAATCTCCAATGAATTTGTTAATAAAAATCTCTCTTTCAACTTGTGAGAGTGTGATATCACAAATAATATTTACAGTATATTTTATTTCATTTTCACTTGGCTACCAAAATTAAATAACTTCAAAAAGTAGTTGACTTAACTCCAAAAGCCATTAATATTTTTATTTTAGTGTATTTTTTATTTATATTTCTTAAAGAAGTAGCTGACTTTTTAACAAGAAACTTTATGTACTAAAGAAGTATCTGACTTTGAAGATTAAGTTCTAATTAATCTGAGCACACTTGTCTCCTTCCTCTTGTGTTTCCATGTCATGACGTTACCAAGCTAGATTGGCCTTAACCCCCACAAAATAATCTTTTATAACACACACACACACATATATATATATATATATATATATATATATAGGGTCGTGCTACTGTGAGAACCTAAATATCGCGAGAACCGTGAGAACTTTGATACATTAGGTTTTTACGTAATGTATCCAATGGTTCACTTGGATACATTGGATACATTACTTGGATATATTAGGTAAAAACTAATGTATCCAATGGTTCACTTGGAGGCAATGGATACATTACTTGGATACATTAGGTTCTTACCTAATGTATCAAAGTTCTCATGGTTCTCACGATATTTAGGTTCTCATTTGAGCATATATATATATATATGTACTCCCTCCGTCTTTAGTCAGTGTGGACCAAAATTTTAAGCACACAAATTAAGAAAACATAAGAGAGAAAAATAATGGATGGTGGTGTTTGTGAGTATGAAAAATTAAATAGGAGAGAGAATAAGTGAGGAATGGTAAGTTGATTGGTGTTTGTGAGTATAAAAGTAAAGTATGAGAGAGAATGAATGGGTGAAATAGTAAAGATTCTTTGCTATTTTGGGCCAGTTCACATTATCCTGAGACGGAGGGAGTATATATTTCATACGTCTCAGTTTAAATTGTTAAAAGGAAAAAAAAACACATTGTGTACAAAATCTAAAGAGATGTACTCCCTCCGACCCAAAATGATCTTCACATTTGACTATTCAATTTTTTTAAGGATATGAATACTTGCTCCACTAGCTATGTTTTGTTTATACACTTTTAAGCCCAGATTGTATAAATGAGAAGAACTTTTTGGTACAATGTGAAATGACAAATAAGAAGATCATTTTGGGACGGATGGAGTATATAATAATAAAATTGTTGTATGGATATTAAGATATACTCCCTCCGCCCCCACCTCACTTGAGACCTAAGAGGTGGGCACAATAACTAAGGAAAAAGAATAAAATAAGGAAAATGTGTGGTAGAAAATGAAGAGGGAGAATGAGTGAGGTTAGTAGTAGGTTGGTTGAATGAATTGTGTGGTGGAAAATGAAGAGAGAGAATGAGTGGGTGGGGTAGATTGAATATAAAATTATAAAAAGATTACCATTTTGGGGAGTCTTAAGTGAAGTGAGACGGACCAAAATGGAAATAAGTCTCAAGTGAGGTAGGACGGAGGGAGTAGATTATTAGTGGGTAGAGAATATTAAGTGAGTTAGTTGATATGAGTAAGACGTGGAGTTTATTGCCATTTCAACATGCGTACTATTGCAAGATTGATGCTTTGCCCTCGTACTCACGAAACTCACACTATGACCTGCGTACTATGGTTTTAATAAAAAAGTGCTCAGGGATAACGCTAAGCCATTAAAAATCTAACGGCCTGTCAACATATGTTAAAAATTTAACGAATGTACAGGAAAAAAAAATTCAAATGTGACCTTGATAATGCTATAGATGTCATAAAGGTCCCAAAAATATTTTATTTTTATATTTCTCTATATATTTGTTATCAAGGGAGTAAAATAGAAAAGGTAAATAAAATTTTAGTAAATAATATAAAAAAAAAATCCATTTGAGTTAATTCAAATAATCCTAACAAATTCCAACAATCTCTCTCATCACCCCCCCCCCCCACTAAATTCCATAAGTACCCCACCCTTCCCATTTTCAGGTCTGTTTTCCCTCTCCTTTCTTCTCGCTCTTTCCTCCACATCCACGGCCATCCACCACCGCCCTCCTCCACCACCGCAACCACTGCCCAGCTCCCTCCACTCTGGCAGTCACCGTCGGCATCTCCCTCTCCCCGTCACCGTCATCATCTCCCTCTCCCCGTCACCATCACCGTTATCATCTCCCTCTCCCCGACACCGTCACTGTCACCGTCATCATCTCCCTCTCCCCGTCACCGTCGTCATCCTTGTCGATCCATAGTTTCTCTCTCCTTCACTCCTCACTTCACCCTCCTCTCAATCCTCTAACACCGGCAACCTCCCCTTCTCTAACTCCCCCTCCATTTCCCCTAATCGAACACTCAACACCAATCCTTCCTGCTCCTCTTACGCTGTCTATCTCCACCATTCAAATCGTTCATGATTTTGATCTCCTAAATCTGCGATTTGGTTTCAAAATATTTGGAATAGTTGTTCAGATTTTCTTGATTTTTTGCTATAAATCCCTTCGACATTATCGATCCCTCCTCCTTCCTCCCAGATCTGATTTCAAAATCAAATTTGTCTTGATATTTTGCTATTGTGTGTGTGACCGATTTCCAGATTTGAAGATTATGTTGGATTTGATTTTGTTTGCTAGTCAGTTTTGTTGTTCTTGTTAATTATGAGATTTGTTGATTTCAGATCTCTGAAGACACTATTTTGATTCTGAGGTGATCATTGTGTTTAATTGGTTTTTTTTGTGGTGTTTGTAGATGATGGGTGTCGGTGGTTTTGAGATGGTGGATGGTGGTAGTTTTGAGATGGTGGATGGTGGTGGCTATGAACTGGTTGGTGGTGGTGGTTTTGAGATGGTGGAATTGGTGGAGAAAGTAAATGATAACTATTTTAATTAAAATATAAATATTTTTTGAGATATAAATTACTATAAATTCATTTAAAATTAATATAAATTGAATAATTTATTTACTTTTTCTATTTGATCTCTCTTAATAACAAATACTCCCTCCGTCACAGCAGAAGTGGCACCAACTTTTGGGACACGGAGATTAAGGAAAGGTGGTAGATGTGTGGTAGAAAATGAAGAGAGAGAATGAGTGGGTTAAATAGTAGGGTTGATTGAGTATAAATATATTAAAACATTTCCATTTTGGGCAGTGTCACTTGTGTTGGGACAAACCGAAAAGGAAATAAGTGCCACTTGTGCTGGGACGGAGGGAGTATATACACAAATGTGAATATAAAATATTTATTGGGCCTTTACGACATTAATATCAATATCAGGGTCATATTTGAATTTTTTAAAATGTAAATCAGTTAAATTTTTAATATATGTTGACAGGCCGTTAGATTTCTAACGGCTTAGCGTTATCCCTGGGCACTTTTTTATTAAAGCCATAGTACGCAGGTCATAGTGTGAGTTTCGTGAGTACAAGGGCAAAGCATCAATCTTGCAATAGTACGCAGGTTGAAATGGCAATAAGCTCGTAAGACATGTACCATGTCTCATAAATTAAAAAATATTATAAAATTTATATTTTAAGCTTCTATAATTTTAAACGGAACACTTGTTATAATGACAAAATTGTCAATTTCAAATTGGACGAAGGGAGTATATATACTATACTATAAAATCAAGCTTATTCAGACATCAAACTCTTTCTAAACAAATAGTGATAATGCTTAAAGATTTGAATCAAACAAGAACCTTATTCAGACATTAGACTCTTAAACAAATTACATCATCTTAAACCTAACAAAACCACTTATGAGTTGTTATGCTAAGTTGACTTATTACCCATAAGCGGTTTTGTTCTTTCCGCAGCTTGTTTTGTGACCAGCAATTAAGTCCTAATCCTTTTTATAATAATCAAAGTAGGGGTTATCAGGAAACTGAAGTCCGATTGCTTAACAGTCAGACATTTCAGTACTTTATCTCAATTTCGATGGCTTAAATTTTTCGAGTTGAGATCTTATGTATCACTTTGTTAACCACGCTTTTTACCACTCATGATCCAACAACTCGCGTGTTTAAATGGCATCATCATGACGTCAGCTCTAACAGTTGTAAGTCGTTGAATAATGATTGATACAATATGCAGTACACAAAATGGTATATACCCTGTGAAACTTTAACTCGAATTTCTCTAAGGTCAATTTGATTATGTTTTTGACTTTCAAACAATCTTGACATTAAAATTGAGACGGAAGGGGAAGTAGTGAGATAGCATATCGACTATAACCAAGTTTGAATTAACTTCTTGTTGAGAGAGGTGGCGCCAAGTCGCCAACTCCGCCAAGGGATTTCGAACTGCTCCACCAAGGAGTTAGCTCCACCCAATGGTGGAGATCAATGCCACCTCATTTTTCCTACACCCAACGGTTCAGATAGAGCCAAATTCGGTGGGACCCACAAAAGTGGGAGCTATCTTGACCCTGATTTGTGTGTGTATGTGGCCTTCATTTTAGCCATTGGGTGGAGAGGTGTAGCAAATTGGGTGGAGCGGTTCCGGGTCCTCCGCCAAGTAGTTATCATAAAATGGGGGTTGAATAATTTGAATTACAGGTGAGGTGTTGAGTTGTTTTTGTATCATTTAAAAAATTTGACTTAATTTTATGTCAAACGGAATAGAATAGAATCGATTGATTGATTGGGTCCATAAATATTTCATACATTGACCCACTTGATATTATTGACCCACTTGATATTAATCTTCTTGATTGAGGTTCTTTCAAAAAAAAATCTTCTTGATTGAGGGGAAAAAAAAGGCTCTTTTTGGCATCAAAAGTCAAATTTTTTTTTGGAATAACTAGAAAATTCCCTAATTTCAACCCTGCCAGTTGTGCAACTTGGCTTTTGGGCAACTTGATCATTACAAGTCTCATTATACCAAGACTGTGATTTGACTAAAATAATCTAAATACTTTCCCCCCAGTCCTACTTTGATTTACTCCTTCGATCTCATTTTAAACTTCAAAAATTTCTATTTTGGGTATCCCATTTTAAACATTAAAATCCAAAAAAGGAAATTTTTTTATTTAGTGGGACTTACATGTCATACACACAACAACTATCCACTAACTATTCCCTATCCCACTTTCTCTCTCCTACCCACTTTTTATACACACAACACTCTACCCCACTATCTATGTTTGATAATATAAAAATTCTCATCTTAATTCTTGTGTCCACTTTTTTTTTGAATTTTAAGATGGGACGGAGAGGGAGTATAGTCAACAAAATTGATATTTAATCAAATATTTTTAATGTAGTTTTAAAAATTGTTATTGACAATTTATTTTTAATGATAAATCAAGTATAACTCTTACTATTGTATAGGGCTAGTTTATATTATCATAAAGTTATAAAATTATGGTCAAATTTCGATTGAGTTGATCATAAAAACCGAAGTACAACTATTTTTTTCGACGACTGAAAGAGTAATAAATACTCCCTCCATCCCAGCAGAAGTGAGACTTCTTTCCTTTTGGTCCGTCCCAACACAAGTGAGACTGCCTGAAATGAAAATATTTTTATATATTTATATTCACTATTTCCCACTATCTAACCCCACTCATTCTATCTCTCCATTTACAACCATTCAATTTATTCAATCAACACTACTATTTACCGCATTCATTCTCTCTCTATCTCTTCATTTTCTAACAACACATATACTTCATTTTCTAATCTCAGTGTCAATCCTCTAGTCCTACTTGTGATGTGACAGAGAGTATAATTTATTATAATTTTAATACTCCCCCCGTCCCATTTGAAGCTTCACCTTTTACCCAAATGAGTATCCCGTTGAAAGCTTCACCATTTCCTAAAATGGTAAAAAATGTAGGCCCCACTTGTCATACCCACTCACTTCTTGCTCTCACATACTTAAATTATGGAGCTCACTTGTCATACCCACTAACTTTCCCCTCTCACATATTTAAATTGTAGGTCACACTTGTCATACCCACTAACTTCTTCTCTCTCACAACCCTTCTTACACTCATCACTTTCCTTAATTTTTGTGCCATCACCAAAATGGTGAAGCTTCAAATGGGACGGAGGGAGTATGTAGTATCGTAAGTGGGTAGTTCTTGTGAGTATCACAAGTGATTCACGTTATGTTAAAAGTATTAAAAAAAAAATACAAGATTTTATAAATTAAAATGGTTAAATGAGACACAAATATTGAGTGGGACGGAAAGAGTACGCTAATTTAAATTAGCGACTACGCAATTCTTTACAGAAAAAAATTGTTAATTCAAATATCAATCTTACCTGTGTAGGCTCACAATCATTTAAATTGAGCTGGGCTCAAACAGGCTTCAGGCCCCATCCAGCCCAGCCAACTACATCTTCTGGGCTTAGATCAGCCCAGTCTTTCCAAGCTTTGACTAGGCCCAATGGCTCATTTGACCAAAACAAGCCGATGTTTTTTAACGCTGCTCCATTTTCAGGACTCAAACCCGAAACATCTGGTTAAGCTAAAACACCCCATTACCACCAGTTGATCCACAACTATATCACAATCACACAAGTACATACTAATTTCACCAGTTATACTGTCCAGCTCTGGACGAAAATAAAATACAGAAATTTTGCAGTATTTTCACAATAGAGACTCACTTAATCAACAGCAGTAGAGCCAAACCACCTCTGAATCAATCACAAATTGAATCACATAAAAAGTTTTTAAATAATAATAATAATAATAATAATAATAATAATAAAATAACAAGACCTGTTTCATGGTGCTACCAGATCAATACAAACTCACATTATGCATAAAGATAATCACTCTCCAAAGTCAAAAAGATTCAATACACTTCCCTATTTTCTTTCTGATACCATGCAAGTACAGTAAATATATAAGGCCCAAGTTATACGGTTTATTACATAACCCCGTACCGGCCAGCAACTTTGAATAACCTCGAGTATCAAACAAAAAAACAAAAAAATTGCGCACTCTCACCATTAAAAATAAGTGAATGGTAAAAAGAAAATTGGAGATTAATGTACATGTGAAGACGGTACATTTTCTCAGCAAGGCCTCGAAAAATGTATAAAAATACAATAATAAAAGAAGAGTCTCACTAACCCTCATTATTGTACCAATGAAATGAGAATGCCGCTTGAAAAGTAAACACATCTCCAGCAGATCATTTTGCTCCTTCAGCTTCTGAACTATTTCTATAAGCTACAAATATCATATCGATAAGTACAAACTGCATACCTGGTTTTCTTGGTGCTCGAGTAGTAGATTCTGCTCCTGACCCATTTACCATTTAATTCGTACACACATGTTGCATAGTCGCACGGGGGACCCACACCAAAACCACATAGGAAATACCCAAATCTAAAGAGTGTAGTCTCATCCAAGATTTTCAGCCGAGCAAGTCACTGAACAAATTAGGATTCCGATTTACTGGTGTCACACCCATTTGTCTAACAAGTGCATCCTTTTCCAAAGCGTCTTTTAGATTTGGACCTTTGTTCATATGTGCCGGATGTAAATTCTTATTTTCCCCCTGTCCTGATTTTTCACTTGGAATTGATAATCCAGAAATGAGATTAGTGCCATTCTTCTCGGTTGAGAGAGGAATTGCATCACTAGTCTGCCCGACTGAAGGCATAGTATCAGAATACAATGACATAAGATCAGAACCTTTTGCGGGTCCAGTCGAGGCAGAACTCACAGATGAAACATCTTGGCTAGCGCCAAGTAGACCTTCCAATTGTTGAAATGGGTCCACGGATGGGGCAATGCTTGCAACAGTTGACTCACCAAAGTCGAGCAAATCAGGAGGAGGTTGGGTTGACTTCAGTGATGTAGGTTCTGAAGTTGTCGCTTCTTTGGGTAAATGAGACTTATCTGATGCATAGTTGTTCGTTTTTGAAGCCTTATGTCCCACAGTAGATTGTTTCTTTTCAGCTTTCGAAATACCCCCAAACAAAGAAGCAGCAAGCTTTTGCTTTTCTGGGTCAATCTCAACTTGTGGTTTTCTTGATTCGTAAGAAGATTCACGAGCAATTTTTCCACTACTTGCCACGTCAGATTGTGTGGGTCCATTATTAGTTCTGTGCAAATCAGATGTTGAGGTAGAAGGGGAAGAAGAATAACTTGGCTTACCCCATTTCTTCTGAACCCCATCAAGACGTAGCCTTAGTTCTGACGGACCACTATCGGGCATGGATATCAAAGTTGGAGGGTGGTGGATTTCCCTTGAATATGATGGCTCGGGCACGGGAACAAGTTCAGTGGATGGAATTATTGTTGCAGGAGCTCTTGTTGGCATTGTGGGTTTAGGAAGTTCATATGCTTCGAACCTAAGAGCATGAGTTGAAGATTCATTCATTTCGTGGTTTCTTAAGTTGCTGATGTTTAGGACTCCTGAACGCTCGTTCTCAGGGATGTAGGGTTGAGCGCCATTCTCCAAGGATTTTTGGACGTATTGATTTAGAAATGTAAGGCTTTTATCAATCTACAAAAAGATTTAAGACATAACTTCTCTAAGTTTACCGACCAGAGTAATAATTATTTAACACACAAAAAAAAACGGAAAAAATCAAGTCAAACTGGAATAATACAAATTGAAATCAAGTGCACGTAACCACACATAAGCTCATTATCACTGTGTTATTCTCCCTCCGCCCAAAATAAATGCCCATTTTTTTCTTGATAAAGAACAAAAATGGGTATTTATTTTGGGAGGGAGTAGTAATAAATTTACAAGCAGGTTTGCAATTGCATTATAGGTGATGCATATCCTTTAATTACTATAGCTAAAGATAAATGATCTTTCAAGCAACCCCCACCCAAATCAGAGCTAAGTACAGATGAACACAAATATAAATGTAGTGATGGCTTTCTTGCTTTAGCATTTCAGTACTGGGTCAATCATTTTGTAATTGATCCTCCAAACACCCTCATAGGGTACCAATTACAAACATGACTATAATTTCCAGGGACCTACTAGTTTCTTCTATTCCCGAATCTGTCCCAATTCACTATCCATAACGCCCTACTGAAAGCCTCCAGTAACATATAAGATAAAATTCATATCACAAAGTTATTCCAGATTAAGCATAACGTTTTTTGATCAAGTACGTTGAAGTAAAATAGTTAAACAAGACCAGATACAGGAAATCGAATAAGATTGTGATGAGCATAAACAAGATACTAATGAATGCCCCAATATGATCAGCAAGGTCAAACGAATAGAAAAAACAAAATCAGATAATAAAAGAATGGATGATCCAAATTAACATTCTAGCATCAGACGATTACCTCAAGGTCTTCACAGCTTGCATCTAATGGCATTATATTCTCTATAGTGTGTGCATCTAGACCGATAACAGCTTGAAGTTCATATGCACGTTGCTGGAGATCAGTTGAGTGTGATGCAGATAACTCTTCAATCAAGGATTGGCACTGTAACATGGAAATGGATTGCCGTTTAGGAATTATGCTTTAAGGTCATAGCAAACAAAATAGAGGACAATCACAAGAGAATAGCATGCCCCATCTCACAGCAACGATCCTGATATAAGTTCAGATGACACATACAAAAGAAGAAGAAATAAAGCCAAGCAAGAAACAACGTGATATGGGACTGATAAGCAAAGATAAGCATTTGCATCCTCAGAGAGAGGCACAGCAAGAGATAAGGGGGCAACCCCCCCCCCCCCCCCCATGTTTTCTAAATTGCACAATTTTTTTAAAAAAATATCACTTTTCACCTTTATACTAAGAAAAATTGTACAATATTATAAATTTGCCCCCCTTTAAACTAAATTTAGTTATTTTATTATAATATTTCATAGTCAAAATAATCCTGCCCCCGTTTATGAAAAATTCTGCTTCTGCCACTGGTTTAAATGGGATTCAGGAGTTCTGGTTTTAGGGTTGAAAAAGAGTTTTTTTCTGGTCTGATCATCTTAAGTTTAAAAGCACCTGAAGTGAGAACTAAATGAAGGGAGGATAAAATCCGCATGGACTCCATATGCAACTACCAAGGGTTGTTTAATCACTCAATGCGTTAGCAATAATTAAATTAATCGCCATGCCAAACCATATCTTAGTTAAGAGCATATCATGTCGAGGCCAAGTAGAATAATCTTGAGCTAATGGAGAAAAAACAGAAATCAGTGGAGAAGAAACCCAATAAACAATACCAGTCAAATTTACCTGTCCGATCTCTCATAGCAACACATCTGAAGGAGGGGGTAAAAAAGTTTGATGAACCACTTTACTTCAAAATCTCAGTCATGAGACGAGGCGCAAAGCATTCCCTAGTTGTCAAAATTAATTCCATAGCCCCGCACAGGGAAGGTTGATCTTGACATCAGTGACACTCGAAAATTAATCCCACACTTCAAACTAAGGGGGTGTTTGGTAGGGTGTGTTTGATAACATTGAGCGCTACATGTTGAATGTTGAGTGAGGTTCATTGATTAAGCAACGATTTTGATTCTCAATCATTAAGAGCAGGTTGGAAATTTTCAGACTCAATGGAGGAACCAAACCAAACACACTAGCTCCAAATTACTCCGCACTGTATTAAGCATCAAGTACTTAATGCTACCAAACACAGTTTAAGATTAATATTGAGAAACCAACTAAAGAAATAAAGCCAATTTTTTTTTGTATATGTGCGTTGAGTAAAATGAGAAAGGTTAGAGGATCGCTCTCAGAACTTCACTTGGAGGAAAACCAAGACAACTGCTGCTTACTGACAACAGAAATAGAGGAGAACAACACCCAGGAACCCTAATCTTTCATCCACGAGTTCTGGGGAAAAGCTTATGGAACCTATCATAAGTCTTCCAACACCCAACTTAGGATCCATATCCCCTTTTACAAAACAATTGACTCATCCAATACTTGATAAGCAATCGACACAGCATCCTGGTCTTCAAATCCTTTAAAAAAATACTCTCTGAACCGTGAAAAGATCCCAGGACGTCATTCAGTCGCTTAGAATGCATATCAGCTAAAATCATAAACACGATTGTTACAAGCCTTATGGATCTCATATGTCTCAGAGATAATGCATCTATCCTTCATAGGACAGAAGTTGACTTCAGTCTTGTTATTCACACCAGTTCAATCGCATGAAAATCAACAGACCAAACAAATTGTACTTGACCACGTTGGTTACGGGGGTGCAATAGACACGGATAAACCACCTTCCTTGTTAGCCTTATAATCCATCATCTTAAGTACAATACTCCCTTCCCCTCGAAGGAGACTTCTCCACTCCACAACAGCTTAAGATCCAAGCCCTCGTTGGTTTATTCTCAGTCTGTCTTTAAGTGAAACAAAGATTCATATAAATCATTATTCGTCTATGTATTCACCCCGCAAATTTCTAGAAGTTGGACACAAATCAATTTTAATCTTTTTAACGTATTTTCAAGTACTACTAAAAGCAGTAATTCAACAAAAAAATTTAAAGAGTTTATGACACCTTCCCTTGCAAAATCTGTTTTTTATAATCTCAAATCTTCACTAGACATAACTTCCTCATACTTGTCTTAAGATAAAACCAGTAGATCACATCCTCCAGAGAACCCTAAGTTCATTTTCCATCATGTCAATCACGGTAATCTAATTAATGATTTTGCTCCCTAAAATTCCCAAAGCTTAACCCAATCATCAAATAATAAGATATGGTGCAAAGAGGCCAAAAACCAGTAAGCAAGGATGAGAGTGATTCATTTATCATTGCATGTTTTTATAATGCTATTACAACGACCTATAGCAGAAAACAATGATAATCATCATCTCATCACCCGTCAGATTATCAATCAGTATGTTGAATTGCAAGCGTACGCCTGTTTGGCACTTTAACCAACAACCCAACTTACTTCGCCAAGGGAAGAAACATGGCTAAGATTACCTACCTCAGGTAGCACGTCCACTCTTCTTCCAGCTGCAATTTCAAATGAATAGACCTTCATAAGAGCTGTCAATGCGTATGCCTTCAAAATAAGCAGGGAGAATAACTTATATTAAAATCAGAAGGGATCATATCTCGGATCTGAAATTCTGGATAATATAGCCTAAATACATATATTACATGAATTCATTTGGCGCAGGCAATGTAAAACGGCATCTATGTTTTTATATTTTTTTATTATGAACAAATTGTATTAAATTAAAGAGGAGAATGTATAAATGACAGACAAGTAGTCCATTTAAGCAAGGTACTACAGAAACAATACCTAAACTAACATCTTACAAATGTAATCATATTAGTTAAATGTATAATTCTTTTACAGTCGGTAAAAAAATACTCTTTCCGTCCAAGAGCTACATGTTCATGTTCAGATACTTCTCAAGGACCAACCATAGACTATGGTAAAGATAAAAGCATAGTTGTCAAAAGCGTCGCCTGCCTCGCTTTTTTCGTAGCCTTTCGAGTTCGTCGCTTCTTCCCCACCCAAGCGGGCGATGATCGCTTTTTTAGGAAAAGCGACAATTTTTTCATAAAAGCGAGAAGTAAAAAAGCGACGCTTTTAAAAAAAGCGTGATAGTGGAAAATACATTGCTGCTCTGTCGTTTTGTCGTCAAACTACGTCCCTTTTTTATATATGGCAGTCGGCTTATTGTTTGTAGCCTAATTTCGCTTACTTTTACAGATCCATGATTTGGATGATGAGGAAGATGATGATAGTGCTTGATTTTCTTTATGTCTGATTATATTAAAGACTTAATGTTTATTTCACTCTCGAACTAGCAGCCTAGTACTTATTTTGTTAATTTGAACATAGTAGTACTAGTACTCATGCAATTTTCGTCTTGAAATTCATACTTTGGGGTTTTAATTATATTAATGATACTATTAAACGTGGAATTGTGATTTTTTTTTTTTTATTCTAGTTAATAACATGGTTTAAGCCCTTTTATGTGTTGCATGTATTTATGTACATATTCCTGATTTTAACTATATTATTTCTATTTTTCAACACTGCTCGTTTTTTTGTCGCCCGCCTCTCGCCTCACTCAGGTACGTTTCGCCAGCCTCTCGCTTCTCGCCTTTGACAACTATGGATAAAAGTAAAGCCCGGACTCACTAGCTTTATGTTTCTTTAAAACAATTTGGTGGTTATACTGAAAAGAATGCAAAAATATTAATGGAGTATCTTACGGAGAAACGAGCTGGAGTTCTAAGAGACGAGTTGGTCATTTTGGCTAGAGTTTAAAAAGATGGCACAAAGAAAAAACAGATTTTGGAACAACGTAACGGGAGATATTAGTGCCTGAAGATATTCGAGTAATAGGAAAAGAAAAGTTGTATTCGTATATTCATTTATGTCGAGTAATAGGAAAAGAAAAGTTGTATTCGTATATTCATTTATGAAATAGGATCCCAACGTCAAAACAGATAAACATGTCAAAGCGTTGTGCCACTAGCTAATGCGGAGTTATAAGATTTTAAAACATTAATCTATAGGAATAATTACACTACTAACGACTGTTCCCTGTAAGCCGGTGGTGGGTCTACTAGGAGGGTAGGGGTCAGTGACCCCCTTGACTTTTCAATTAACACTGTTAATCCTCTTAAAACTAGCTGCATACCCCTCAAATTTTGCAACATCATCCCCCCACCCCAAAAAAAAAAATCATATAGTAAAGTTTATTAAACTTATTATATCTTGTTCTAAATCATACCTTTATTTTCCTTGGTTTGAAAACGAAAAAACTATCTTAAATTGCCTTCACGTAAACTAGAGATTTGAAATATCATGAGTCAAAATTATTTTTAACTCTAAATCTAACTAGTGAAGCACCTAGCCTGGATGGTATGGTAGAAACATTAACTATAGTGCTCCTTAATTAGGTTTTCTATTATAATATTTCAATTCATAGTGTTATCAGTTAACCATATTCATTACAACTTAAATATTGTTACCAGTGGCCCAGCAAAATGTTGTTTAGGTATATATTTGAGGCAGGTGGCCAATTAAAATTTGATTTTCGAATTCATTAGTAGCCAATATCCTAGTTAATTTTTGGTATGGCATTTGTTTGTGGTCGGTCTCCTAGTCAGATTTGTTTCGGTATTTGTTTGTGCCCTATGGGCTAGTAAATTTTATCTTAATACTTAATTGTGGCCGGTGGCTCAACTTAAATGAATTTTGGTGTGACATTTGTTTCTGGCCTATGGCCTAGTTAAATTCCAATTAATTTATGTGATTGTAGCTGACGACCTTGGTGTGACATTTGTTTCTGGATTATGGCCTAGTTAAATTTTGTTTATATGATTCTTAGTATTCCAATTATTAATTGATCTCATCTCTATAAAAAAATTATGACATATTTGATAATGAGAATTTATATCTCAAGTTCATATATTGACCCCCCCCCCCCCCAAAAAAAAAACCATATCCTAGATCTGCCATAATAAATCCTAAATCCACCATTGATACGAGCCTTCTCTCTGATATGATGCTGTCCTTGCATCTAATTTCAGCACTAAGTGAGCATGTATCAATAGCATGACCATACATTATTTAGGGGTTCACGCCAGACACTCATATCACTTTTCATCATCTACAAGCACCAAACCAACACCCCCCCCCCCTCCAAGAAAAAAAAAAACAATGAAAAGTAAAATATAATTTTAAATCACATCCTCCTCTCTATGCGGTCTCATGTATAAACTAGTATGACATTACATCATTTCGTATATTCTTCCACAGAGAAACTAAAGTCTAGTTTCACAACAACGCAGGACATAATCTGGTATTAAGAAATATGAGTACGAAAAATTTCAAGAAGTGAGATACTGTACCATAGATTCCAACAAAAGATAATACTAAGCATTATTTTTCACAGCGATGAATACTAGTGCTGCACATACCTTCACGGTATCATCACTTGAATGTGCCTCTGCCACATCACATAGCTTCCCACTGATATATGAGGCTGAATATTTACCATCAGCAGTTCCATATTCCCCCAACACCCAACATATGACCTGCAATTCAAAGTAGTAATTAGTACTACAAATGAAAAATACTAAAATAGAAAAATATTTGACCGACTTTACCTGAAGAAAGGTAGATGGAAGTTTTGGTTCTCCAACTATACGCAAATAAGACTCCACCTGAACCAAGAAATTGGTTCCAGTTAAACTTGCAATGAAATATTAGTATCTGAAAATTTTTATCATTATTAAAGTCAAATCTCTCAATTATAAGGAATTGTATGAGAAAATAAATGAAAATGTTTCCTTGTTACAAAATTGCAATGAGAAGAAAGCAGGAAGGTAAATGAATTTACAGGAATAACTCACGTATACGGACCCAAACATTTCCAGCACTTAGTAAACAGCCATGTATATCATATAAGAAGCAACTATGGTAAAGAGTGCAAAAGATCACAAGAAAAAAAGGATGCATACATCTTTGATTTCTTCTACTAAAGCGTGATCATTCAAAACCTACATTCTTACGTTAATATGAAAGGGAAGGCAAGGAAAAAGAGAGAGGGAGGGAGGGGACAGAGGGATAGAATCCATCAAACTGAATCAGCAATCTAATCGAGATATCATATAAAAGCATAGCCTAGGAAGTAGCAGATAGAAATTTTGAGCAATGGCATGCATGGCAGAAATAAGAGGAAGTTTCTAGATAACATACAGCTGATGATCTTAGCTGACTATCTGCAGTATCATCATCCTCTCCGAATCCCTCAGCAATCAACCGCATCAAGTTATGTGCAACCTTTGTATTCACTAGATCGCCAGCATGCTCGAATACTTTATTCATAGTCTGAAGAGCGAACAAGTAAGAAAAAGCAGATAATTGAGGGTTTAAGAGGCATAAGTTCTTATGAAATCACAACAAACCATACCTGAATAAACCAGTGATTGCTAGGTGCAAATTGCTCTGCAAGCTCTACACATCTAGATGCTATTTCAGTTTTGTAATGATTATCATTGATACTTATCATGTAGTCGATCATACGGTCCACAATCACTTCAACATTGGAGGATTTTGTCATTTTATATAGTAGTTCAAAAGTTTTCCGCTTCAGAGTGTCATCTGGATCCTGCATGACAAAGTATAGGGTAATTTACCAAATACACATAACAGGCCTTCTAGGTTCAATGTACCAACTACTTTCAACTTCATAATTCAACATGAAAACAAAGGGAAGATTAAATAGAAGTTTCACCCCAGACAACAAAACTACAAGACAAAATTAAGAAGGGTAACTCGGGTGGAAAGAGATGTAAGGGTTGCTTATTCAGCATCATAGTCGGCAGAAACAAAATCTCATTTTCAACTAGGGTTGAGAGGTCTACTTAATTTCACTCTATGCATTCTAAGAAGATTAGTCGAGAGAATCTTCAAGCTTATTCAAGCATATACGGCCATTATCTCTCCAGGGCAGAAATGCCGAGGATCATATAACTAATACTCCCTCCGTCCCGGAGTAAGAGTCCTACCCCTCATTTGCACGCTTATTAATAAATATTGGAAGTGATGTAAATGTTGTGAGTGTAAAAGTAAAGTAGGAGAGAGAATGAGTGGGAGAGAATAGGGAATTGATTGGTGTTGTGAGTATAAAAGTAAAATAGGAGAGAGAATGAGTGGGGTGAATAGTAAAGATTCTTTGCCATTTTAGGAATAGGACTCTTACTCTGGGACGTACCAAAATGGAAAGTAGGACTCTTACTCTGGGACGGAGGGAGTACCAAGCTGCCATTTAAACTGATATCGTACCATTGTCAATTGATACCAGAGGTCACTAATTTTAGTAAAAAGGTTGAGAGGCCTACTCCACTTCATCAAGTATCATAAATTCTTAGCTCATCTTTCAACAGAAGTTAACTATTACCAAGAAACAACTGCTACAAAGGTGGTCATGCAGATGTCTATCCAACTGCCCAAAATCATCGTGCCCTTTACTTAGCACTGGTGTGGTCTCAGATATTTCATGTATCCCCATTTGTTTACTTTTTCAACTGCCGAATCAAAATCGTTTCCTTCAAAATCAAATAAAATTACAACTACGCCAAAAGTAGTGGGAGTAGCACGCTCATTGTCACCCAAATCCTGGAATATGGTCACGGTAATGAGTTTCGCAGGGCATCATTAACCAATCAATATGCAAGATTTTTGCAGAAGTTACATCGTTCAACCAATGAGTGTATCTGAGACTACTGTTTGATGGCCGGTGCCAGCATGTTACATATACTACCATCACACTCAATATTTGATCCAAAGTCTGCAAGTTCACCTTACATATATTACCGTTACACTCATATTTGATCCCAATTCTGTAAGTTATATACGAATCATTAATATACAACTAGGCTTCAAAATTTGATAATTATCAGTTTATCTCTTACATTGATACAATATATATATATATATATATATATATATATATATATAGATTTAAGAAATAAAGTATAAAAATCCCTTGTGCATTCTATTACTGTTAATGGCACAATGATGACAAAGCCCTGCCCCCGACTACTTTACGATGCATCCTTATGAAGGTCATCCCTTCAGAAGGAAACACGAGGTTAGTAAAATCATTGATATCTTAACTCAATGATTTATGCATTTTTAGGAACGGAAACCTAGCGCTATTCTATAGAAAGTATCACAAGACAGCAATCAGTAGGCCAGTACTTAAGTCCTAAATCACTTCATAATGTGAAATTATTTCTTCAAGCACATCCGGATCCTCTACTTCAGTAGATATACAGCAAACAAAGAAAATGTAGGCCAGAACTATAAAAGAGAAGGCCAAGTTTTTTCAGAAAAAGACTAATTCTTTTTCTCTGAAACACCAAATAGCCTTTTAACAAGTTATGTACGAGCTTAAGCTGTGTAAGAGAGGGAGAGCGAGGCCAGAGGCGGACCTACAGCCAAGGGTGGGGGTGCAAGTGCACCCGGTGACTTATTGTTAAGAAGGAAAAAAGTTAAATTTATGTTATATATATAGAAAGTGCATCCCTAAGACATAAAACTTGGTTAGATTAGGTGGTGGAGATCCTATGATTACTTTCAAAGGACCTGGGTTCGAGTCCCATTCTACTCAATTTTCATCCCAAATACCAATTGTTAAATGCTCTCTCCTTTTTCTTGCTTTATTTTTTTATTCAAATTTTCAAATCACCTCCTCTCCCAACCCACCAATTTTAATTTGGGCCTGTATGTTTTTCCCCTATCAATTTGTGTTAGATATTTTTTTATTTAAGCCAATTGTATTTTAATACAGACAATTATTTAATGTTTTGTGTATTAATCACAAAAGAATAATTATGATTTTTATGGTGTAATAGTATAAGAAAATTATTATTTAAAATTTTAGTGTAATTTGTGCACCCGCTGAAGCTATGCTCTAGGTCCGCCACTGAGCGAGACCAGTAAATTATGTCATATTTTCAAAAAAAAAAAACAAGTCACAATCTTCAATAGATACATAAACTAAAGAAACAGTTATTCCAAATGACTAGTAATTTAGCCAGTGCTCCGCACGGTAATGGATTGGGTGCACATAAGGGAATGGGATGACAACGATTAGTGAACTAATATTCCCTAGATATCAACTTCAAAAAGAAAATGAGATACACCTAACAAATGACAACTTGAAATTTTATAGTATGTCTTTGAGAAGTTATCTATTTGAATTTCATTATAAGAAATGGGGATGGCTTGCAAGCCAATAACGTTGAAGTATGAGGAGAATAAACAATCAAAAGTCTTTTCGATAACGTTTAAGCCGTTTATCAAAAATCAATGAGACCATTCATTTATGTGTAGAGATTCATCAATATACCATATTTGGTTTATTTTTAGATGAACGTAAACTCTCATGGTTCATTCATTGAAGATTTTGTTATACATTCAATGTAAATTTCATGATCCTTAACATGTTCTCAACCTTTGAAATTTTATAACCTATAATTGTAACTAAAGTGGTAATTGCTTAAGTCATAATAGTTTGATTTTGTTAATTTGGTGTTATGGATTATCAATATGGTTATTGGAATTCCTTCAAAATTTAATAATACATTAAAATTAATTACTAATGAACAAATGATTGCTCACAATAAATTTAGTATTAACTTTTGACCTTTCAATTCTCTATTCTAGATTTATATATATGAGTATTGCATCTATATTCTATAGAAGATGCCTATAAGTAGAATTAGTCTTTTATAGTATTTTAAAATAATAAATTAAAGATAATAGTATCCTATTTAGTTACTAATAAGATTAGCTAATACTATTAGCTAAGAATGAGAAAATGAATAACCTCTTAGTTGTAGGGTCAATGCTGACATGACTTCATGAGACATAAGATTTGATTAATTAATATTATTAATAGTAATAGTTAATATATATAACAACTATTGTAATCAACTAATAATATTAATAATAAAAGTTAACTTATATAGTAACTATTATGGTTAACTAATGTTATACATAGTATTAGTTAACTTATATACTCCCTCCGTCCCACCTCACTTGAGACCTAAGAGGTGGGCACAATAACTAAGGAAAAAGAATAAAATAAAGAAAATGTGTGGTAGAAAATGAAGAGAGAGGATGAGTGGGGTAAATAGTAGGTTGGTTGAATGAATTGTGTGGTGAAAAATGAAGAGAGAGAATGAGTGGGTGGGGAAGATTGCATATAAAATTATAAAAAGATTACCATTTTGGGGAGTCTCAAGTGAAGTGGGACGGACCAAAATGGAAATAAGTCTCAAGTGAGGTGGGACGAAGAGAGTATATAGTAACTATAATAGTTAACTAATACTATTACTGGTAATAGTTAACTTATATAGTAAATATTATTGTTAACTAATACTATTAATAGTAATAGTTAACTTATATAGTAACTATTATGGTTAACTAATACTATTAATAGTAATAGTTAACTTATATTGTAACTAATATCTTTAACTAATACTATTAATAGTAATAGTTAACCTATATAATAACTAATATCTTTAACTAATACTATTAGCTAATAAAAAGAATACCAAAAGTCATTTAAAATTTAGGGTGGTGATGGCATGGCTTTACCAAAAGCAAGCATTAGCCCAGACATGTCCACGTGACGATTCCACAACCCTCCGCCTCAGCTTTTAATATATATAGATTTGAAATGATAATTGTTCTCACCTCTAAGCAATCAATCACTGCCAGTTGATGTTGTTCAGCAATTTCTGGACTAATCTTTATCAATCGGCCAAGAGCATCAATCCCCATATACCTTAAATTGTGACTATCACTCTGCAATCAGAAAAAAACGCCAAGTGAGACGTAATATACCACAACCAAAAGAAAATTCTCGCCATAGATGCAGTCTCATATTTAGAAAAATCAAATATTTAAACTCCAAAACACGGACCTTCAAAAATTTTGCAATTGCATCGGCTGCGGCTTCTAGTAACTTTGGATTGGGATGTATAGATGAAGCGCAGCATATACACTCATAAAGAATGGCATTTCCAATATTACTAGCTGTATCACTCTTTCTCATTATATCGCCAACGACAGTGTACATCTGCTCACTAGCCTGCTTGTCTCCATTACCAAGCACTGCCATAATCTTCAGCAACTTAATCTGCACATGTAAGGGCATGTTGCTAAATGGACAAGAGCTCAAGAAGAAAAAAATAATAGATTGCCAAATAAAAGAAAAAGAGAGAACTCTAACCGAAAACTCAGATGGTACAGACAGGAAATGTCAGAAAATAGTAATCGGCACTTGAAAATTATACCAGTATCTACAATTTAACTGCAAAAGATGTCTACAGCCCACACCAATACACAGAAACTAAATTAACCATGCCTTTGCTTAAAGGGGCAGGAGATTTTGGAAGTAATCCAGTGACAAAACAAAATAAACCAAAAGAGATACAGAAACAGGTAAAAACTACTAAAAATATCCCATGTGATGTTGTGGTATAGACCCTCCAAACACAAACAGATCGCAAGAATATAACACGCAAACCCAAGAACGATAAAAGAAGCAAAAAAACAGTAAAGAGACGCAAAGAATTGTTTACCCAGTTCGTCAATATTTTTGACTACGTCTGGGGGCACTACCAAGCCAGGATCTTGCACTATAATATGTAAATTTGGAGTTGCAATGAGTTTAGGGGCGGAACCCTGCTTATATAGGCATCCTAGAATAAAACCTAACCCTAGACGGACAAGGAAACCCGAAATCTGCTCTAAAATTCGGCCTGGCCGAGCTCTGCCCCGACACTCGGGCGAGCGCCCGCCCTATGCGGGCGAGCGCCCGGTCCAAAACTCCGAAAAAGCCAATGCTTACTGCCCAAGCGGGAGAGCGCCTGCCCTCTACGCGGGCGAGCGCCTGGTTCACCAGCCTTCCAGACGCGAATTTCTTCCTTTGCTCCGATCGCTAGTTCCCGGTTGGTCCTCTATTCCAACTCCCACCCAGAGATCAACCGCATATAAGCCCCGTATACGTTCTTCAACTCATCCTTAGTGCCTTAGTGCTCACCTCAATCATGGTAGTGTCGTCCTCCTCTCCTATTCTTCAAGCCCCGTTGAAGCTATACATAGCTTCAACTTCTCCTTGCTTGAGAAACATAGAGCCTTACCAGCCGATCCACACTCTCTGTTAGATCTGCGCAGCGGAATATCCGGTCCTGGAGTGTGTGGTTCATCTTCAGTGACCCCTTGATTTTGGTCATCATGAACCGTCTTGCTCCCACCCGAAGAATATTTATGCGAATCTCATTCGCATCACAGTATTCCTTAAACTCCCTGAGCTCATACTCCCCACCATTATCAGACCTCAAGTATTTATCCTTGAGTCCCGTCTGTGTCTCTACCAAGGCCTTCCACTTCTTAAACACCCCGAAAGCTTCATCTTTCCCTTTTAAGAAGTAAACCCAGACCTTCCTTGTAGAATCATCAATGAAGGTCATGTAATATGACGCACCACCTAGAGAAGTTACCGGGGCCGGTCCCCACAAATCCGTGTGAACCAATTCTAACTTTGCTTCCCTCAAATCCCTACCTGTCCTCGAGAAATTACTCCTCGCCTGTTTGCCAAATACACAGTCATCGCAAATCCCCACGTCGACTGTCTTCAAACCCGGTAGTCTTCCCTTTGAGCAAAGTACCAGCACCCCCTTCTCACTCATGTGACACAATCGACAGTGCCACAAATCCGTATCACCCTTGGCTGACGCCACCGCGATACTATCCTTGGTGCTATTCGCCAAATACAATGTACCCCCCTTATTACCCCGAGCGATCTCAGAATCCTCCTTGGTAATAACCCTTCCTGCAGTCAAAAAGTTACCGTGTAACCTTCTTCATCCAGCTGCCCAACTGATAACAGGTTCTTTTTCAAACCCGGAATGTGTCTGACCCCGTGTAGATGTAGGACCTTCCCGTCCGATGCTCCTATTCTGACATCCCCCTTCCCCTTGATTTCCAAAGGCTCGCCATCCGCCAGATAGACCTTTCCGAAATCACCGGAAGTATAATTTTCCATCTCCTCTGCATGACCGCATGAGTGGAATGATGCCCCCGAATCCAGCACCCATGATTCTAGCGCACTACTAACACTCAGAATCAGTACATCTTCACCCTCAGTTACCACATTCGCCGATTTATCCCCTCGCATGGGACAATCCTTCTTGTAGTGTCCTAACTCCTTACAATGATAGCACTCAACCGATCCTCTTGCGACCCTTGGTCTTTCTTTGTTCTCTACAGGCTGACCCCCACCCCCGATTACACTTTCCCTTGACTCTGTTCCCCCTTTGTTGCTAGAACCCGGCTTCCCCCTGCTAGTCGTAGCCAAAGCCGATTCCGAAGTAGATGATGTCCCCAACTTCTTCATACGATTTTCCTCGCTCATGCAAGTAGATCCTTGACATCATCAAACTTCAATTTATTCTTACCCGCTGAAGCACTTAACGCAGTCACCGTCCCGCTCCAACTTCCTGGTAAGGATGCTAGCAAAACCAAAGCATGAACTTCATCACCGAAAGTAATCTCCAACGCAGCCAATGAGTCTATAACATCCATATACTCATCGATGTGTTTAGCTAATGATCCTCCCTCTTGCATCTTAAGATTCCCCATCTTGCGTATCAAGTCAACCTTGTTCACCGCAGATGGTGTTTCAAATCTCTCAGTAAGATAATCAAGTAGCTCCTTGGTGGTTTTAGCCTTCTTGGTGGTTTTTGCGATCCACTTCGACAAAGTAGATCTAATCACCCCTAGGGTTTCCCTATCCAGGATATCCCAATCTTCCTGTTTTTCGCCTTCCGGCTTGACTCCTAATAGAGGCTTGTAGAGATCCTTACCATACAAGAGATCCTCTATTTGCATCCTCCAATACGCGTAGTCAGAGCCATCGAACTTTTCTACCGCTCGTTTATCCTTGCCCATTCTTGACTGTTTGAAACCCTTGGCCTGTCTAACCAAAGCTCTGATACCAGTTGTTGTGGTATAGACCCTCCAAACACAAACAGATCGCAAGAATATAACACGCAAACCCAACAAGAAAGAACGATAAAAGAAGAAGAAAAACAGTAAAGAGACACAAAGAATTGTTTACCCAGTTCGTCAATATTTTTTACTACGTCTGGGGGCACTACCAAGCCAGGATCTTGCACTATAATATGTAAATTTGGAGTTACAATGAGTTTAGGGGCGGAACCCTGCTTATATAGGCATCCTAGAATAAAACCTAACCCTAGACGGACAAGGACACGAAATCTGCTCTAAAATTCGGCCTGGCCCAAATCTACCCCGATACGCGGGCGAGCGCCCGGTCCAAAACTCCGAAAAAGCCAATGCTTACTGCCCAAGCGGGCAAGCGCCTGCCCTCTACGCGGGCGAGCGCCTGGTCCGCCAGCCTTCCTGACGCGAATTTCTTCCTTTGCTCCGATCGCTAGTTCCCGGTTGGTCCTCTATTCCAACATGTGAAGCCCAAATATCCTCTATCCCAACTGTATTTAGTTCAGCATGTTCATACTTGTCACCCGATTGAGCAGTCAATACTTAGCAGATAACCTATTGTTGATAAAAAAAAAAAATTAGGAATAATTTGATAGAGATTTGATAGGGACAACAGAACTAAAGAGGCGATTTTTATTAAAATAGTAACCTTTCCAGTAATTCTAGAGACTGGAAAACTCTCCTAACCTTTCCAGCAATTATAGAGGCTGGAAACTCTCCCAAGTCAAGAGACTCAATTACAATTTTCTGGATGCTTTTCTCCTCTCTACTTTCTCCTATTTATACTCTTAAAATAAAATCAAACTAAGTAACTGATGCAATATTTTAGCCCTTAATTCAGCATCGTAATATAGCTGCAATTACAGCTTTGTAACCTCAGTCATAAGATCATGATTCCAGCCTCATAATCAGCAACCTGTTTCCACTTTCCATTCTTGTTGTGGTCTATCATTACCCCCGCCCAAACTTTCACCTTGTCCTCAAGGTGAAATTAGGATACTGATTTTGTATCATAGAATATTGCTCCGATGTGACTTGCTTAACATGAGCCGGTGCTTGACGTATATTAGTTAAGAGATAGCCTGTAAGTGCAGCGCATTGTTTCTTTCGTGGCTCTATGCTAGCAACCTGGGAAATAACTTGGAATGTAGTTGGATGCACATCAGGTATAAGAGAAGAAAAGGCTTGTAGAGGGCAGGCCTCAATTTGTGTCTTCACGACCCCATCTAGTGATAACCATCTTTGATCCAACTCAAACTTTCCATGCTACTCCTTCACATCTAAGGATTTCTCAATAATTAAACCAGCTAATTTATGACTATAAACATGCCTTCCCTCATTGGCGATCCCCTTATATATAGACAACAAGAGCCCATCAAGATTTTGCTCCCCAATCTGTTTTAAACTTCCTTTTGCATGCTTCCCTATATCTTTGTCTCTATCCCAGTGTTTCTTAATATATTTTTGTGCATCATAGTCATGTTCATCATTTCTTTGCCTCTCTGTGGCTTCCATATCCATTTCCAATGCCTTAAATGTATCTCTACTATCCCCAAATGCCAATACTAGATAGTCCAATTTACTACCATCATCCTTCCTGTTTTTATTGTCTTCCGCACGAGCAAATAGCAGAATCCCATCATCAATAGCAACCATCGCAGATTCTGCATGAATAAGATATTGAAAACTTGGAATAAACATCCTTATACACGAATTTAGTAAGTCCATCTTTCAAAATCGAACTATCATAATCCCCAATCTGAGTAATATTTTTCCCCACGGAACAATCAACATCTACACAATTTAGCTCAACTTGAACCTCAAAATCATTTGTTGCAAACTCAGTTTCACAACTATTATCAGCATTCGAGCTTGTTGAATAGAGCTCCATACCACTTTCATCAACTAGCTTCGAAATATCAACTTCTAGGGAATCCTTAGAGCGATCAACAACCATAAAAGGACATTTCTGAATAATACCTTTTGGCTCTAGATAGTTCTCTGTGATTTGATTTTCTCGAGCATAGGAGTGCTTCAGATACATCATAGCCCAATATACTTTAGAAGGTGCAAGCGATTTGATGTAAGACTTACTTCCTTCTTCCAATCCAGCGATGAAATGTTCCAGGAAGAAAGCTTCGGTCAGTTCTTCACACATGTGCCTGGCTATGTTCTCCAATTGACATCGAATAATCTGGAATTCATCAAGGTATTCATCTAGCGAATTTATCTGGACAACTCGCTCAAGGAATGCAGATGCACACCTTTCCAATCCGTTCCTATCTTTTGGGCACTCGAGTAGGATTTGCGGATCGACTCCCAGCAGAAAATAACCATCATACTCCATTATTTCCCAGTAACTTGTTCAACAGCTTGCGCAGCAGCCAGCTCTGGTACCAATTTGATAGAGATTTGATAGGGACAACAGAACTAAAGAGGCGATTTTTATTAAAATAGTAACCTTTCCAGTAATTCTAGAGACTGGAAAACTCTCCTAACCTTTCCAGCAATTATAGAGGCTGGAAACTCTCCCAAGTCAAGAGACTCAATTACAATTTTCTGGATGCTTTTCTCCTCTCTACTTTCTCCTATTTATACTCTTAAAATAAAATCAAACTAAGTAACTGATGCAATATTTTAGCCCTTAATTCAGCATCGTAATATAGCTGCAATTACAGCTTTGTAACCTCAGTCATAAGATCCTAATTCCAGCCTCATAATCAGCAACCTGTTTCCACTTTCCATTCTTGTTGTGGTCTATCATAATTCTTTCTAATTTCTCATCGACAAACAGGATCTCTGCAAGTCCTACAATGGGTTTCGTCCCATCCTCCATAGTTTTCATGGTTTCCATTTTTAAAACCTAGACAATATACTCCTATCAGTTGCGTTTACAAACTGATTTCTTTCTAGTGACCTGAACATCATGGATCAAAACCAATTAGACTGCTAATAGTGGTACGCTTGCACACAGCAGAACTTTCCAAGCCCCCAGCGGAAAGCCTGGTCTTAGGTTTATCCTTACAACTTTCAACATGATTTTTTAGGGTCGTTCATGTATCCTACCAATTCCTGACTTTTTTTTTATAAGTTAGCACTAGCTAATCCACCGGTCTAGAGGTCTTATCTTGCTGAAATATTGTCAACTTTCACATAATCTATAAAATGTCCTAAAATTTACACATTGGTAAGCCAACAAGCGTCTGCAACCTCTGTTCCGTTCCTGCTGCAGCATTGCACTTTTTGCCATTTTCATATGCTTAGGTCTGCTGCTGCAAACACAAGTTACATAACTTCCTGACCTCCCAAATTATGGTTCCATTCATGTAGCCTTCTTTTATCAATTAGTTCACTACAGTTCTGATGTATAATGCAGAAGCCCAAATTTGTGTACCGGAAGTCATGCTCCCTCCGTCCCATGATAAGAGACTCTTGTTCCTTTTTGGGATGTCCCAAAAAAATATGCCCCCTTCCAAAAATAAATCATTTGACACCCTTTGGTGGACTCTCACATCCATAATGGACCCAACCTTTTATACACAAAGTTCACATTTGTACCCTTAACCCATACTTTTAATAATTTAATCAAATAGTCTACCCAAACTGTGTGCCCGATCAAAGGGCACTCTTATTTCGTGTGGATGGAGTAACATTCATTTATTTTCTATGTGCTCAATCGAGCTGGACTATATAGCTTGTTCTCAGCAAGAGAAGAAAAGCACTTGTGAAAAAATGGCCCATTTACAATCTTCATAAATGTGAATCAAGCAGCAAGCGATGCGATCCAACAAAATCGAAGCACCGAACTGCAACTGGGCAGAGAAATCAAATAGTTACCTGTACGAATGGAGCAGGCGTCTGATGATAATCATAACCCTTTGGCAATCTGCGTTCAGCTACTTGCTTAAGAATGCTCACGAAGCTAACAACCAAGTCTTTATAAGCATTAACATCTATAGTAATGAGATCAAACAAAGGGCAAAGAGTAGCACCCATTACGCCTGGATCATTGTCGCAAAGCTTCTGCAAAGATGAAAGTACATCACAGAGAATAAGAAAAGTTATGTAGCAAAGACGACCTTCAAATACAAATAAATAAAATGCATGATAATTTTTTAGTCTTTTTATGCTTTTAAAACGTACATTAACAAGTAATTTGAGTTCGCAGTAGAAGAACAACCCTGAAGGCTTGAAGTGATAAAAATGAACAACAATTGACTCAAAACAAAGCCTTAAGATTTTTCATTCATAATCATAAGATCAAATAGAAGGCTAGCACCCCTGTGGTGACAAACACAAATAAGAGAAAAATACATGAATGATAAACAAAGATCAGTCTGTACATACTTTGAAAATGGACATCCAAATGTAAATTGCTTTGGTTGTTGAACACCCTTGAATAAAGCGACAAAAACGGATACAACTGACTCAACATAAAGCCTTAATAAATTCCACATATTGCCATATGATCAAATAGAATCTCACTCCTGCAGTGCCATCAGAAAGCCTCTACAGGGATTAAGTCCAAAAATAACGGAAATGAAATATATATGTATATTGGTTTGGTTATACTAAGCAAGCAATCGTGGCACACACGATGTGTGCACATGTACACATGTATGTTCTTCACGATATCAGATTTCAAAAGTACATCACTTTTCATTGCAATAAGTATGCCAGTAGTGAAGTTTTAGATTTAGAAAAAAAAAATATAGAAGTTAATCAGATGGTGGTTATTAAAGGGTAAATTGTAGAATAGGGAGCAAGGTCAAAAGAGCCTAGAGTCCACTAACCCTCTTTCCCTTCAAATATTGTATATAAAAAAAACGATGACGTGATCAAATGAACATTTAGCAAATACATTCTTCTCTTTTAATTACCTTTTTTTTTTCCGATAAATAAGATTATTTTAAGAGTAAGAAGAATAAGCAAAGCTGAGATTAACAATTGCAGCAAGAATGAAAAGACAAGACATCCACGGACCACAACAAAAGCCACCTTCTACTAGTAAATCAGCTCTATATAAAACACCTCTTAACATAGACTACTAGGACCCTTAGCATTTCAATTCTGGCTCCTCCAGGCGGAACTAAGACCGACACCACTCCCGTGCTGTAGCTAGCCATTAATGATGGTGGATTTTACCAATGTATCTCTCAAACCCGTTTGTCTCTCTTATAAATGGCCACTACAGAGCCACTTAACTTAAACCCCTCTGAAAAAGGACGCGATCAGGATCTCAAGTATTAATCCCCTTCCCTACTGGCTCGACAGAAATACAAGGAAGTAAACTTCTTGCCCCTCATGAATGGCATGCGGCCTAGAGCAAGAACAGCACTTAGAATGGGGAGGATGCCTTTCTAATATAATAACAGCCGAAACACCCATCTTATAGACCATCAGAAACATTTCCTTGCCAAGAGGAAAATGGGTCCCACACTGGAAATACCAAGACCTCTACTCCCTTTCCCCTCTTAAATAGCATGTGAAGGAGAGAAAAGAACTAATATTCCTAGGAACGAGAAGGATGCCTTTCCAGTTCAATAAAGAGACCATTTGAGTCCCGACTTTTAGACCATGAGAAATGTCCTTGACAAGAGGCAACAAGCCGTGCACTGGGAAGACCAGGAAATTCATAAACTGCTGAAAGCAAAAAAAGGAAGTTCATCAAAGGAAGGTTTTTTCGAGCAAGCTTGTCCTACTCATCACTTCCCCCTTCGTGAACAGAGCGTGAATTAGAGCAAGCACCAGCACTCTTGAAATTGGAAATAATAACACTGCTAGAAACCAGTGTTCGGATCATAAGTGATGTCCTTGACATGAGGCAAATGGACCGCACCTGATCCTTGACCTCTTGGATCGCCTGATTATGCTTGAAACTTTTTTCAAGAACGCGAAAAATAAGAATTTTGAACCAGCAACCATTTGTTGTCCTCAATTCCAATCTAAACATTACAACCGCAAATCCCTCCTCTTGTCCCCTTCAATTCTCACCAACAGTTTTCAATCAACAATCCTTCACCATCCCTTTCCTAATCCACACAGAATCACCCTCCACATCAAAACAACTTATCAAGCCATTATACTCCAACTTTCGATCAATTTGCAAAGTAGAGTGCTGATTACAGGGGCGGATAAATAATCTAAAGAAAAATAAACGTTCTACAATTATCAACATTCTGAAGCTCCAATTTCTAACATCTATCAAATGATCATTTTCTTTCACAGATTGTTCTTGATTTTCACCCTTTAAAAGATTTAGTTTCTCATCTGCAAAAGCTTGTTGAACCAGGCCTCTAAATTCAATTTCCGCAATGATCCACTTCACAATCACAATTAACTTGACAATATATGCATTGCATTTGCTATCTGTAACAGACTCAAGCTTACTCCTTAAAAGTCATCTCCATTGCTTCTCCCCTTAGCTCATCCTTGGATTTAGAAGAAGCCATAGAAAGGCTGATTTTAGACTTATGCATGTTTAGATCCTATTCCAGTGGCCAATTATCGAAGGCCTTGTCAATTTTTACAGGCAGAACATCTTGCCAAACAATCCATGACGAAGACTTTGATACCCTTTCACCATTTCAATTTTATGGATTCATTATCAATGTATTCAAGTGAAGTTAGAAATAGTCAACGGGTATGGTGGGTTACGAGTTTTTACCCTCCAGATTCAGATTGGACAGGGTTTACACACTACCAAAACAGTACCAAACTAGGTTTCCTGTGACCAATTGGATACGGACTATTGCTCTATCCAGATATGACGAAAATCAAGATCAAAGATCAAGTAAGCAGTCAAAAGAGTTGCTATGTTTTATGAACAATTAAACTCTAATTCTTTAAGATGTAAACCAACATTAGGTTCAAAATTATTTCATGGTAGAAAATAAATGTGCCAATATATCTGCTTGCATCACTAGTTCAGGTGTTGCCAACTTTAAATCGCACATCAATTACATTTTCCATTTTGTGACGTCATCAATTAGTCAGACACAAATCATGACTGAGAGCAGTTCCCATAAATCCATGTCATACAAGCACATATAAATTGAACTGCCATAGTGGAATTGCACAAATATTAAGATACTAAGCCCTTCCATGAAAATGAAATGAGTAGTGCCAACATGAAACACTGGATAAAGAAAGAAAATCAGTGCACATGATCATTCGTTGATTCATCACTAGTGGCAGCACCAGCATTACTGCAACTGATAAAGCATGTGGAAATAAAGATCGTGTATTTATAATTTCATATCCGTTTTGTTACTTCAAAGCTACTCAACTGAACAAACCGTAATCAAACAACAGGAGCCATTTATAATGCACGAAGAAAGACAATATTTTCCACCAATAAAATGAAATGCAGGTAGAAATCACAAAGAACAAAGAACAGGAAAGACAAGTACACATGCATAAAGAACCCACCTTCCTGAAATTAGAAACAAGATGACTGACAGAAGAAGGTGATCGCTGATAAAACCGATGAAGCGCCATAACCGCCTTCCTCCTAACCGCCTCCTTGGGGTGCCCCAACAGCTCAACAACCTGCGGCAGCACAGCCGGGATAGTCTCCTCATTGATCAACTTACACACAGCATTCAAAGCAGCAGAAACCACCAAAAAATTATCCGATTTCAAGTCCTTCTGAATCGTATTCACAATCAGTATAATCAAATCATGATCTTCATTAAGAAAAAGCGTGACGGCCAAGTAACCGGTCCGTTTCAACAGTAATGAGTCGTCGTGGGTCATCTTCACGGCGTGGATATACCCAAATGAGGCGTCGTGTCCGAGCATCTCGATGTAGACGAGGCGGATGATGTACTCTTTCATCTTCCGTTTAGGGATGTCCGGTTCGGTGATGCGGCGTTTTAGGGTTTCGATCTCGTGGAGGACTATCCGATCTTCCTCGGCCTTGGATCGAGCTTCGCCGATGGATTTAACGAGGTCGAGAAACTCTTTTGATTGGCCGAATCCGCCTTGGGAGCCCATTGCGAGCTCCCTTCCGATTGTCTTCAACTGCTCCAGCTTTGGGGTTTTAGGGATTCAAAACTTCGATTTTGATTATGAATTGGTTTGAATTGAGTTGGGATCACTGGAATTGGGGAAGATCTGGGGATGATTTTCAGTGAATTGACACTGTGAATGTGAGATTCAGGAAGAATTAACGGAGAAGAAGAAGTTTTTTAACGGAAAGTGGGGGAATTGAGTTTGATACAGGGACAAGATCATCGACGTGAACCATGGGGGGGGGGGGGGGGGGGGGATGATCAGACACGTTGATCGCACGTGGTTGATTTTATCGACCGTGCTGCTGTTGTGTATCCGTTCGAGCTTGGAGTTTTTTTGGAAAACTCATGTTTTGGTCACTAAACAAACACTGTTTTTCAAATATCATCACTGATGTTCTTCTTTTTTTTTTTTTTTGGAATGTTCTCATTCAACTACGAAATTTTTTGCAATGTACTCGCCCAACACACGGCGACTTCTACAACGGAGGAGGTGACCTGGGTTAGAGGGGGAAATTAAGGTTGAAGATGGGGAGAAGGAAGGGTTCGAGTTAAGTTCGGTTATCGGCGAAATTTCGAGGTGAGCTGTCGGAATTATGTTTACGACTTGGGTTCAAGTAGCTACAACTAGGCCTATAAATAGGCTAACACAAATCTCCCTGATAGGATTTGAACTAGTGACCTCCACATGGGAAGCTAGCACCGGATACCGCTTGAGTTGGAGCTCTTTGGTTGGATATTGGACTTAGGTTTGGATTGGGGTGGGTTTGATTTAATTTGATTTTATTTACTTTTTTTGAAAGAAAGAAGAAAGAATTTAATTTGATTTTAGCTCTTCTAGTTATGTTTGTTGTAAGTTTTAATTGTTTTCCTGAGTTTGATTTTAGGTGATTTAAGGTAGAAGATGGGGTTATATAAGTCATTTTCCATCACATCACAAAGGCCGTGGTTTAACTTTAGTTAGTTCTATTGATGGAATCGTTAAATTTGTAACATGTGTTGATCACGTAATGACATATTATGGCCATCATTCGTTATATAATTGATGGTCATTTTAACCGAGTAAGGTCATTGCGGAAAATTCATAATTGAACGAGTACATTCCAAAAGAAAAAACATCAATAAGAACATTTGAAAAAGAATGTTTCTTTAATGAGCAAAACATGAGTTTTGCCCCTTTTTTTCTTTTTTTTTTTTAAGAAAGCATGAATTGCATTCGCACTCACAAATTGTGAGAAATTGGTAAACGACTTTGGGCGAGGCTCATTGAGTCGAGCCTAATTGACAACTTGACTGACCCATTCTTTCTGGGTCTGCTAATCGACCTGCTCATGAGGGGTTTCAGGTGACGTCGTTTGTGGGGAGTGGTCTGTCTACACTAGCCCGACAGGCTACCAACACTTGTATGGATTTATATTCTACAAGGATAAAATACACGAGTGACATCGATCTCATCTCAGGTCGACTTATGTATTCAGGATGTAACCATTGGCTATAAAAGAACATGTACAGTGGTGAGCGAAAATTCGCTTAAACCCTTAAGTGAAACTGTAAGTGAACCGAAAATAAATTAAATGTTTAATTTTTAGTTTTGATTTATCTCAAACTAAGGCATTTATGCTAAATTTCAAAAACATTCATAATTTTCTTTTCCTTATAAATAGAGCTCAATATTGCATATGTTCTTCACGGATCTTCTTCCATACTTTCACTCTCTAACCTTAAGCAAAAAAAAATATTTTTCATTATGGATAATTTCGGAACCGATTCTCAAAATTTCGGAAATGATTCTAATCAAGCTTGGCTCGAGTGAGTTTTAGGCTGAAAAACCTAAAAATAAGTGAAAAGGAAAACAAAAGCCAACTCAAATTTAGCAAGACGATACATTCACGTACACGAGGGATAATTCACACGTCGCAAATAGTATCACTGAATACATGGCACCCAAACAGACTCTCCATAACAAATCCGCACTTTTGGCTCTCAAAACAGATCTAATTGAGCATATATATGATATCAACAATTCTTGATATTATATAGCATTTATCTACTATAGTACTTGCTTTGTTTTCGTATGCATGTTCTGTATTAAGTTATTATTCTCGTGTGTTTAACGTTTAAGATATCACAATTGAAGTTTATTTATGAGTGTTTAAATTATAAAATTATGTAACAAAAAAATTGTAATGTTGATTAAAGAAAAAGTAATTTTAATATTAATTTAGATTATTTATTTATAAAATAAAATAACTAATTTTTATTTATTTTTAAATAATAAAAATGTGGTGAGCGAAAATATTCACTCACCACTACAAAATATCAGCTTTTATGAGTGAAAGTTCGTTCAAAGACAAGTTTCGCTCACCAATGTACATGCTCTTAGAAGCTCGAAATATGTTACAACCACTCCTTAAAAACTGGTCTGACATTCTCTCCATGATTCCAAATCATGTCAAACTGTCAATCCTTACTATAAATATAAGAGGATCCTATCCTAGCAATGGTAACGAAACTTTTAAGTCTAAACTTCAGTCATTAAATTTTGTCTCTAAGCACATTACCTATCTTCATGCCGGAGGGTCTTAGCAGGAGAACATCACGGCTAAGAACATCCCGGCTAATCGTGTATTCATCTTTTTCAAATCAATTAAAGTTGGATTATTGCTGGGCAAAGAACCCATCCAATATTTTTGGCATCATCAGTTAGTTATCCACAAACATTGGAATCTCAACCCAAAATATGGGGCTTGCATAAGTAAATGAAGTCTTAGAAATATAATCGGCCAAAGCATTGGCACGACATTTGACTAAATGGGCCGAAAACAAATAATGAGCCCTTAGCATGTCCCGACAAGATTCCAGAATACTATTGAGTTTGGTGATTCCCCTTCATGTATAGACGACGCCATCAAAAACAATTAGTCCACCTCAAATTCCCCCTTTTCATAAACTAATTCCATAGCCCATTCCATTGCTTTAAGTAATAGACTTAAAGCCTCACCTTTTGCCATTTGAATAACCCCATGATTAACCGAAGCATGCGCAACAACAAATAGCCCCTTATTATCGCCTTTTTTGTGGTTGAGTAACAATCACTTACCTCAATTTACCCCTTTCACCCACTAAGCAAAATTATATCGTGGGAGCCGCGAGATCTGCTACCTATTTTTCATTTTTTTTACTAGAAAATACCCCTCCAGCCTTTGGAAAAGGGGCAATCAGATACAATATTCCAACAATATACATAGCTAGCAGACAAGTCACACAAATAGTTATATTACTATTGTAGAGTTAATTTTTCAGAAAAAAACATATTTCTTCCTCCCATCACAAGAACATCACATCTCAATAGATGACATTATCTTTGAGAACCACCGCCAATCACCATTGAAGAAAACAGCGAAACTTGGATCGAACCAATTTTCCGAAGTTATCTCTCAAATAACGTTCGGCATTACAAAGAATGTACGCTTCATTTAGTTTTTTTTACATTGTTATAGCTAAACACTATTGCATGCTAAAACACGCACGCACACAGTAGAATTAAAATCTGGTCCTAACGGACTGGTTTGAGTGGTTATCTCAAACCCTTCCCAATCGGTAACGAGACCCCCGAGCGTAAGAATTTTATTAAGGTTTTCTATTAATTCACCTTTAGAAACAAGGGTGACGATGCTTCTAAAACTAAAATCGAGTTATAAGAACCACACAAGATTCGGAAGCCGAAATCGGGATACCCACAATCACTAGGTAATACATTGGACTATTTGTAACAAACATTGAAACATTGTGTCGCGACCCCGACCCCGCGGGCCCGGAGTACGCGAGCTGGACGTCGACTTAAACAATAAACACTAAAATGAAGAAGATAAAATTTTCCTTTTATACCAAAAGATGATAATCAAAGTTTTTAAATCCAACTTGAACAACAAAATATAAACTAGTGTAAGCTCCATAAGCTTACCCCCAAAAGAATAAAATATACAATTTCTAATGACGTCAAGTTTGGTACAACTATTCCCAAAAAGGTTACACATTTATGTAATGTAAACCCACCAACAACAATCTGCCCAAAAAGCTCAACCCTCGCGACGTCCTTCTCGTGATCAGCGAGTCTAACCCTTTCCTCCTGGGGGGGGGGGGGGTTAAGGAAAAACAAAGATAAAAGAAAGGGGGTGAGATAAATCTCAATAAGTTACTAATGCAACTACATGACATGCTATGATGCAATAAGCAATAAACAATAATAAACATCACTTAGCACATAGCATTTATCAATTAACAGATAGCAGCGGAAATAAACAATTAACAAAGGATATTAGCCAAGGTTTCCCAACTGAAAGAACCAAATAAAGGTCGTTGCGCAGCTTCAATAATCAACAATCAACATCTTCATAGTAGCATGAAAACTGAAGAGAAACCCCCCGGTACCGAAACCAATAATAATAAGGGGACAGTGACACACAGTCAAAGCCCAAAACCAATAGCTAAAATGCTCACAAATGGGCTAGCTCATCTCATATCCAAGGCCAATCTGGAGGAGGGGAATAATGGGGCAAAACAATGGTCAACATCATAATAGACTTGGCTTGTGCCATCATAATGTTTCGCATCGCCCAAACACGACACAAATACCAGCTGGACTTTCAAGTAAAGGCTAAGTAATAAAATACTAGCACGATAAACAACCATTGATTCCAAAGTAGGGAATCATTCCAAATAAATCACCAAAACGGTGCATCAATCCAACAATACATCAAAAAGGTGTTCCAACAAACCCAAACCATTTTTTTATTGAATTCCATAACACAATCGATCACAAAGGGATCATTCTCGAACACTAAAGTGTTCCACAACATTAACTTAAGTCAACTAGGGTGATACTTTGAGCCTAGATCGGGCTTGGACCTTAAAACAATTCAAAAACAAAGATACTCAGAACAACTGGTATGGGCGGTCGCCCATAGCCAGTCCGGGCGGTCGCCCATTACCCAAACCCAAAGTCCAACCCAACTGACTTCATGGGCGGTCGCCCAACCCAAAAGTGGGCGGTCGCCCACTCACTTTTACTCACATTCTCCGGATCAACTGATTCGATGGGCGGTCGCCCGACCCACCCATGGGCGGTCGCCCACGCCCCTGCTTGCCGGAAAATCGCAAGAACCAACTGGGTTCTTCCATTTTCTTACCCAAATCTTCACCATTGCAAGCCAAACTCAAGACTAACACTACCAATATATAAACTAAAGTACCCACACCATTTGGAAGCTAAAAGAACTCCTAGAACATCATCTAGAAAACCTCAATCAAGGATGATTCAAATACCAAATTTTCACAAAAATGAACAAAATGTAAATCATTCCCAAATCCACCCAAGATGCAATAAATAGCATTCATCTCATCAAATAAACATGGAGTAGCATTTCTAGCATAAAATGGGGGGAAAACAACTTACCCGGATTTTCTCAAAGTTGACGGAATTCGAATATTCTTAGCTCCCTACGATCCTATCGACGATCTAAACATGTTTCATAAAATGAGCACTAAGAAATAGAGGGAGGAAGATGACTAAAATGGAGAAAGAATGAGAGGAAGAACTTACCCTTTTTCACAACAATGGAGAGAGAGAGATTGAGTGTGTGCTGGGAAATGAGGGAGAGGGTGAGGGAGAAGAGGGGAGTAGGGGAATGATTATTTTCAAAAACTTACACTTAGACCCCCTCCTCTACTAACTACACAACTCTAATACTTCCTACTAACAACTAAGACCAAATAATACTACACTAGCACAAATGACTCAAATAAAATGTTAGACATAATTTATTATGAAACATAAAATGCACACATAATTATCCAAATAAATAAATAATTCAAATAATTAATTAAGTCATAACTAAATAATTAAATATTTATTATTGGAAAATAGAGGCGGGTTTTTGGGTCGTGACACATTGTGTTCTTTTTTTTCTCTCGAAACATTCTGATGTTATGTTGGAATTATAATTTGAATTTCTTAGATGAAGCATTTTACAAAGTTTACTTTCTAATTCAAACTTCAAACGTTTGTGAAAACATGAGAAGAAATGCAAAAATGAAGACAATGGCTACAAAAAGTTTATTATGAATAAATTTTAGTTTTATAATATGGTGGACAATAAAGCAGCCATCGAGCAAGATCAAGAACTTCAATTCATGATTCATGATATATTATCGGTAGGTCACATGATCAATGAATGAATCGTACCAAGTTACCACCAATACTGGAAAACCCCTCTAGCGTGGACGAATTTCAAAGATTATTTACGACACAAGAAGTTAGTTGCGCATTAATAAATTTGGAAAACTTGGTAGTGAAACATGAGATGAGATTGAAGAGAACAATTAAGGATCTAACAAGTGCAACAGAGTTGATGCTAATACATCTACTCCACTATTATTATCTTTTATTATATATATTTTTTTTCTTAATTTTTGTGCATCATCAATTTTGTGCTCTTTATTGTGGGTTGGAGAGAGTATAATCCTAGTCTTCTCTTATTGTTAATTCTTATCTAAATATTTTTGAAAATACATCTATGTATATTTATTTATTTGTTTGAAAATATTTTTATTTCACATATTAATTAATCCACCACTTCTTTCGTCACAAAATAAATATTTATTTTTTTACTATAATAAAATATCCAAAATAAATATTTATTTATTTTCTAAATAAACATTCTAAAACAAATGTTCATTTCCTAAACAACTTTGTCGTAAATTACTTTTTACCAAAAAAATTTCCAAATTTTATTATACACTTGAAAAATTACAAGTTTAAAAGTGAATATTAAAGATATTTATACATTTTGTACTATATATTTGGAGTATCCTTTAAATAAAATAAAAATTCATTCATTTTGAGATCAGACTATAAAACAACATAAAAGATCAATATTCTGTAACTCATATGTAAAATTAAATACTCAATTCATTTTGGGATGAAAATGGTATAAAACAACATTTAAGATCAATATTTTTGAGTAATATGTTTTTATTTATATTTATCTATCTTAAAATAAATATATATTTTTGTAAAATTTTATTGTTAAAGGAATGTCTATATTTTACTAAATATTATGCCTAGCTATATAATTTTTACCTTTTTTTTTACAATTTTTCTGTATACTTGCAAAATCAAAAATACTAATTGAATCTTTAAAATCAAAGTAATAGAGGTGACTTTTGTTAAATTATTTTTTAATGAAAAATAACTATTTACTCCCTCCGTCCCAAAATGATCTTCACATTTGACTATTCAAACTTTTTAAGGATATGAACACTTGATTCACTAGTCATGTTTTGTTTGGGCACTTCTAAGCCTAGATTGTAGAAATGTGAAGAATTTTTTGAGACAATGAAAAATGCCAAATAAAAAGATATTTTGGGACGGAGGGAGTATTTTGTAAATGAAGTAGTTAAAATCCTAAAATTGGGATGTGGCTTTGTTCGATATCTCCAATCTGAATATGGGCTCCAGCACAAGCACATTTGTGTTCCCCCTTAAAGTCATCCACTCCATTTGCACACCATGAGAATATTGACTTTTTTTTTTTTGTGGAATGGAAAAAGGAAAAACTTCAATCCAATCAAATCCCCTCACCAACTATGGAAGAGAATATCAACACTGTACAAGGAAACTTCCCTTTCATGTTTCCACCTTTGAAAATTTCTTCTTTCAATCACATCAAATTAAATGTATGAATTTTAGATTTCGACAAAAATCATCTCAAATCGACGAATGGGATCGCGCGAGCTGAATAAATATTTGAGATACGCGAGCAAAAAAAAAAATGTACTAAAATACCCTTAATATAAACCGTCATAACTGTAATAAAGGGTTAAAATTGAATGTACGTCAAACTGTTGTGCAATTCAATTACACATATCTATCTGTATCCACAATCTCTCTCATTGTTCCTATGCACACCCACATCCAGACAAGTAGCCAACCAATCACCATGATCAACTAGACTTTAGAGTTGACCATCTCTAAATACAAAGAATATTATAAAAAGAGAATAGATGAATGTAAAAAAAACCCATCATTTTCAAAACCATCCCAAACACAACTAGGGTAGGGAAGAAGGAAAAGGAATGGTAATGAAAGACCACCTTCAACTTCAACCTCAACCTACACCACAAGGCAAGCAACCACAACAAACCCTTTTCACAATTCTTTCACCAAATCAATATTCCAATTCCAACCCTTTATTTTCTTCAATAATCTCCACAAATTCCTCCCAAAACAATCAATAAAAACTTACATGGAAAAGCCCCTTTTTGGGTTTTCTTTAGCATGTTTTTTCCTAATTTCATTTGGGATCATCTCTTTTGTATTATGCATTTCTGCAGAATTCAAGAAAACCAAGATTAATAAGGATTTGAGGCTTGATGGAGAGCTTTGTTTTTTGCCTCAAAGCCATTCATTTGGGCTTGGAATTGCAAGTTTGGTTTGCTTTTTTGTTGCCCAAATCATTGGTTTGTTCATCATAATATGGGAAAATTATAAAAAATCATGTTTGGGAGATTTTGTTGGAAATGGTGGGTGGTGGAAGTGGAAAGCTACAAAGCCTTCAACATCAACTGTATTTCTCTCTCTTTCATGGTAAGTTCCCCAGCTCTGTTTCCTTTAATTTTGGTTTTATTGAATATCTTTTGTAGAATATTAACACACACATATATACATATGCATATATATCACAGAATCTTGTGAGATTTTTTTTTTTTTTAAATGTTATGAAAAATTGGTTTTTTATTTTAAAAAATCACTCATTTGCGAGCTACAAACCGGTTTCATCGCTATATAAACCGGTTCTAATGGTATAAAACTGGTTTTTCATAGTGTTACGAAAAAACTAATGTTTCATAAGACTTATTCTCTCTATGTATATAAATAAATACAGTATACAAATTCATGTTGGCCTGCAGAAGAGATCATTTGATTATAATTCAATGAACATGCATACATAATAATACGTCACTACTAAACTCCCATAGTCTCAAAATGAATAAAATAAATTTAATCATTTATTTTGAAACAAGAGATACTTATCAGAAAAGTCAAGTTAAAAAGATAACCAAATTTTATATACTATTATTTATAAAAATACATTATTTATTTTGAAACGTTAAAATTAAAAGTGTTTTATTTGGAGCGGAGGGAAGGAGTAATACCAATGTCCCAAAATGATTTTCATACTTTTTTCACTGTCATTGCGAAAGAATTTTGAGCAATGAATTTTAGGTTGATATAATTGTCGTAATGCAATCCTAAAACTTAGTATTGATATTATTGTTAATGATGTATCAATTACAAGTTTTAGATTTCCATAAAGAAAATTAAATCAACTGATTAAAATTCCTTCGCAAAGCGAAAAAAATATAAAGATTATTTTGAAACATATAGAATATAAAATTATAAAATGTTTAAGACATTTGACAAGTTGACCACCGTATTACTACTATACAAATGGAACTAGAAAGAGGGAGAGAGATAGGATAGTAGTGGGACCAGAGTGGAAGAAAGTAAAGGCCAAGTCCTAAACTTTGTAAACGCACGCCAACCCAATTTACTAGTGGGGAAATGACAATTTAGGATTCAAAGTTTGGGGTGTGTGTCAATAGGGGTCTGATGTATCACTTTTGTCAATTTAGGGTTTAAAGTTGCAAAAGTTGCGCAGGTTAGAGTTTTTTAACGATTCTGTTAAAGGAATCCAGTTAAGTCACACGTGTTTTGCACATGGATTTAACTGTAGTTTGTTTTGATTATTTGCATTGCCATATCGTCATTTCAGACGAAAAAAATTAATAAAAAAAATTGAAATATTAAATTTTACTTTCTTATATTAAATTAACTAATAATTAAGACGTCATATACCGAAAATATATTTTCAAGAAATACAATAAAAATATTTATTTCATTTAGAACCACTATAAAATAAAAAGTATAATTTTAAAAAGGGAAAAAGAGTAAAAAAAAAATTATATTCCAAAAAAAAAAAACTTATTTTTTTAGAAAGAAGAAAGTGGGGGATTTGGACAAATTTTTTTTCTGGTGGTGTTTAGTATTGTTTCATTATTAATATTAGTATTCTAATTATTTTATTTTCTTCATAAAATTATTTTTGATTTTTATTATTAATTTCCCTTGTTTGTAACTTCATTTTTTGCGGTTTAAAAAAAACCATTTTAATTTTTTATTTGCTTAATTTTTTTTATTTATTAGTATTATTGAATTAATTAAAATTATTCGAAAATATAATAATAAGAGTAAAAGAAAATTTAGGGTCCATTGTATAAGGGGTGTGTGAAATGACACAACGCCTAGGATCCAAAACAAACTCCAGTTAAGTTCTTCTGTTACTTAACTGGATTTTTTTGCAACTTAGTCCAAAGACCCTTAATTGACTAACGTTGTTAACTTTAGACCCTAATTGACAAAATTGATACATCAGACCCCTATTGACAACCCCCCAAACTTTGGACCCTAAATTGTCATTACCTCTTTACTAAATACATTTTCCACATTCTTGATGGTGCTTTAGAAAAGTCATCATTTAAATAAAAGAGAAAAAATAGTCCTATACAAATAGAAAAATATATACAAATTGATAGAAATTAGTATAAATTGATAAGTTGTTTTATTGTATAAATATATTTATATAAAATATTTCTACCTCTACTTCCAAAAAACTACCTTTTCAATTAACAGAGACTCTAAGTTTGATTATTATCAGTGAATGTATATAAAATCCACGCATTACGTTTTTAAACGGTTAGCTTTCAAGTATTTAATGAAATAAAAATTGGTAAAATATTTGTAGATAAAATTATTGGTAAGTCTTACAAAAGCCAAATTTCTGTAAAATTAATGAAATCTTAATTTTTATATAATCGGAATCATTTTTAAAGCGCAAGAAAAAAATATTTTTTTACAAGATTTTGTGTATGCCAACTCTTCTGCCACTTTTTTTTTTTTTTTTTAAAAAAACAGATTTTTTTTTTCTGACACTATATTGAAAAACAAGGGATTTTCGATCCGGTTCCGGTCCGGTTCGGCATATATGTGACCCTGAACCGGCCCGGATGCCTTGCGGTTCCGGTTCGTCCGGTTCCGGTTTCTTCCCCGGTTTGCTCCGGTTCCGGGCTTTTCCGGTCCGGTTTTCCGGTTCCGGTTCGGTTTGACCCTCCCTACTTTGTACCTATCATAGATTTAAAGTGTCACAATTTGTACCAAAAAAAAAAAAAAAGAGAGTGTTTCAATTGATTTTTAAATGAAGGACCATTTATTTAACAAAATGAAACTTTTCAGTAAATCAATCAAATTTAATTATGCGCAGAATCTAACAAATTATTTCAAAATCCACTTGATATTTATTCATCATCACACCCAGCAGTATCAATTAAATTAACCGTTTTATTCTTCGATTTTAGGAGCATCGACATCAGTTTGCTATTATGTAGTACTCCTTCCGTCCCACTCGAATTACAACAAATTTCTATTTTGGATGTTCCACTCGAAAGTCGAAATAAGACAACCTAAAAGTGGAAGTGTTTTAGTTAATGTGACTCATATTCACACTCCCAACAACTTTACTCTCATTATTCTCTACCCCACTTTCTCTCTCCTACTTCACGTTTCATACTCACAACACCCACTTCACCAACACTTTTTCCTTAATCCTCATACCCAACCCAAAATTTCTAATTCAGATGGAACGGAGGGAGTATTATTTATTTAACTTAACAAGAATCATCTAATGTACAAACTCCAAGACCAGAAAGAACCTTTTAGAACATGGACAGCTATGAATATTCCTCTATAATTTATGAGATTCAACAACTCCTATAAAATAAACAAAAAATAGTTCCATTCAACTATATATGAGTCATAATTTATTTGTCAATATTTTCATAAAATATATTTTTACTTATTTGTATTATAGTAAATTTATTTATTTGATTTGAAATGTAACAATTATTTTTTGCACAAAATTCTTGTAAAAATTAATTTTCCTAAATAATAGGAAAAATCATTTGTATAACTTTTAGGAAAAACTGTTTTTCGAGCAATTTTTTTTGTGAGCAAGATTTTGTGAGTTTATTTTGTGCCCGTAGCATTGCTAAAAAGAATAGATTAGCTAATAGGGGAAAAAAAGTTGTACTATAACTCAGTGTTCTAAAAGATGCCCGTCTAGACCGCCTAGGCGCTAGGCGTTCATGAAACGCCTAGGTCCCGTCTAGGATATTATAGTTATTTCTGAATTCTCGGCCCCGCCTAGATCCCGCTTAGGCCCCGCCTAGGCGCTAGGCGCCCCTGCGTCGCCTAGCGACCGCCTAGCGTTTTTTAGAAACTTGCTATAACTTTTAAATTGTAGTACAATTAAAATTGACATATTACTATTTGACAAATTTGGTAGTTTGAACTTGTTCTCAATTTATGAGTTAAAACTGCACATATATTTATTAAAGCTGCAAAAGTTTTGGACAACAATATGATTAGATTATGTGCAAGATTTATCATTGGGCAGGAGTAATAGAGCAAGAAAGTAAAAAATAATTTCATAATAAAATAAATTAAATTCTGATTTGCAGGATAAGCTTTGGGATTGTGGTTATATTAATAGGAACAGCATCAAGCATGAGCCGACGGCAAGATAACGGAGAAGGATGGGTAGATGGGGAATGTTACATTGTAAAAGATGGCGTATACGGTGGGTCCGGTATACTTGTCTTGATCTCCGTCACTTCTACGCTCGTTTCCTGTATTTTAACTATGAAGAAAAAGAGTAGAGTCGAACAAGGCCAAAAGGTACATGCGGCGCAAGTTGTTTGAATTTGAGAGAGACAGTCTCAAATGGCATGCTATCTTGAATCGATCCGATAAGTGCAACTATGTCATGATCTGATGACATATTTTGATAATCATCAAAAAAGAAAGACAAAAATTTAAAAAGTTAGACCGGCTACTGGATTTTAGTGCAGCAACAACAGGCGAGACGTGAGAGTAACTTTCATTTTGCGAGATGAATGACTGAGATAAATGTGTTGTTTAGCAAGTCACACATATTACCCAATTAGTCTTGACAGTACATCTTGAAAGTGGGAAGCGTGACTGAATCTCACACTGTTATCCGGTTCTACTCTAGAAAAAAGAAATGAAAATAGAGATTTTCAAAGTAATTTGTATAGAAAATGATTATATAACAATTTATCAAATGGATATACAACCACATACGTGATTGAAAGCAAAGAAAACTACTTGTGTCAATGAAAATAGAGTTGATAGCAAAATTAATGTAGATGATGAGATTTGATTTTCTTTTCCAATTCCCCCCCCCCCCCATATCTATTTCTTCTTGTCTTTCACATTTTAAAATTTATCTATTTAATTATCTATAATTTTTTATTTTAACTAACCCAAAATTATTTTGAGACTAAGGCTTCATTGTTGTATTAGGGATGGATCAGTCAATGTTCATCTCAAAAAGGACTGAATCAGTGAAAAATAAATTGATCAAACTAGCTACACAAAGTAGACACAAGTACAATGTCATAGTAGTAGCAATTTAATGAAATACAATCAGGTAAAAAAAAAAATCAAATTTTCTTCACCTTTCTGCATGTAGCAACAATGCAGAACAACAAGTAATTCAGAAAAGAAAAAAAAATCAAACCCAAAATATTGAAACAGCAGAGATACATCGATACATAATGACAGACGAATTTATTTTGTCCAAATAATCAAAAATCAGCAACTTGTGTACGATCAAAGTAGCATCCAGTTGGACCGTCTTCAGGTAAAAGAGCCAGCATGACTGAACCGGCAGCACCCTCTTCTACTGTCATTGTTCCCGTGTGCCTATTTATATCCGTCTTGACAATTCCAGGATGGACGCAATTGATTCGCATATTTGGATATTTTTTTGCAAGAATTCGTGTGTAGGCATTCACGGTAACTTTTGATACACTGTAAGCTGGCAGTGTTTTGGACCATCCGTTTTCTTCGAGCGCATCATTTTCCAAATCATGCAAGAATTTTTCTACTAATTTGTTAATTTTTTCTTCAGTAAGAGTCTCTATATCACCAAGTTCTTTTCTTATCTGCTCATTTGGAATCCTCTGTATACGAAAGAAAAAAAAAATTGCACTGGTTCAATGTTACACTATATCAACTCCATGGGAAAAGCTTAGGAGATTTACTTAATATGTTAAATAGGACCTTATGGATTCAACTTAGGGGAAGAAAAGTACATGATTTTTTATTTATCATTCCTAAAGCAGCTTATGTGTATTTACCTCAAGTTTATGCTTGTAAATTTTATGCTTTTCTGTATATTTTTTTTACTTGAACATAAGTTTTTGTGTGTATTTACCACAGTGTTTCTTGGGACAATTGTGTTTCTAGGGACGATTGTGAACTTCCCAGTTGTTGGTCACTAGCTAGAGTTGGTCGCCGACCTCTCAGTTGTTGCTTGGAACAACTGTGAACTTCTCAGTTCCTTCTTGGAACAACTGTGAACTTCTCAGTTGTTGGTTACCAAATCCAGTGACAGTTGAGATGTTCTCTGACAACTGAGCCGGCCATAATTGAGTGCATTCTAAGTTAACAACATAGAACAACTAAAATCGGCGAACAACAAAGGACTTATGAGAAGTTCTCAGTTGTTGGGAGTTGATTGCCGGAGGTCATCGCTGTCCAAAGTTGGTGGCCGGCCGGACTTGGTCGCCGGAGTTGGTGGGGAGGGGTGGCCAAGGGTGGTGGTGGTTGGAGAGAGAAAGCAAAATGATGAGGAGGGAGGGCTCTTTTAAAGTTGGAATGGGTATATTTTTCCAAAAAAAAAAGTTGTGAACTAAGTAGGTAGTTTTCAAAATGCTTGTCTTTGATTATAATTATAATTAGGATGAAAGACTATATGATAATTGCCACATGATTTTTTTTCATATATATATATATATATGAACACTCATTTAGAGACGGAGACGGAGGAACTAAATATAATTTTCTGACCTTTAATTCACCTCTATGGGAAGAGACATTTACTATCCTTGCCCCTGATGTGGAAACCTTTAGAAAAGGAAGAAGTGCCTCAGTTACACTCTTCACACCATAGTAATTAATGTCTAAGCACTCTTTAGCTGTATCCAATGTTATTTTAATCACACCTTGTAACATCTTTGTGGCCTGGCCTGAGAGCTGCAGAAAATAGAAATTAGTAATTGGTTTTATCATCTATTTCATTTCAAGTTGATACTCCCGGTTGGTTTAAGGTTCTTAGTTAGTTTGACTTTGCATGGTTACTAAGAAACCAAGGCAAACTTGAGTCAACTGTTGTAGTGTAGGGAGGATATATTTGTTCATTAATAAAACAAGTTGGTTAAAAGTGGATAGGTAAGTGATGGTTTTTTTTGTAATATATGAACATTATGGGGACAATATTGTCCAAAACACTGTTCATATTTTGTCATATAAGGAATAAAGCAACTAAAAACCTTCAATTGAGACATACCAAAAAGGAAAGTAAGAACCTTGAACTAGGACGGAGGGAGTAATAGATACTCCTCCGTCTCTGTCTTATATAGTGTCTTATACAGATGGTCTCATTTGATTTTTGATGATCAACACAAGTGAAATTTGACCAAATATTAACGACTATCTTATAATTTTATTGAACTTTTTTAAAAAGTGTAATTCATAATCTGTAATAACCCGAACTTACTTTTTTTATATTAAACTCTTAATTATTAATGGGCCAAACTTTAATAATTAGTTTAGTTTAGTTATTGGGTCTAAAGTAGAAGGCCCAATTCATTAACTAAGAAGGATTAGGAGTCCAATTTAAATTAGGGAATTGGGAAGCCCTATTAATATAAATACCCTCTCTTAAACCCCTAATATTATAATACTCTACCGAAAAGAAAGAAAAGACGGAAGAGGAAGGGGGGCGGCGATCGGTATAGATCACAGAGAGAGAGAGACGGTGAAGGGGAAGAAAAGTGAGGAAGGATCGAGTTCACAAAGGTAATCCTAGAACCCTTAAACTCTTCTCTTCATCTTTGTAAATCAAATTGTTGGATTAAGAAACCCTAAGTTATGGATTGATCAACTAGGGTTAAATAGTATGCAATTAAGGAAGAAAAATATGGATTGTGGAAGTGTGTGTCCTGCGTGTGTGTGCTGGTGCGCATCTGGGGGTGCTGGTGTGCGTGTGTGTGTGCGGGTGTGTGTGCTGTTGTGTGTTTGTGTGTGCGTGTGTGATACAGAGTGTATGTGTGTGTACTGTAATGTGTTTGTGTGTGCGTGAAAGTGCAGGAGATGGTGGGTGTGTGTGTGTGGGCTGATGGTGGGTGTGTGTGTGTCTGAAGTGTGGGTGTCTGAAGTGTAGGTGTGTTCAGAGTGGTGGGTGTACCAGTGTGTGTGTGAATCAGAATGGTGGGTGTGTCTGTCAGTAGGTGTACTCAGTAAGTGTGTGCAGAAAGTGTGAAATCAGTGTGTGTAATTTGTGTAGTGAAATTGAGAATTGGGGATTGACTGATAAAAACCCTAGGGGTGTTGTAGTCATTCTTAAAGTTATTGGTTAACTAGGAAAGGGTGATAGATGACTAAACCATGAAATTAATCGAGTAAAAAGAAGTAAATTGGGACGGAAGTAAAATAGTATTTTTCTCATGTCTAAGGCTAGACTATTTCATATTGTAGATTGTCCAAGCGGAGTAAAGCAAGCTAGTAGAACACGAAGCTAAGGTAAGGGATTACGCTCTTAGTTGTGTATTGATTCTTAATCCTTTGTTAGGATTTCCCAATCTCTGTTTTTATAAAGTAAACTATCTGTGTGGCTAGATAGTCTTTTAAACTATTCCGTTCTGCGAATTGTTCCGTCTTTTGTTATCCACTCTATTGATATGGTTATTGTTCAATAGGGTTATCATGTGTATGATTGATTTTGTAACCTTGGTGTCCAAGTGAGATGTGTATCTTTTAAAAAGTGATCAAGTAAAGTTTGTAAAGTTAAGCTTTGTGTTGTAAAAGCTCTTTAAAGTGAATTCTTTTAATAAGTAAAGTGACTACAGTTATCCATAATCCCGAAACGGATAAGTGGACCCCTTACAGTTATCCATAGTTCTAAGTTGAACATGTGGACCCCTTTGCGTTGCTTGATGAAGTAACGTAGGTTATCATGATATACCGATTTTGGGTGCGGTCAGTAGAAACCCGAGCCCTGGGTACAGCACGTGCTTAATCCCTAAATGAAGTAAAGTAAAGGAAAGAAAAGTAAAGTGTGAGTAAAATGTTGTGTTTTGCAAACTGCCTCTGAAGCCACGTATTTTCAAGTAATGAATTGTTTTCATCAAGTAAATGTTTCTTTTCAAACTGAGTGTTAGTTTGATCCTTGAGTTATATCCGTTCATTGTAATTCATTGTTACCGTTCGTTTCGGTCATCTCCTCTTAGTACCCGAGGGGATACCGTATGAACTTACTGGGCATTGTTCGCTCATTCCTTTCATCTTTTTTTCTCTCTCCAGGTTATAAATAAGCAGATCAAGAGTCGCAAGGTTTGGCGGCTTAGGAGTTATCTTTTAATAAAGTTAATTAGTGGTTATGTTTCCGTTACGGTTAAGTTATAAACTTTATTTTCCGTTAGTTACTGTTTGAGCTAGTGGTTTGTACTAGCCGTTGTGGATTTGAACGTTGGTTAAAGTTTGAATTGTGGTTATTTGTAGCCGTTGGGCATTCTGATTTTGGGATTTATTCGTATTAAGTTATTATTTAATTGTAGTGAAAAGTTGGGGTGTTACAGTTGGTATCAGAGCCTGGTTTATGATTACTTGGGAGACTCAGACTTAGGAGTTAAGACTATTGGGAGAAGTAGTACTTAACGATGTTGGGCTTTAGAACTCTGATAAGAACAAAGTATTATTTTGAAAGCACTAATTGAGGAAACCTGCTATTTAGAGAAACTTTCCATTTTGGGAAACTTTCTAAGTTTGGAAACTTTCCTTTTATAGAATCTTGCTATTTTAGGAAAGAACCTACGATAAGATTTCCTCAAGGAATGTAAGTGAACACTTTGGGAGTGACACTTGGAGGGTTACACTAGAACGTTATTTTTTTAAGTTGCTTATGCAATTGATGATAATAGTCATATACCTTTGAGTTATATGGTATTGATAATGGTTATATCCTAATTGTAAGTTAATTACGGACTTAGAAGAAGCCGGAAGATGAAATTGAAGCAAAGAACAATTAAGAAAAGAGTGATTCAGAGATATGCACTCAAGATTCAAAAGTTAACTGAAGACTTAGAAGCTGAAAAGACCAGAGTAAGCTTTACACTAAAGGAGCGGATGCAAGATAGGAAAGCATTACTAGACACTTCAAAGAACTGGAAGAAGTAAAGGATACCATGAATCAAAGTGAGAAGTACTATCATGAAACCAGAGAAGAAGCTCACCAATGGTTTTATGAATTGAAAGATTTGAAGAAAAATAGAACTAGAGAGTAGGAACCGACAACACTCATAGGTAATGAAGCGCCAAATGAGGAAGAATTGGTGGCTAAAGAGGAAGTCGAGGACGTAGGAATAACATTGGGGACAAGGAAGTTACCCCAATCATTATTGATGATGGTGAAGAACTGGAACAAGAGATGGTACCGGTTCGTAGGCCAAGAGGTTCTAAGGGAGTTCCAAGGGTGCCAAATGGAAGGCCTAGGGGAAGCCTAAGGGAAAGCCTAGGGAGGTGTTCCATGATTGAAAAGTGGGACATAGAGTTTATTCTTATTTATAGTATTGATAGTTAGTTCTAGTTTAGAGAAAAAAATACTAGAATTTTGTTTTGTTAACTTTTATTCCAAGAAGATCCTCGTAGTAAAAGTTATAATTCATTTAAGCAAATAGCTTTGTTAATTGTCTTGTTCTTAAGCTTTATGACGGGTGAGCTATTTAGAACAAAGAAGTACTGGTCAAGTGAAAGGACTATGAGTATAAAATGGCTTATTGAAACGGCCAAAGTGAAATTAGTTTTGGTCTAGTGAAATGATCGAAACAAGAATAAAGTGACCTATTGAAACGGTCAAGTACAAAAGTAAATGGCTTATTGAAACGGCCAAGTGTGAATGAGAGTAGGTCTAGTGAATCGGCCTGATAGTAAGTAAAGTCTAGTGGAATGTCTTCGCTAAGTAGAGTTGGTCTATTGAAACGACCAGAGACTTAGTAAACCGATCGTTTGTAAAAGTTACGTCCTTTGGGGACGGCCTATTTATATGAAAATATTAAGCATAGTAGCAATGCTTGTGTTGGCATGAGCAATAGTGTTAAATGTGAGAGTTAACCTGGAATAGGTAAGATTGGTCTATTGAAATGACCGATGAAGATAGTAACGATATAATGAAACGACCAATAAGTCTAGTAAAGTTGACTAATGAAGATAGTGACAGTTTATTGAAGCGACCAGTGGTTTAGTGAATGACCTATAAATTGAACGTTAGTCTGTGGAGACGATCTATAATGTGAGAGTGCGTGAAAACGTTTCGTATTCATGATACTAATGATAGTATCATATTATCCGGCAAGTGTTCGAAATGCCAGAGTGTCTGAGTTTATAATGCTAACTCAAGGAAGTACGAAGGTGGACGACTATGGTGCTAGATTCACCGAATTGTTAGAATATGCCCAATGATCTTCGATGATGAAGAGCAGAAAGCCCGAAAGTTTGAATATGGTTTGAACGACCGAATCAGATACAGAATTACTCCGTTAATCCTATCAACCTATGATCAAGCATTGGATAGGGCAAGGATAGTGGAGGAAGAAGCAGATAGTTATCGCAGCTGTAAGCGAGAAGATAAGAAAATAATCAACTGAGAAGGAGTCGACTGGATCTAAGGGAAGTTAGAACCGCGATGGGAATAGCAATAAGCGGAAAGCTACTAAGGATCATGAAAAGGACAGTACTGCTAGTAAGTACCCGAGTAAATGTCATGGAAACCAAATGGATGGTAATAAGAACGACGCCAAAGGGCAAAGTTCTGATGAGAAGTGCCAAATGATTGCTTAGCTAAGAAAATGAATTTAATTCCCGAGGCGTTAGAGAATTCTTTAGTGATAGATATTCAAACTAGAGAATCGATCCCTATTACGTCTATATATAGGAAGTGTCCTTTGAAAGTGGACGGGAAAAAGCTTGAGGTTGATCTCATTAGCTTGGAAATCGAAGAATTTGATGTGATATTAGGAAGGGATTGGTTAGCTTTATATCATGCCAAAGCAGACTGTTTTAAAAAGGAAGTAAACTTCGAATTACCCTCTAGAGAAAGATTCTATTTTTTTGAATGATCGAAACCGAGAGTTCGGACTGATCTGATTTTGTAATGAAGGCTCGTAAACTGTTAAGGAAGGGTTGTGAGGGCCTTCTAGCGTAGGTTAGTGAGTCAAGCAAGAAAGAAGTGACCATAGAATCTCTATCCATAGTAAGGGATTTTAAAGATGTTTTCCCTGAGGACTTACCGGGAACACCACCGGAGCGAGAAGTAGAGTTTTCAATAGATTTAGCACCAGAGACTGCACCGATTTCGAAAGCACCATATAGGATGGCTCCGCCGGAACTTGAAGAGTTAAAGGAACAGTTACAAGAGTTATTGGACAAGGGTCTGATTAGGCCAAGTGCATCACCGTGGGGTGCGCTGGTATTATTTGTAAAAAAAAGAAGGATGGGTCAATGAGGTTATGTATTGACTATCGGGAGTTAAACCGTGCAATGATTAAGAATAAGTATCCTTTGCCTAGAATCGATGATTCGATTGATCAACTCCAGGGTGCATGTTATTTCTCTAAGATTGATCTGCGTTCGGGTTACCATCAGTTGAGAGTGAAAAAGGAAGATGTGGCAAAGACGGCTTTTAGGATGAGGTATGGGTACTATGAGTTCCTGGTAATGCCGTTTGGATTGACAAATGCACCTGCTGTGTTTATGGAGCTTATGAATAGAGTATTTCAAGAGTACTTAGACAAGTGTGTAATAGTATTCATCGACAACATCTTGGTGTACTCTAAGTCAAAAGAGGAGCATGAAGAACATTTGAAATTAGTATTGCAGATTCTGAGAGAACAAAAGTTGTATGTCAAGTTTAAGAAGTGTGAGCTCTGGCTTGAGGAAGTGGCGTTCTTGGGGCATGTGGTGTCTAAGAATGGGATAGCAGTTGACCCTGCGAAAATCGAGGCTATAGTAAATTGGGAGAGACCAGCTTCTATTAGCGAAATAAGGAGTTTCTTGGGTTTAGCGGGTTATTACTGAAGGTTCGTGGAAGGATTTTCGAAGTTACCGCTACCATTGACTAAGTTAACCACAAAAAGGACAAAGTTTGTATGGTCGGACGAATGCGAGAAGAACTTTCAAGAATTAAAAAGGCGATTGGTGTCTGCGCCTATTCTTACTGTACCAACAAACAAGGATAGTTTTGTAATTTATAGTGATGCTTCATTGAAAGGTTTGGGTTGTGTGTTGATGCAAAATGATAAAGTGGTGGCTTATGCGTCTAGGCAACTCAAGAACTACGAGAAAAACTATCCTACCCACGATTTGGAGTTAGCGGCCGTGGTGTTTGCATTGAAAATTTGGAGACACTATTTGTATGGGGTACCTTGTGAAATTTACACCGACCATAAAAGTCTTAAGTACATTTTCACTCAGAAAGAGCTGAATATGAGGCAAAGGAGATGGCTAGAGTTACTTAAAGATTATGATTGCAAAATCTTGTATCATCCTGGGAAGGCCAATAAGGTGGCAGATGCGTTAAGCAGAAAGAACCATGGAACATTAGCGACTATGATTTCTAAGGGGGTAAGTGAATTGAGAGATAGTGAAATAGTAAAGCTAGAGGTTAAAGTTAAAGGCTATTTGGCTCAGTTGAGTGTCCAACCAACACTGTTAGTGAGAATCAAGGAAGCTCAGAATGTGGATGACGAGTTAGAAGCGATTCACAAGGTTATCAGTAAGAAGGGAATGATAGACTTCCGTGTTAGCGACGACGGGATCATGAGGTATCGATCAAGGATTTGGGTGCCTAATAATGATAGTATCAAGAGGGAAATTCTTGAAGAAGCTCACTGTTCAAGGTTTTCGGTTCACCCTGGGAGTACTAAGATGTATAAGGATCTAAAGGAATCCTTTTGGTGGAACAATATGAAGAGTGAGGTGGCGGAATTCGTTTCTAAGTGTTTGGTGTGCCAGCAAGTGAAAAGTGAACATCAGAAACCCGCGGGACTACTACAATCGTTACCTATTCCAGAGTGGAAGTGGGAACACATTACTATGGATCTGGTGATTGGACTTCCCAAGACGTTGAAGGGTCATAACGCAATTTGGGTCATAGTGGATAGGCTCACTAAATCGGCTCACTTTCTAGCAATCAAGGTGACTGATTCGTTGGAGAAGTTAGCTAAGTTGTACGTGGTTGAGATCGTGAGGTTACATGGGATACCGGTCTCTATAGTGTCAGATCGAAATGCGAGATTTACATCAAATTTCTGGAAGAGTTTACAGAAAGCGTTGGGGACGGAGTTAACTATGAGTACACCGTTCCATCCTCAGACAGACGGGCAGTCAGAAAGGACGATTCAAACTCTTGAGGATCTATTGAGAGCAACGTCGTTGGATTGGCAAGGAGCGTGGGATGATCATTTATCACTAGTGGAGTTTGCCTACAACAACAGTTACCACTCTAGTATTGGAATGGCGCCGTATGAAGTTCTGTATGGGTGGAAATGTAGATCGCCTGCGTGTTGGGATGAAGTAGGTGAGAGGAAGTTAACTGGACCCGAGATTGTTCAAGTAACGGCGGATAAAGTTAAACAGATTCGCAAGTGGTTACTAACTGTGCAGAGTAGGCAGAAGTCGTATGCGGATAATCGAAGACGCGATCTAGAGTTTCGAATAGGGGATCATGTATTCTTGAAGACAAAAGGAATCATGCGATTTGGAATTTGCGGAAAGTTAAGTCCTAGATATGTGGGACCGTTTGAGATTCTAGAACGAATAGGAGCGGTAGCCTATAAGTTGGCTTTACCTCATGTGCTGGCTGGTGTGCACAATGTGTTTCACGTGTCGATGTTGAGAAAGTACGTAGCTGACCCGAGCCACGTCATAGAGTACAAACAGTTACGTTTTCGTGAAGACTTGAGTTATGATGAAAAGCCGGTAAAGATTGTAGACCGTAAAGATCAAGTTTTGCGGAAGCGAGTGATTCCGTATGTAAAAGTGCAATGGAGCAATCACACGGAAAGAGAAGCCACGTGGGAGCTCGAAAGTGAAATGCGTGATATGTATCCCGCTTTGTTCGAAGATTAAGGTACGTTTAGTTTGGAGGACCAAACTCTTTTAAGGGGGTAAGAATGTAATAACCCGAACTTACTTTTTTTATATTAAACTCTTAATTATTAATGGGCCAAACTTTAATAATTAGTTTAGTTTAGTTATTGGGTCTAAAGTAGAAGGCCCAATTCATTAACTAAGAAGGATTAGGAGTCCAATTTAAATTAGGGAATTGGGAAGCCCTATTAATATAAATACCCTCTCTTAAACCCCTAATATTATAATACTCTACCGAAAAGAAAGAAAAGACGGAAGAGGAAGGGGGGCGGCGATCGGTATAGATCACAGAGAGAGAGAGACGGTGAAGGGGAAGAAAAGTGAGGAAGGATCGAGTTCACAAAGGTAATCCTAGAACCCTTAAACTCTTCTCTTCATCTTTGTAAATCAAATTGTTGGATTAAGAAACCCTAAGTTATGGATTGATCAACTAGGGTTAAATAGTATGCAATTAAGGAAGAAAAATATGGATTGTGGAAGTGTGTGTCCTGCGTGTGTGTGCTGGTGCGCATCTGGGGGTGCTGGTGTGCGCGTGTGTGTGCGGGTGTGTGTGCTGTTGTGTGTTTGTGTGTGCGTGTGTGATACAGAGTGTATGTGTGTGTACTGTAATGTGTTTGTGTGTGCGTGAAAGTGCAGGAGATGGTGGGTGTGTGTGTGTGGGCTGATGGTGGGTGTGTGTGTGTCTGAAGTGTGGGTGTCTGAAGTGTGGGTGTGTTCAGAGTGGTGGGTGTACCAGTGTGTGTGTGAATCAGAATGGTGGGTGTGTCTGTCAGTAGGTGTACTCAGTAAGTGTGTGCAGAAAGTGTGAAATCAGTGTGTGTAATTTGTGTAGTGAAATTGAGAATTGGGGATTGACTGATAAAAACCCTAGGGGTGTTGTAGTCATTCTTAAAGTTATTGGTTAACTAGGAAAGGGTGATAGATGACTAAACCATGAAATTAATCGAGTAAAAAGAAGTAAATTGGGACGGAAGTAAAATAGTATTTTTCTCATGTCTAAGGCTAGACTATTTCATATTGTAGATTGTCCAAGCGGAGTAAAGCAAGCTAGTAGAACACGAAGCTAAGGTAAGGGATTACGCTCTTAGTTGTGTATTGATTCTTAATCCTTTGTTAGGATTTCCCAATCTCTGTTTTTATAAAGTAAACTATCTGTGTGGCTAGATAGTCTTTTAAACTATTCCGTTCTGCGAATTGTTCCGTCTTTTGTTATCCACTCTATTGATATGGTTATTGTTCAATAGGGTTATCATGTGTATGATTGATTTTGTAACCTTGGTGTCCAAGTGAGATGTGTATCTTTTAAAAAGTGATCAAGTAAAGTTTGTAAAGTTAAGCTTTGTGTTGTAAAAGCTCTTTAAAGTGAATTCTTTTAATAAGTAAAGTGACTACAGTTATCCATAATCCCGAAACGGATAAGTGGACCCCTTTCAGTTATCCATAGTTCTAAGTTGAACATGTGGACCCCTTTGCGTTGCTTGATGAAGTAACGTAGGTTATCATGATATACCGATTTTGGGTGCGGTCAGTAAAAACCCGAGCCCTGGGTACAGCACGTGCTTAATCCCTAAATGAAGTAAAGTAAAGGAAAGAAAAGTAAAGTGTGAGTAAAATGTTGTGTTTTGCAAACTGCCTCTGAAGCCACGTATTTTCAAGTAATGAATTGTTTTCATCAAGTAAATGTTTCTTTTCAAACTGAGTGTTAGTTTGATCCTTGAGTTATATCCGTTCATTGTAATTCATTGTTACCGTTCGTTTCGGTCATCTCCTCTTAGTACCCGAGGGGATACCGTATGAACTTACTGGGCATTGTTCGCTCATTCCTTTCATCTTTTTTTCTATCTCCAGGTTATAAATAAGCAGATCAAGAGTCGCAAGGTTTGGCGGCTTAGGAGTTATCTTTTAATAAAGTTAATTAGTGGTTATGTTTCCGTTACGGTTAAGTTATAAACTTTATTTTCCGTTAGTTACTGTTTGAGCTAGTGGTTTGTACTAGCCGTTGTGGATTTGAACGTTGGTTAAAGTTTGAATTGTGGTTATTTGTAGCCGTTGGGCATTCTGATTTTGGGATTTATTCGTATTAAGTTATTATTTAATTGTAGTGAAAAGTTGGGGTGTTACATAATCATTAATTGATTCATCAATAACAACTTTTTGGAATTTATTTGGAGGAATAGATTGATGTAGTGTGATCACTTGTGTTGACTATTAAAAATTAAATAAGACTATCTTTCCGGTCGGGAGCAGTGATTTGCAAGATAAGGCTTACCCATTGTGGAGGTTGTGCAGGATCTATATTTAAAGCCCTTAAACCATCTTCATCAACCATTACTCCGGATACTCCAGCATTGTTTACCTGTTGAAGTTAGTATTAAAATAAGAATTGTTCCCTCCGTCTCAAAATAAATATTTAAAATGATTATTTTTGAAAATTTTACTAAATCAACCATCATCAAATAAACATGATAATGAAATACGGTGAGATAATTAAAGACTTTTATGTACTTATCATTTTCTTACTAAAATACTTAAATCTCAACTTTCTTAAATCTCACTCGTAGCGAAATTCAACATTCACTTTGAAACACAGGGAATAACATTCAATAACTTGCACGGTATCTAGAAGAAAAAGGGAGGTCTTTTTACAATCTTCAACAAGAACTTCACATTTCACTTATGATTGTCACTAGATCCTCTGGGGGTAGGGTGGCAAATCGGGTGTTTTGGGTTTACCTGTTAAAGTTAAAAATCCATTGGATATCCGGATATTTTAACTTTAATGAGTACACTCAAAACACCCATTTTGCCACCCCTATCTAGGGGGTTCAAATTTGACCTTTTTTTTTTCTATTTAGGGTTCTAAATTTGAGGATGTGGGGTCAGTACAGTCCACCTGTAGAGCAATTGAATTTATATAATAAATGACTTATACTTTATAGTACGTGTGCTAAGTTATATCGGGAATCATGAAATGAGTTGCAACATTTACTACACGAGTTATATTTTATAGTAATATAAAACCGATTTTTGTGATCAGACTGAACTGATCAAGCCCGATAACAACATCTTAATATACAATCATACCAAGATATCAAGCTTTCCAAATTTGCTTTCTATGAACTTTGCCAAGGATTCTATGCTCTTGGAGTCTTGAACATCAAGCTGATGAAAAACAACATTTGACAAGCCACATCCATGGAGTGATTCAATGGCCTTTAAGCCCCGTTTCTCATCTCTTGCTGTCAGCACGACTGTCGCACCCGAGGCTGCAAGCTGCCTTACTGTCTCAAGGCCAATGCCCTTGTTTGCTCCAGTCACCACCGCATACCTGTAACGGATTGAAGAAAAAGAAAATATTTCATTTGTACCGTAATAAACGTTGCACTTTCCTTTTCAGCCTGTCCCAGTATATATGTTGCGTTTTCAAATAAAGATATTGTACTAGTGTAATTTTTTCATCGTACAAGCAAAATATTGCACATTTCTTCAAAACATTGGCAAGTCAAATACGATATTTATTACGGGACAAAGTGAGTAGAGATTTGTTACCTCTCGGGTTTTCCATTGCCCACCATTGCAGCTGTTTTTTGATTGTTGTTGAGCCTCACCCTTGGTATGCTATGCCTAATTCAAGGTGGATATGTTTATATATCAGTAGAATGTATTGGGAGGGGTTTCACCTTCATAGTTGTTTTACTCAATTCGCTCTGTTCCAGAAAGATAATTTGACTTTTGATTGTCAATACAAGTGAACTTTGATCAAGTATTAATGTCAATCTAATCAACTTAGTGAAACTCTGACAATCGCAAATAATAAATCATTCAGTGATTAATCAAAACTCCCTCCGCCTCATACTTATTGCTACTAAAAGTGAGTGCACGGGAATTAAGAAAATATGTTGGAAAAGTAAGTGTTGTGATTGGGTAAGAGAGAGAAATAAGTTAGTGGATAGTTGTTGTGAGTGGGTAGGAGAAAGAAAATTGAACATTTTGAGTAAATAGAATACTTGACACCCAAAACGGAAATAAGTAGCAATAAATTTGGGAAGGAGGGAGTAATAATTTTTAGAATTTTATTGAGACTATTAAATTTACATTAATATTTTATCAAAAGTTCAAACTGTATTTTACCATAAAAACTCAATTGAAACTATTTTTTAACTTGAGCATGTGCTCCAACTTTTTTTTCCACTCCATAATGTTTGTAACTATCACATATTTAAAGTTTTATATTAATTACAGGACCATTTATTTAACAAAAGTGAAACTTTTCAGTATTATCAATCAATCTAAAAACGCTCAAAATCTTAATACTAATTATTTCAAAATCCACTTGATTTTTCATCATGACATCATATCCACTAGTATCAATTAAATTAACCATTTTATTCTGAGATAACTTGATCCACATTTGTGTATCACATAATCTAATGGTTATAAGTCACTAGGGCATCATCTTGACGTCATCAATGATGCATAACCATTGTATCACATGTGGTACACAAAAGTAGTACACGTGATCTCGTCTTTGTTCTAAGAATACTCTTTTTCAGTGCAAGATTCGAAGCATCTGTTGAAGCGTACTGAAGATATTTAGTGTTGAAATTGCACCATTATAAAGAGACGGTGCAATTTATGTACAAAACTGTTGGAGAGCCTTATAGTTACACTAAAACTATTTTTTTTTTCAAATTTCAACTATCATTTTGAGGGAAGGAAAACACGACAATATTTTTCGACACCGAAGGACTATACACAATGTCCACCTCAAAAAGTACTTGCGCAGAACAAACCGAGCAGATTTGGGTTACCCCGATTGAGCACGCAAACGAGCCTGCGCCCGGTTATCATCAGAAGGACCCAGGGCCTAGGCGGTCTCATAGCATGCAAGTAACAATAATAACATTGCAGAATAAGAAGCAATTCAAATGAAATTTTCAAAACCAAAAAGTAATACAACAGAGATACATTCATAGTTTCATTCATTACAAAAGACAATTTTATTTTGTCCAAGTAGTAAAAAACATTCAAAAATCAGCTACTTGTGTACGGTCGAAGTAACACCCAGTCGGACCGTCTTCAGGTAAAAGAGCCAGCATGACTGAACCCGCAGCACCCTCTTCTACTGTCATTATTCCCGTGCGCCAATTTATATCCGTATTTACAAATCCAGGATGGATGCAATTGATTTTCATATTTGGATATTTTTTTGCAAACACTCTTGTGTAGGCATTAACTGTAACTTTTGATACACTGTAAGCTGGCAGCATTTTGGACCATCCGTTTTCTTCGAGTGCATCATTTTCCAAATCACGCAAGAATTTTTCTACTAATTTGTCAATTTTTTCTTCAGTGAGGGTTTCTATATCACCGAGTTCTTTCCTTGTTTGCTCATTTGGAATCCTCTGCATAAGAAAAATAAAAATAAAAAATCTTTTACTCTGCTTCAAAGTTATACTATGTCAACTCCATGGGAATAAGCTTTAGTGCTTTCAGATGCTTTACTCCCTTACTCCCTCTGTCTCGAAATAAATGTCCTATTTTCCATTTTCGTTTGTCCCAAAATAAATGTCGCCTTACTAAAAATAGGGTATCAAGTTTGGGTATCAAGTTTGGTGATCTTCCTACGCTACTCATTCTAATAATCACAAGAATCGCAATGTCATAGGAGGTGTCACTCTACCCTTATGAATTGATTGGGGCAATCAAGGAAACATAACTAAAAGCTTAAAAACATTGACTTGTCAACTATGACATTTATTCCAGAACAAAGGGAGTATTTCTAATAACAAGCATTCCCTCTATCCCTAGATGAGTGTCTATTTTCGACTGGGAGACATTTTTTAAAAGTTGACAACCAATTTTAGTGGCAAATATACACAAGTATGTCACCTTCATAGACTTAATAGTATTGCAAGTATACGTTGGGTTAAGATATTTGTTAAAGGTGAATTTAGCACTCACTTTGTCGAATAATAAATGTCGCATTCTGACTTATTGGTCAACTTAATTGAATTTTGACCAAGAAGTTGCTCAAGTTTAATTATTTTCATGAAATTCTAAAAGGTAGTTATTTTGTAATATTTTTAATGGAGGAGCATCATAAAGAATATTTAGAATTTCATGAAGATGATAAGATTTGACTAACTTTAAACTTAAATCAAGTTGACCAAAAAAAAAAATCAAGATGTAGCATGTATTACCGGACGGAGGGAGTCACTCTTTAAGAATCGATACTCATTTAGGTGCAGTTTCTTTTTGAAATATGGACACTCGTTCAGGGACAGGAAGTAACTAAAATTTGACCGGGGGTTGTGCTTACCTTTAATTCGCTTCTGAGGGAAGATACATTTACTATCCTTGCCCCTGAAGTAGAAAGCTTTAGCAAAGGAAGAAGTGCTTCGGTTACGCTCTTCACACCATAGTAATTTGTGTTTAAACATTCTTTAGCCTTCTCCAAGGTTGTTTTAATCACACCTTGTACCATGTTTGTCGCCTGGCCTGAGAGCTGCAGAAGGTAGAAATAAATTCGGGGTTATCAGTCATTTAGTCATTTCCAGTTGATAAGAACTACTCCCTCCGTCCCAAAAATAAATATCGCACTTGACTTGTCAATGTTGTAAGAAATGTGCTTTACTTATGCGTACATTGCATGTACAACGGTAAAATTGCGGTAAAACTAATGAGCAATGCTAGGGGCACAAAATAAGGTCACAAAATCTTGCTCACAAAATAAGGTGGCGATATTTTATGGGTTGCATCGATAATGGACCAGCCACACTATAATTAAAAATACCAATGAAATCATTACACCTAGGATTTTTGAGCAAGATTCTGCGACTTTTTTGTGCCCCTAGTATTATTCAAAACTAATTCCTAGTTTGGAAAAAGGACAGTTGTTTTGGGACGGACCAAAATGGAAAGTGTGACATTTATTTTGGGAAGGAGGGAGTAGTGATTTGCAAGATAAGGCTTACCCAAGCAGCAGGAGGAATATTTAGAGCCCTTAAACCATCTTCATCAACCATCACTCCAGAAGCTCCAGCATTGTTTACCTGTAGAATTTAGTATTTTGATTTGAATTCCTGAACCGGTCAACTTATACTTTGACCAATCGAAATCACAGAAATCGAAGAAAAAAAAAGTTGGAAATTTTGGAGGTTTGGCCATGATTGTTTTTTGCCCAAAACGTAATTTCTCTAGGCACATGATGGACTAGGTTCCATGCAATAGCTTAAAGGCCCTGTGTGAATGATTGTTTGCTTTCTGGGAACTTCTTAAAAATGTGATTTTTGGTACATTATTAGACAATTGTTGTCCAAAACAAGAATAATGAGAAGTACTCCCTCAGTCCCAAAATGAATGTCTAATTTTTCAAAGGGTTAATGACAATTTAGACCCTGAAGTATAGTACCACCCTTCCAATCGAACCTTGAGAGTCTTTTTTCGCCAATTTAGGCCCTGAGGTAAAAAATGTTCGCCACGTTAGGCCTTTTTGACTATTTTCGTCAGAAAAGTCAGTTAAAGGACCTAAATGAAAAGTTTAAATTTTGTAAGGCTAAAAATCAAAATATTTATTTCTATGCCAAAAATCAAAATAATTATTAAAATATTGAATAAAAGGTTTTTTAAATTATTTTGAAAATATTAAATAATAAAAAATAAATAAACTCAATAAATAAATTTTATTTTATTTACAAACATAATAATAAACATAATAATTTTTTTTTCACATGTACCAAAAAAGATTTCATCAAAAAGAAGTCATCAAATAAATTAAGACATTAAAGTATTTATTTTTATCATCCACTTAATTTATAGTTTTCTTTTATTCAATCTTTATTATTGATATTAAATTAATAAAAAACAATTTTTTGAAAAATAAATATTAAATATGAGACAAGTTGAGCCCGTAGCTGCTACGTTATTGATGTCGTGGTTGATTTAGTTGAATGTGTAAGCGAACAGAGGAATTAGTGTTTTAGTGTGTGTTATGGGGTAAAAAGGGAAGATTGATAAACTTGTCTTATACTCCCTCCATCCCAAACTTTTGGTTACCAAAATTGAATGTGCGGAGATTAAGAAAAAAAGTAGGTGGTGTGAGTGAGAAGGAGAGAGAAAATGAGATAGTGGATAGTTGTTGTGAGTGGGAAGGAAAGAGAAAATTGAGCATTTTGGGTAAGTAACCAAAAGTATGGGACGCCCAAAAAGGAAATTAGTAACCAAAAGTTTGGGACGGAGGGAGTATTTAATATTTATTTTTCAAAAAATTGTTTTCTTATTAATTTAATATCAATAATAAATATTGAATAAAAGAAAATTATATATTGAGTGGGTGATAAAAAATAAATACTTTAATGCCTTAATTTATTTGATGACTTCTTTTTGATGAAATCTTTTTTGGTACATGTGAAAAAAGATTTATTATGTTTATAAAATAAAATAAAATTTATTTATTGATTCTCTTTATTTTTTATTACTTAATATTTTCAAAATAATTTAAAAACCCTTTTATACAATATTTTAATAGTTATTTTGATTTTGGCATAAAAAATAATTATTTTGATTTTTAGCCTTACAAAGTTTAAACTTTTCATTTAGGTCCTTTAACTGACTTTTCTGACGAAAATCGTCAAAAAGGCCTAACGTGGCGAACATTTTTTACCTCAGGGCTTAAATTGGCGAAAAAAGACTCTCAAGGTTCGATTGGAAGGGTGGTACTATACTTCAGGGTCTAAATTGTCATTAACCCTTTTTCAAAACTTTGTCCCAAAATGCATGTCTATTTTTTGGAGAACTTACTAAATCATTCATGATCAAACAATAAGTTCTAATTCACACTTACAATCATAATGCAATACGGTGAGATCATTAAGGATTTTTATGTACTTATGCTACTAAAATGTTGAAATCTCAACTTTCTCAAATCTCACGCAAAGTTAAAATTGGGCATTCATTTTGGGAAGAAGGGAGTAACATTTACGTAACAACTCGCACAGTAACTAGAAGAACAAGGAAGGGTATTTAATACTCCCTCCATCCCAAAATGATAGTCTCACTTCCCCTTTTTGTTTGTCCCAGAAAGTTAGTCTCATTTTCAAAACGAAGGCTTCAAAATCACTGAATATTTGGAACTTATAATATAACCTTGAAATGTTCAAAAATTCAAACGGGGCTATCATTTTGGGACGGAGGGAGTAATCTTTAACCAGAACTCCATTCTTCGCTTATGTTTGTCATTAGATCGTTCTAGGGGGTTCAATCGTGTTAAGTTTAGGATTCTTTGATGGATGTTTTTCAAAAGCTTATAGAATCTTACCAAGATATCAAGCTTTCCAAATTTGCTTTCTATGAAATTTGCCAAAGATTCTATGCTCTTAGAGTCTTGAACATCAAGCTGATGAAAAACAACATTTGACAATCCACATCCATGGAGGGATTTAATGGCCTCCAAACCCCTTTTCTCATCTCTAGCTGTCAGCACGACTGTCACACCCGAGGCTGCAAGCTGCCTTACCGTCTCAAGGCCAATGCCCTTGTTTGCTCCTGTCACCACTGCATACCTGTTGTAACAGAGTCAAGATATTAAACATGAACAATTTATCTATCACTTTCTTACAGTGGCGACGGCAGAATTTTTTTCGATCGGGATCAAGATTGCTTAGGAAAGAAAAATTACTACCTCCGTCTCGGAAAGATAGTCACATTTGAGTTTTGATGGTCAACACAAGTGAACTTTGACCAAAAATTAATGGCAAACTAATCATCCTAGTGAAATTTTAAAATTTGATGATGACCAAATATTAAGTGATTTGTCAATAACAAGTTTTGGAATTTCATTGGGAGGATTAGATTGATATTGATGTTTGGTCAAACTTCGCTAGTGTTGGACATTAGAAATTAAATGAGACTATCTTTCTGAGACGGAGGGAGTTTACTTTTCAAACAGAAATTTGGTATAAAAGGGGATCAAAATGTTGATATAGTGCAAATTCTACAACTAGTGAAGGGGTCGAAATTGATAAAAGTAATATTCTTGGTGTACCTTTTAAGAATTTAGAGGTACTAAAATGACATTTTCCAAAAAAGGGGGTCGAGTGACTCCCTTTACATATATGTGGCTTCACCACTGCTTGCTTATGTGTGGCATGGACTTACTCAAGTAAAGGTTTGTTACCTCTCATGTGCCTCCTGATTCGCGTTGACCACCATTGTAGCTGTTCTTTGATTGTTGTCGAACCTCACCCTTGGTAAGCTATGCCTACTACAAGGTGGATAAGTTTATATATCAGTAGAATTGTGGGGGGGGGGGGGGGAGAGGTCCAAAGTTGTGCTTACAAATACAAGACTTTTAAATAAGTTCTCTTTTATGCCCACTTCGTCTTCTTACTATACTACTGTTTTTCAGAACTAATTTCATACTCCATCTGTCCCGGAAAGTTAGTCTCTCTTTTTTCGTTGTTATTACGAATGATCTTTGAGCAATGATTTAGGCTACTTTTAATTATCCTAATAAAAATTTACAAGTTGTTACACCATTATAAATACTATCAATAACAATTCTTAGATTCTCAATAAGATAATTAAAAGCACCATAAATTATTGCTCAAAATTCATTCGTAATAACAATGAAAAAAGAGGGACTGACTTAGAGACAGATGGAGTATTGATTTAACACTTGCAAAGAAATTTCCCTCTTACTCAACTGACAAGGACATGTGGTTAAAGAAGCAAATATCTGTTGTTTCTTGCTTATGGTCACTATCTATTCTTATACACTAAGACCTGATCTTCTTGACAGAGTCTTGTAAAACATAATACTAGTACTCCTTCTGTCCCAATTTAAAGTTCTTAGGTTGACTGTGCACGCTTATTAAGAAACTAAGGTGAGATGGGAGAGTAAGTCATGTGGGTTGAGGATATAACTGACCAAAACACTATTCATGATTCAAGTGGGTAAAAGGAAGGTTAGGTAAATAATGATTTTTCTGTAATTCTTTAACTTTATGAGGACAAAATAGTCTAAATCACTATTCATAATATTCCATTTAAGGAACAAAGCAAAGTAAGAACTTTAAATTGGGACGTACCAAAAATGAAAGTAAGAACCTTAAATTGGGACGGAGGGAGAGTACAATATTATCAATCAGGTATTGTTTATTTATTTTGGGAGAGGGGGTATCTTCTGAATAAGTCAACAACATGGGATCATTTCGTTTGATCCTCATTATTGTTGTCATGCATCATGGTATCTTTAGAAACTTTCATACTCCCTCCTTTCCAGAGTAAGTGTCCACCCATCCATTTGCACGGGGATTTAGAAATGGTGGAAGTGATGTAAGTATTGTGAGTATGAGAAGTGAGGTATGAGAGAGAAGGTGGGGTAGGGAATAGTAAGTTGACTAGTGTTGTGAGTGTAAAAGTAAAATAGAAGAGAGAATAAATGGGAGGAATAGTAAAGATTCTTTGCCATTTAGGAAGTGAACACTTACTCTGGGACAAACTAAAAAGGAAAGGTGGACACTTACTCTGGGACAGAGGGAGTATAAGATATTCATAATCTAAAGATATCATGCGATAATGTATGCAAAACTCCTACAAATAAGTAAATCCAATATACACATCAGAAAATATGTTTTTATAATTAAATACTTAATCATATTGCCTTGTTCCATTTGCTAAAACCCAGAGTGATTCACGTTCTTAAAAGAGGAGGAAAGAATCTTAGACCTACACTCAACACTTCCTACTATGAAACATCACAGGGAAAAAATAGGCTTATGCTAAAATAACGTACTTAGAATTTAGACAGTCCTGGTTATCTTGTACTCGTATCACTCAAGTAGAGATGGGGGATCAGATGATGATATCCGGCCATAGAATAAAAAAACAACTCTATTATGCAATACTGACAATTTCCAGAAAAAAAATGAGAGTTTTTAAAGAATTACTGCTGCTGTCGGCAATTTGCAGACAGAAACATGTAATAAAATGGAATATGATGAAATTCTGCACTAGAAAATGGAACTGACAAAATTGCCAAAGGGAATTTTGGATTTCTATTAGAATTCTTACAAAACCAAAATTTTTACATGCGTAAAAATGCAGTATCCAGCAAGAAATTTGAAATGAGACTCACTTGATGAGAAAAAGAAAGATCGCAGCTGAAATAATCTTCGTGTGACTAGCTAGAAAAATTAAGGCATGGGATGAGCAAATTTAGATGGCCGTGAGAACACACACACACACACATATATATATGTACATTTTTGAAATAGACATAAGGACATAAGCTAAATTCCATTATTCTTGGTAATGTCAACCAGATTGAAAGATTCTCAGAATAATACCAGGATAAAGATCATTGTACTATGTAATTTTTATACCTCCTCTCTACTTCTATGAATAGATGTGAAAATTATGTAAGTCAGAATAGGTTTTTACTAAAATTGATTGCAGTTTGTAACCGACACCAGATAGGTCTATCTGGTTGCAGCAAACACCAAAACATAATACTTTCTCTGTCCCGAAATGATCTTCTCATTTGGCATTTTTCATTGTCCCAAAAAGTTCTACTCATTTCTACGATTTAGGCTTAAATGTGCATAAATACATGGCTAGTGGAGCAAGTGTTCATATCCTTAAAAAGTTTGAATAGTCAAATGTGAAGATCATTTTGGGATGGAGGGAGTATGAATACATACATTTGTGAGTATTCTATAAGTTTTAGAGTTATTAGCATATTAGCCAGTCATAAGACCATATCTATATATCACCAACATATTAACTGTGTAAGAGAGTACAACTGCTTCTACAAGTATAATACTCCCTCCGCCCAATAATAAATGTCGCGTTTTCCTTCTTAGTTTATCCCAAAATAAATGTCGCGTTTCTAACTAAGGAAATAGTATTAGTACCATTTTACCATTGTACACGTAATATGCAAATAAGTAGAGCACATTCCTTTTAAATATTGACAAGCCAAATGCAACATTCATTATGGGATGGAGGGAGTAACTTTTAACGCTTGTACCACCATTAGAGCACAATTTTTTCGGGAAGTGACTTTTATGATAAGTCATGACTAAATCGATCATATTTAAGTGAGATTCATCTGAGCAAGAAACTTATAACTTGTAAAACTTGAATTTCGAAGAGTACGAAAAACAGAGCAGGAGGCGGCGGTGGACCCAAAAGTCATTCGAAGTGGGTGCACAAATTACATTATAAAAAAATAATGTCAATAATGGGACTCGAACCCAAGACCACTATGTTTAAAACCTTGCATTATACCCACTGAGCTACGCAAGCTACCTGATTAATGGGTGCACTATGTTTGCAAATATATTTCAAAATATTTTTCTTGTAAATGGGAGATTGAGTGGGTGCACTTACACCCATTGCATTGTCGTGCACCCTTGACAGGAGGAGGAACGTTTGATGGGAACCACCAAAAGGCAAAGTGAAGTCATCGTAGAGAATCAACTACTATCATCAAATGCCAAATATCCATTACTCTACATTGATTATTACGAGATTAAAGGCGTGTAGAATGGTAGGAATGGGAATCTTATTATCCAAATAGAGTTCCTAGTAATAAAGTTCTTGAGACGATTTCCATTCAAGCGATAGAATGAGAACGGAGTTTCACGATGAATCTCTCAGAATTGTGAAATATGGAAAGGAAACAAATGGAAGTTAGTGCTCTTTGAACCATGATACAGTAATAGTTACTGCATTAGTCTCAAAATAAGAGTCTCTTAGTCCTTTTTAGATGTCCAAAAAAAGTGTCCCCACAAAACTTTCAATTTACGGTAAAAAAAAGTTTACATTTTTACCAATTAATGGATCCTCTAATCCATAGTAGGCCCAACCTAAATGAATAGAAATTCCACATATTTCCTTTGTTAATATCCGTCTATAGTGGGCCCAAACATTATAGTAGAGTCAAACACTTTACACAAATGTATTTTGGGACGGAAATATTTCATGTCATAGTAGTATTCATTCAGTGATAGCTTATATGGCATCGAATGAATCAGAACAAGTTTGCATCAAAACGAGCACTATAAGAAAATTTGCATTTTAGAAGGTACAAGCTGCCCTCCATCTTGAAATTTTTGGTGCTTATATATGGGAAAGTCAATCACAAACTAAAGAAATTCCCTGCTACCGAGATTCTCTCTATCTTAAACGAAAGAATCGCATATTGACTTTCAAATTTAACTTACCCATTTTCCAAATGAAACTTTAATGTGCAATTGTGGATATCCTTATTTTAGTGCAAGAACTACTCCCTCTGTCCCGGAAAGCTTGTCACATTATAATTTTTATGGTCAATATAAATGACTTTGACCAAATATTGATGTCTATCTAATCATTCTAGTGAAATTTTAAAAGCTGTAATTGACAAATCATTAAGTTATTATCAGTAACGATTTCTAAAATTTCATTGTGATCATTGGATTGACACTCATGTTTGGTCAAAGTTTATTTATGTTGACTATAAAAAGTCAAAATGGGACAAACTTTCCGGGACAATGAGATTTATATACTTTTAATGCACAAAGGTTGTAGTTTTATCATCAACACTAAATGTTCAAATGAATTTAGAAAGTCAAAATACAACTCCTTGAACCGAGTAACGATCAAGATCATCAAAAAAGGGTATTTGATTCCCCTCAATTCTTATATTAAAACCTAAACGAAACATGCTTCACACCGCCTTGAAAAAAAGCATGATGCTGATGATTTCTTATTTGCCAAACGATGTGATTCAGTATACATCTAAAGCTAATTTTTATATACAAGTTTCTGATCTAACACACTCTCAAGTAGTATACGAAATTGCTCAGAAAAAAGTAACATAAAGTAACAATATACCGTTATATCCAGAATTAGTATTTAATTAGTAACTTACTACTTAAGTTTGTTCATAAAATTACTGTATGATGTATCTACTAATTTGACTATTTTTGCCCGGATGAGAAAAACAATGGCACTGATTAAGATTATTATGCTTGCTCTACCATTCTCCTCTTAGTTAAGTTTGATGGTACAAATTGTTCATGAGGGCAAATATAATAACTGGGACCAAACAGTTAAAAAAGACTTCATTTTTACACAGATTTATCATGCCCAATAAATAGAATGGGACCAAATCAGAGTCTCAAACAATGAATATCAAGAAAGACAGAAACTTTAAACTCAAAAAATATAAAACCCATTTTGGCACATAGTGTAAACAGTACATTGCTTGATTCCATAGCTGGAAAGTCAAATGTGCAGTGTGTGTGTGTGTGTGTGAGTGAGTGAGAGAGAGTGAGAGAGAGAGAGACCTGAGTAAGAAGGATGAGTGAGGTGAGAGTGAGTATTGAAGAAACTGCCGGGAAGAGGGAGAATATTGAAGGGATTTGATGCGGCGGTGAGCCGTCGTCGGCGACGGAGAGATTTGAGTTAAAGAAGAAGTAATGGGAAATTGTCGGCGGAGGAGAGTGGTAGAAGTCAACTGCTGATTTGATAAAGCCGTGGTGGTGGGAACCATCAGATCAGATCAGAGCCACTGATTTTCAAAATCTTGGGAACCCTTCAACTTTTTGTGCTAATGTAATTTCCTAACCATACTTTACTCCAAAACAACAATGATTAGAAATCGCCCTTTTATTCGATAAATCTTTGATGAAATTAGGGTAATAATATATACAAGGCACACATTTTACAAGGCATGGACAAATGACTAAATGCCCTTATATATATACTAAAAAAAAAAAAAAAAATCCCTCCTTCCCATTCAAACGTATCAGTCCTCTTCTCTCTCTCTCTCAAAAACCAACGGCTAACCCTTCTCTCTCTCGACGACTCGACGAACCCGGCGACCACCACAACACCACCATCGGAAATGAAGACAAACCTCCCTCTCACCGGTGGAAAGTCCGTCTCTTCTACCGCCGCTCCAAAAGTAATATAATCTCTTTTTAACCTAAAATTTAAATTTGAAAACTCAACAACAATTTTATGCCTAAAACCGATTATATAACTGTTAAATGTTGTGTAAACCTATCCAAAATGGTTCTAATTGTGATTTGGTAACACAGATTTGGGTTTTTTGTTTGAGTTGGTTACGAATTTGTGGGTGTATAATCTGGACATGTCGGGGTGTGTTTCGTATGAACACACACGAGATGCTTGGCCACATTTCGTGTATTAGCACACGAAATGTAAACTGATGAATCAGTTTACATTTCGTGTGCCAATACACGAAATGTAGGTGAGCATTTCGTGTTTAAGCACACGATATACTTTCCACATTTCGTATATTAGAACACGAAATGTAAACTGATTCATCAGTTTACATTTCGTGTGCTAATACACGAAATGTGGACAGGTATCTCGTGTGATTAAACACGAAATGCTCACCAACATTTCGTGTATTAGCACACGAAATGCATACTGATTCTTGAAAAACCTGAAATGTTGCTTATTTATTGTCTCTTATTTAATTTTTTGTAGGGACGTAAACCTGCGACTGCCTCTAATAGAAAGAGGAAGGCCGATGAGGCAGCTGCAGCTAGAGAAGATGCACGTACCAAAAGGAGGTACGACAAGAATGTCGTGATTGAGCGCGTTGAGGAGGATGAGACGGATAGTGAGGAGGATTTAGAGCGTAGATATTCTAGGACGGGCTTAGAGGGGTCAGAGGAGGAGTCATCTTCTGGTACTCGTTCCGGAGGTGGGGCACACGGATCTGGTGATGATGATGAGGAGGAGGAGGAGGAGGCGGAGGAGGAGAGTTCAGCTTTGAGGCCTCGCAAGAGGCGGGTGGCTAGAGGGGAGTGTTGGTTTTGGTGCCCTAGGCACGTTTGTTAAACGTTGTATAAGTTATCATTTTATTCATAATAATAAAGAGATAATAAGATTATTATTATGGCTCGTGTTTGCTTATAATAATCTCCGTCCCTAGAGCTTGTTAAGCACTAGTATAAAGGCTAAATGATCATGGGATGATCATGTTAGATTTATGGGTACTTGTTTGGAACAAGGTACTGGACATGACCCGCGGTATGAGATTTATGTCATGGTCGATGTCATATATAAATCTCATATTAGTTATGTCATTTGAATCCTTAGACATGAAGTTATTATAGTCTTCCACTTGATGAAGATTATGTTTGACATATTCAAACGCTGCCTTAACACGGTAGTTATAAAGTGTATGATTGGCATGATTGGATTCACGTAGGGAAGAATAATAAGCTAAATGGATTTGTCCCTCTTCGGAGAGATGTCAAGCTTGGGCCCCTCGAAGGAATGATGTTGGTGAAATGTTTGGCCAAACTCAAATGGATTGATTGGATCAATATCATTTGGATTATCAACATATTCGGAATCGAGAAAGTATTGAACAATACAAGTTGACTTGTTGACCATGACTTGTGTTCAATGACATCGTGGACAAAGGGATTGTGACATGTTCTAAAAGGAATGCGAACTTGTATCTAGTTACACTATTTGGGTAGGTATGACGGTTTGCTAGAACCTAATCATATCTTATGGGTTCATGTTTGGGCTCATTGCCAACTTAGTGTAATCCTAGAGGGTCACACACAAATAGAACGAATCGTAAAGGACTAAATGGGAATTATAGAAAAATATTAGTGTTTGGCTCTGGCACGGTCGTGCGCCTTAAAATGGCACGGTCGTGCCATAAATCCAAACCAAGGCAAACTTGTCAACATGATTGGCACGACCGTGCCAAATTACCAAGCACGACCGTGCCGAAAATGGGCGGCTGGGGAATTCGCGCGGACTAGATGGCACGACCGTGCCAGATTGTAGGGCACGACCGTGCCAGTCAAGTCGGCCAGAATTCCTTGTTGCCTAATTTGGTGACGGGATTTAGGTTTCCTAAGTCCTTAAGGGTTAAGGATTAGGACCTATTTAAGGATCCTTTCAGCAGTCATTAAGCACATGATTATGTGTGCCTCCAAAGGGTTTTGGGATGTTATTTTCTTGTTCTAAGATCCCAAAAGTGAAGAACAAGAATATTCATAATTCCATATAGTTCTTACAATTGTGAAAGCGTGTTTCATAATTTGGTCTAGCAACCAAGATCAAGTGTTCTTGATATTCGTTCGTGGTGTGGATACCGCTAGAGGGCGAAACTTATCATCTTCATAGTTCGTGATTCTTGCTTTGTTCGTGATCAAGATTTCAAGCCTCCATCGAATTCAAGGTTGCAAAATCAAAGGCATCAAGGGTTAGTATTCTAGTATTCATTATGTTGTATTTGACTTAATCATATGAATGGATCTATGGGCTTTGGGTTTCATAAATTTTAAATGCTTAATTCCGCTGCGCATGTTACTTCGAAACCCAACAGTGGTATCAGAGCCCCGTTCATGTTGATTATTTCAATACTAAAATCATGTTGTGTGTATATAAATTGTTTATGTGCCTAGCATGATTTGAATATTGGGATTATGATGTTTATGTGGTCTATGCGTTTTATGTGGTTTATTGTTTTATAAACTTTAATCGCACTGTTCAATCGCAATTAAAATTATGGAGGATTTACAATTGTTTGGATTATCAATTTTTGATTGGATCAAAGTTTTGATATTCTAGGGATTCAAGAATAAATCGTTTATTCAAGGTTTTGATGATCATGGTGATTGGATCACCAAGAACACCAAATCCTAATTGAATCGGGAAAAACAATTTTGAGATAAATTTTGGAACTTTAAAATTTTGGATTTTTCGCAAGGGGTCCGACCGGACCCAAGCCTTGACCCGGCCGGACCTAGGGTTTGGCGCGGGGGTAGGGTTTGGGTTTTGGGTGTGGATCTTGGGTTTAAATCTCCTATTTGTTTTAGTCTTGTGATTCTAATATTAGTTCAAGGTTTGGATGGCTAATCTACGTTCATCGAGATTGTGTTTCCCAAACTTGATCGCAATCAAGGTTTCAAAGATAAAACGAAATTAGAATTATGAAGAGTTCATAATTGCTAAAATTGAGAAACAAAGTTCTTGATTCAATGATTGGAGATCCATGTGGAATTGTGAATGCAATTGGCCTACGTTCATCGAGACCATCTATTGCTTAGTTTCGGCCACATGGACTACTTTCTTGGTTTCTTGAATTAGTGCGGGATTGTGGTTGCCTAATGGCTTAGTTCGACCGCACTTCTTGTTGTCTTGATTTGGAGATGATGACCAAAGTTCAAATAATCTCATCCTCATAATAATAGAGAAACTAATGACACATAAATATTATGCTTAAATTAATGGAGATTAATTTAGTGGCTAAACTTGATGCGTAACATGTTTATCTTATGTGCTCATAAATGTGTTGAATGCTATATGTAATGAACCTTCAAAGAAAGTTTTAAGTCCTCTTGCCACGCCATGATTAAAACACTTGTTTGTGCAAGGGTATTTTCATGTGGGCTCGCCAAAGCGAGGTGCATTGATTTTACTTTTGTATGAGCAAGATGAGTGAATAAGAGTTTCCTATGCGTTTAAAATGGTTGGACTTAATAAGGCGTCAAAACAGTTTTGGGCCTAGGCAAAAGATGAGATTAAACATGCTTTCAAAATTGGATCCCTAAGAATCATATGAGATATGATTGACAAGAAATTGTCTACCTAATTAATTTGATTTTGAGCGGTCCGCCTCCGTGGACTCAAAGTTAAATTAAAGTTGGATCTTAGCACAATTTCAAAAGAATCTCATGAAAAGATCTAAGAGTCATATGAGATATGATTGACAGGGTTGTCTACCTAATTAATTTAGTTTTGAGCGGTGCGCCAAAGCGTACTCAAAATTAAGTTAAAGTTGGATCTTAGCCCATTTAAATTATATCATACATTGGATGTATATGAAGGTTATATAATTTAGTGGGAGTATTTTGGAAAATACACTATTTATCTCTTTAATGAGATTGGTACTTGTAAAATTTTGGAAATTTTGCATAAGTTGTAGATGACAACTAAAATCATTGCGATTAATCCTTGATAAGGATAAGCTTCAAAAGAATGATACAAACTCCATGGATTGGATCCTGAGCCTAAAAATAGTTCTAAGGCAAGAAGATGGGTTGTACATTCTTGATGGGCCTATTCCTAAAAGAACCAAATGCCAGAATAGACAATCACGAGAATCATGAGTATGATTTTAGGAGTGTGAGTTGTCTTATGCTCACAATTATGTGCTCTTAAACTCCAACAAAGTTTGGAACTTGTGGAAGCCTATTAGATAGGCGTGGAGTTGAGTTACATGTTTCAAAGAGCAATCTAAGCAAGAGAGGTATAAAACCATTGTTGCATTCTGTAACGACCCGAAACCCCGGCACTATTTTTTTTAGTAATAAGTTGAGCATTTATGGGTGACGAACCGTCCCAATTTTATATAAATTTTACACTGAATATTATCTTATAACTTAATTTTGTCAGTTTGATTATTAAAAAAAAAAAAAAAGACTTATTTGATTCTAGTAAAATGTTGAATAAAAATATTTTAGTTGCAAAAAGATTTATTAGCTTGAGTAGAAGCTAAAATAGTTGAGTTAGTATTTGTGATTTATGGTAAGGGGTTTAAATGTTAAAGTCGAAACCTTGGGGTTTAAATGTAATTGGTTAATCTTGGAGGGGCCTAAGTGTAACATGGAAATTATATAAACCATTTTCTCCCTCTCTCTCTGCCGACACCCACACTTTCCCTTTTCTTTCTTTTTCTTTCTTTCTCTGCGAAGATTTCCCCTCTCTACTCCTTCTGTTCTACGAGGAGTTCATCCACTCTTTCTTCAATTACTCCTTAAATATTTCTCTGTTTCAAGATCCGACTTCACCAAAATGTTTGTGGCGTCGAGTAGATCAAGTCCAGCTATTCAGAAAAATATGTCATCGGTATTATTTTCGGTACTATTTTTGTAACAAGTAAGTTACTTACCCCTTTTCTTGTATATTAACGCTCATAATTATGATCTATGATGCTTGGGTTGTTAATTGTTGGTTTATTGGGAAGTTTGGAATTTATTTGTATTTTGGGTAATTTTAGGATAAATTGTTGTTGGGTTCCAATCGTGGTATAAATGGTTTGTTGTTGTTATGGAAAGCTTTTATAAGCTTAGAGGTCATTTTTAGACTTCATTATACAAATTAGATATTGTGAATTACAGGTGAAATCCGGGTTGGATGAGTAGTAATGGACCACAAGTACCATTTGTTAACTTTGATATCACTCTCTATATGTATTTTGGTTCTTGTCTGAAACTAGGTTTGAGTCAAAAATGTTGTGTTTGAGTGTTAGGACGAAAGGAGTAAAATCCTGGTAGTTCGATGATGTTGTGCGGCCGCCCAAATTTGGGTGTGCGGCCGCACAATCTTCTGAAAGATTTTGTTCTTGAAAAATATCAAAGTGTGCGACCGTACAAGTGATGTTGGGCGACCGCACAGGTGCCCTGTACTCTGATGATTTCTAAAATCAATGTTTTTAGGTTCCGACTTGGTCTAGAACCTAGGGGTTGACCTCGAATAGCTAGAAAAGCGTATTGTGAGCTAAGTAGCTCCTAAGAGTGGCCAATAATGGGTGTGTTTAATGTGTATTATCTTAGGAATGTACCTAGGAGTACGGATTCAAATTGTGAATGGAATAGTTAACAATTATTTAACTATGATGATTGTATTGAGATTATTTTAGACACTTAATGTGCTAAATGCGTACCTGTGAATGTGCAATGATTACATGCCACATTATTAAAGAAAAAGGGCTAGTCCACTACATTTGGATTTGCCCCAAGTTGAAATTTGTTTCCCGTATTTCAAATCAAGTAAATACTACTTGTGTGAATTTTATGTGAGTCCAGCTGGTTTACTTGTCGGGGGTGTATAGGTTTGCGCATATTGTGAGAGCTGGGGCTAAGCAATAAATGTAGGCCTATGCATCTGTGGCCGTTGCTCTTACTTTTGGCCAAAGTAAGGGTCTTGCTTCCCTAATTATTGGAGTAATCATGCACAATAGTTAGATAGCTTTTATTTGTTCTTGGGTTGGGGCACTGGGTAACAGGTCTCCACCAATATTGTGAAGCTACATCAAACATGAGAGCTGACTTCAACGACTGCAACATCGTCAGTTATGGTATATGAATGGGTTGGAGGAATAAGGTGCAAGAAATATCTTTTGTAATGTGTGCTTCCGCTTTATATGTTGCATAATGGGTTGGTATAACTACCCGTGTTGTATGCTACTTGATGATACGTGATCCGTGATGTTATTTCTTGTTCATACTTACATGTATGCATATCATGTAGTTAATGTAGTAACTTACTGAGATTTATCTCACCCCGTTTCTTTTTATCTTTGTTTCCTTAACCCCCCAGAAGCAAGTGATAGTACGTTGTGAGATCGCATGTGGCTGAGATCGGTCGAGCAGGTTACCTTCTCTTAGGGTAATGCTCCATGGCGCTTTTGTATATCATTCGTTGAGATCGTGGTCGTATAAAGTATGTATGTCCGGTTGTACTTTGGTTATATCTGCTGCTAGATGTTCTTTCTTCCGCCTTTGTAAGTTGTCTCCGAGTTGTAATCTCGTTGAGGTGTTATTTGATGGTATTGGTTTGATGGTTGGATTCACGCGCCAAGTTTGGTATTTAGTATTTTGGAGTTGCATATTATGTAAATTTTATATATATGGAATTATTGATTTCCGGGGCGTGACAGTTGGTATCAGAGCGCTGGGAATAGATTTTGAAAGGGATAAGAACTCTGATATGGAGTAGGTTCGGATACTCATATATTATGATTTTGGACGATTAGGAAAACTAAGCTTTCCTTGAGGACAATTAGTTGCATTTGTTATTGAGGAATTGTGGAACATGATCCTAGAGGATTCGAGAACGAATTTCTTTTAAAGGGAAAAGAATGTAATACCTCGAAAATTTATGAATTTCATTCTTGGGGTTTGGTCATTTGTTTTGATCGTTAGTTATCATTTAGTAAGAAATATTTTTGGTTTTATTTGGGTTTTATTTCTACAAGGTTATTGGACTACTTGAGAAATTATAGTTTGAGATGGTTTATATTAATATGAGATGTATGAATTGGCGACTGTATCAAGGATTCTTGAGATAGCCATTACTTCTTGTGTATAAATTGCATAATTGAGATAAGAATATAGTGATAGTATGATATTGATGTCGAGTGTTCCTACTCTTATGGTATACCAGGCATGGGACTGGTGATAATATTGTTGGTTTCATTGGGGTTAGTTGGTTTGAGAATCAAGAATGTGAGTCTTTGAAGACTTAGGCATATCTATCTCGTAAAGTGGACAATGTTTTGTGCTATATATGCATGTTTGTCCTCATTCTTTGATTTATGTTGAGGTGTATTCTCGAATACGGGACTATAGAATTTCTACCTGATACAGGAGAATCTAATAAATGAAAGTATATTGAGGAGTAGAGCAAAGGTGAAGAAAACAAATTTAATGAAGCCGAGTTTAAGATATTTCAGAACCAGATTTGTCAGTCAACTTCGTAGAATTAACTGTTCTGATCTAGAAGTTTCCAGAATGCGTGTAAACATTCGTTGGGTATAATCTATCAGCATAACAGTTTTAGCAACTTTTGTTTTTCTAGTTCATGTATTGTTCTTATTCATGCATTGTCTATGGATTGGAGGAGTGCTCCATTTAGCCTATCTAAACCCCATTGTGAGATAAATTCAGATTTTGGGATGTATTTGAGTCCTTGGTATTTGATAGAAGATGGTTTTTCTCTTCGGTTGCTCTTGGTGGGTTCCAAAGAGTGTTGGGTGTTTATTTCTTTTAAACGTTTCACTTGTGTTTCCTCGTTGTATTTTCCATGTTCCAGTATCACTATCGGTATATATAAGAAACCCGATAGAATTGTGGGCGATAATGCGCTAAAGGTTATAAGTTGATTTAGTTATGTTATCTATACGGGGTATTGGTGAAATAAGTGGTATGACCTAGCTTTCTGCATGTCGTGAATTTCTTGGTTGCCATCGGTAGATGGTGAAGATTCCTCTACTGATAAGTGTGACTTTGCTTAGAAGTAGAATGGGTATATTTTATAATAAGTACAATATGTCGTTTGATCGATTGGAACCTGAGTCATATGATGAGTTGAAATAGGTGTGAGTGAAGTGACTTAACATGAAAGTATGATTTTAAACGGGTTTAATTGAAATTATGATTAGTTGGCCATTTGACTGTTGGTTTTAAGTGAATGCATCTTCTGTGAGAAGTTATATTAATTTTTATGAAAGAAAAGTGTTACCGAGATTTGTGGGAAAACTCAAAGATGAGTATTTTCGGATATTTCATTTTGGTCATTGAGTTGTCGAGGTTTCAGACCAGTTCTCGTGTAGTTTCGAAAACTTGGTGAAATTGTGTTTAGTCACTTATTTATTTCAAATCGGAATAAAGTGATTTTTGAACCTAAATTGATCATCTTTTCGAGAGATTTCCGTTTGAGTGATTCTTTAAATTTAAATATGCGTGGAACAGCCATCGAATTTCAGTTTCTGTGCTATTGAAGTATTTACAGATTTGGAAAATTAGTAAATTTCAAATGATCGTAAATTATTCATTTTAAATTGAAATTTGATGATTCAAGTGTCTAAATTGAATATATTTTCAAGACCTTTGCAGTGATCTCATTTTCATGATGATTTCCTTTATACTGTTCCCAAAATCCGAGTCTTGGTTCAGTCGAACCGTAGAGATATATTGAATAGTGTGAATCTTAGATATATCGTGAGAAATAAGTCCGAGCACGTATTAGAGTGAGAATTAATATCCATTGGGGAAAATCTATTGAAATTACTTGAAAGAAGCAATGGTTTGCAAGATATAGCAAGAGTTAGAGGATGTATTGTTTTGAAATGATTTATTTCAGATATTGATTGATCTTTACAAGTGGAAAGAATACTTAAACTGAGATCTGCATATTATTGGGATTTAATTGACTTTAGTAAGATTGATAAACGTGAGTTAGTCTTCGAATATTGAAATGATGAATTATGATAATTTTAGCATTGATATTGTTTTGTGGATTTGATTGTTATTACTGTTAAAAGTATGACCAGTGTTAATGTTTTCTTGGAAATATGCTAAGTTTCCCATTATATTAAAAATTGATAAATCCATTATCTATAGTGATGCTTCTAAATAGGGATTGAGGTATTTAACGATTCAAGGTAACAACGTGTGTGTATATGTTTCGATGATTAACTCTTGATAAATAGAACTATCTATGACTTGTGATTGATTGTGATTTTATTGAGATTACCCTAGCAGATTAGAGTTTTCTTTTGAGAACCAAGTTCGAAATGTTATGTTATTAGACTATCAATACTTGATAGATATATTTTCTTAGAAAAGATAAATATGAGATAAGGCAAGTGGGTGGAGAAATTCAAATATTATGACTGTATTGCGTTTTCTCACATAAGAAAGATGAGTGTATTAATGGAATTACTGAACATGTAAATGTGTACATCGTCTTGAGTACCGCTGAATGGAAAATGTTGAAAGATTTGACTTAGTGGAATGAAACACGTGTAGTGGAAATTTGATTAGAGGTACTTAAAGAGAGTCACGAGACCAAGTAAGTTACCATTCAAGTAGAAACAAAATATATTGGGATGAATTTGAGGAATCATATTTGATTGAATAGTTGATAACGATAAATTTTCGTGTATATAAATGAATTAGTGGGTAACAATAATTGGTAGGCCTATTCATTCCCTTATCTGATCAGGCGGTAGTGTGATTGCATGGGATGCTTGTGGAGATGATATATGACAGAGACCATTATGGTGCATCTTGATCTTAATAGACCTTTCAGAGTGTTATGGATATTTAATAGAGTCTTGTTATAAAATTAGGAAATCCTTGGGACCAATATATATACTTATAAGGATATACTACGTGTGTATGGGGTTGATTCCAAATATTATTGGGATGATGGAAAAATAAAACTTATGGGTGTTGATGGATTTCATGAATACTCTTGGGCATGTTTTATTCAGTTAAGAATGAGAGTTTCGGAGTTTATGAAAGTGAGAAAACAAATGATTAGTGAAATTGATACCAATTAATAGAAATTAGATTTGGGATTTAAGTTGGATTTATGGAGACTATGTCCGAAATATTTAATAGGTCATTGATTGTGATTAGTACTTGCTATATGAGCATTGATATATATGTAGCCTCGATATGACTACGTGTTATAATAAGTGATAAGTGAATTCGCGGACGAATTCTTTTTAAGGGGGGTAGAATGTAACGACCCGAAACCCCGACACTATTTTTTTTAGTAATAAGTTGAGCATTTATGGGTGACGAACCGTCCCAATTTTATATAAATTTTACACTGAATATTATCTTATAACTTAATTTTGTCAGTTTGATTATTAAAAAAAAAAAAAAAAAGACTTATTTGATTCTAGTAAAATGTTGAATAAAAATATTTTAGTTGCAAAAAGATTTATTAGCTTGAGTAGAAGCTAAAATAGTTGAGTTAGTATTTGTGATTTATGGCAAGGGGTTTAAATGTTAAAGTCGAAACCTTGGGGTTTAAATGTAATTGGTTAATCTTGGAGGGGCCTAAGTGTAACATGGAAATTATATAAACCATTTTCTCCCTCTCTCTCTGCCGACACCCACACTTTCCCTTTTCTTTCTTTTTCTTTCTTTCTCTGCGAAGATTTCCCCTCTCTACTCCTTCTGTTCTACGAGGAGTTCATCCACTCTTTCTTCAATTACTCCTTAAATATTTCTCTGTTTCAAGATCCGACTTCACCAAAATGTTTGTGGCGTCGAGTAGATCAAGTCCAGCTATTCAGAAAAATATGTCATCGGTATTATTTTCGGTACTATTTTTGTAACAAGTAAGTTACTTACCCCTTTTCTTGTATATTAACGCTCATAATTATGATCTATGATGCTTGGGTTGTTAATTGTTGGTTTATTGGGAAGTTTGGAATTTATTTGTATTTTGGGTAATTTTAGGATAAATTGTTGTTGGGTTCCAATCGTGGTATAAATGGTTTGTTGTTGTTATGGAAAGCTTTTATAAGCTTAGAGGTCATTTTTAGACTTCATTATACAAATTAGATATTGTGAATTACAGGTGAAATCCGGGTTGGATGAGTAGTAATGGACCACAAGTACCATTTGTTAACTTTGATATCACTCTCTATATGTATTTTGGTTCTTGTCTGAAACTAGGTTTGAGTCAAAAATGTTGTGTTTGAGTGTTAGGACGAAAGGAGTGAAATCCTGGTAGTTCGATGATGTTGTGCGGCCGCCCAAATTTGGGTGTGCGGCCGCACAATCTTCTGAAAGATTTTGTTCTTGAAAAATATCAAAGTGTGCGACCGTACAAGTGATGTTGGGCGACCGCACAGGTGCCCTGTACTCTGATGATTTCTAAAATCAATGTTTTTAGGTTCCGACTTGGTCTAGAACCTAGGGGTTGACCTCGAATAGCTAGATAAGCGTATTGTGAGCTAAGTAGCTCCTAAGAGTGGCCAATAATGGGTGTGTTTAATGTGTATTATCTTAGGAATGTACCTAGGAGTACGGATTCAAATTGTGAATGGAATAGTTAACAATTATTTAACTATGATGATTGTATTGAGATTATTTTAGACACTTAATGTGCTAAATGCGTACCTGTGAATGTGCAATGATTACATGCCACATTATTAAAGAAAAAGGGCTAGTCCACTACTTTTGGATTTGCCCCAAGTTGAAATTTGTTTCCCGTATTTCAAATCAAGTAAATACTACTTGTGTGAATTTTATGTGAGTCCAGCTGGTTTACTTGTCGGGGGTGTATAGGTTTGCGCATATTGTGAGAGCTGGGGCTAAGCAATAAATGTAGGCCTATGCATCTGTGGCCGTTGCTCTTACTTTTGGCCAAAGTAAGGGTCTTGCTTCCCTAATTATTGGAGCAATCATGCACAATAGTTAGATAGCTTTTATTTGTTCTTGGGTTGGGGCACTGGGTAACAGGTCTCCACCAATATTGTGAAGCTACATCAAACATGAGAGCTGACTTCAACGACTGCAACATCGTCAGTTATGGTATATGAATGGGTTGGAGGAATAAGGTGCAAGAAATATCTTTTGTAATGTGTGCTTCCGCTTTATATGTTGCATAATGGGTTGGTATAACTACCCGTGTTGTATGCTACTTGATGATACGTGATCCGTGATGTTATTTCTTGTTCATACTTACATGTATGCATATCATGTAGTTAATGTAGTAACTTACTGAGATTTATCTCACCCCGTTTCTTTTTATCTTTGTTTCCTTAACCCCCCAGGAAGCAAGTGATAGTACGTTGTGAGATCGCATGTGGCTGAGATCGGTCGAGCAGGTTACCTTCTCTTAGGGTAATGCTCCATGGCGCTTTTGTATATCATTCGTTGAGATCGTGGTCGTATAAAGTATGTATGTCTGGTTGTACTTTGGTTATATCTGCTGATAGATGTTCTTTCTTCCGCCTTTGTAAGTTGTCTCCGAGTTGTAATCTCGTTGAGGTGTTATTTGATGGTATTGGTTTGATGGTTGGATTCACGCGCCAAGTTTGGTATTTAGTATTTTGGAGTTGCATATTATGTAAATTTTATATATATGGAATTATTGATTTCCGGGGCGTGACAGTTGGTATCAGAGCGCTGGGAATAGATTTTGAAAGGGATAAGAACTCTGATATGGAGTAGGTTCGGATACTCATATATTATGATTTTGGACGATTAGGAAAACTAAGCTTTCCTTGAGGACAATTAGTTGCATTTGTTATTGAGGAATTGTGGAACATGATCCTAGAGGATTCGAGAACGAATTTCTTTTAAAGGGAAAAGAATGTAATACCTCGAAAATTTATGAATTTCATTCTTGGGGTTTGGTCATTTGTTTTGATCGTTAGTTATCATTTAGTAAGAAATATTTTTGGTTTTATTTGGGTTTTATTTCTACAAGGTTATTGGACTACTTGAGAAATTATAGTTTGAGATGGTTTATATTAATATGAGATGTATGAATTGGCGACTGTATCAAGGATTCTTGAGATAGCCATTACTTCTTGTGTATAAATTGCATAATTGAGATAAGAATATAGTGATAGTATGATATTGATGTCGAGTGTTCCTACTCTTATGGTATACCAGGCATGGGACTGGTGATAATATTGTTGGTTTCATTGGGGTTAGTTGGTTTGAGAATCAAGAATGTGAGTCTTTGAAGACTTAGGCATATCTATCTCGTAAAGTGGACAATGTTTTGTGCTATATATGCATGTTTGTCCTCATTCTTTGATTTATGTTGAGGTGTATTCTCGAATACGGGACTATAGAATTTCTACCTGATACAGGAGAATCTAATAAATGAAAGTATATTGAGGAGTAGAGCAAAGGTGAAGAAAACAAATTTAATGAAGCCGAGTTTAAGATATTTCAGAACCAGATTTGTCAGTCAACTTCGTAGAATTAACTGTTCTGATCTAGAAGTTTCCAGAATGCGTGTAAACATTCGTTGGGTATAATCTATCAGCATAACAGTTTTAGCAACTTTTGTTTTTCTAGTTCATGTATTGTTCTTATTCATGCATTGTCTATGGATTGGAGGAGTGCTCCATTTAGCCTATCTAAACCCCATTGTGAGATAAATTCAGATTTTGGGATGTATTTGAGTCCTTGGTATTTGATAGAAGATGGTTTTTCTCTTCGGTTGCTCTTGGTGGGTTCCAAAGAGTGTTGGGTGTTTATTTCTTTTAAACGTTTCACTTGTGTTTCCTCGTTGTATTTTCCATGTTCCAGTATCACTATCGGTATATATAAGAAACCCGATAGAATTGTGGGCGATAATGCGCTAAAGGTTATAAGTTGATTTAGTTATGTTATCTATACGGGGTATTGGTGAAATAAGTGGTATGACCTAGCTTTCTGCATGTCGTGAATTTCTTGGTTGCCATCGGTAGATGGTGAAGATTCCTCTACTGATAAGTGTGACTTTGCTTAGAAGTAGAATGGGTATATTTTATAATAAGTACAATATGTCGTTTGATCGATTGGAACCTGAGTCATATGATGAGTTGAAATAGGTGTGAGTGAAGTGACTTAACATGAAAGTATGATTTTAAACGGGTTTAATTGAAATTATGATTAGTTGGCCATTTGACTGTTGGTTTTAAGTGAATGCATCTTCTGTGAGAAGTTATATTAATTTTTATGAAAGAAAAGTGTTACCGAGATTTGTGGGAAAACTCAAAGATGAGTATTTTCGGATATTTCATTTTGGTCATTGAGTTGTCGAGGTTTCAGACCAGTTCTCGTGTAGTTTCGAAAACTTGGTGAAATTGTGTTTAGTCACTTATTTATTTCAAATCGGAATAAAGTGATTTTTGAACCTAAATTGATCATCTTTTCGAGAGATTTCCGTTTGAGTGATTCTTTAAATTTAAATATGCGTGGAACAACCATCGAATTTCAGTTTCTGTGCTATTGAAGTATTTACAGATTTGGAAAATTAGTAAATTTCAAATGATCGTAAATTATTCATTTTAAATTGAAATTTGATGATTCAAGTGTCTAAATTGAATATATTTTCAAGACCTTTGCAGTGATCTCATTTTCATAAGATGATTTCCTTTATACTGTTCCCAAAATCCGAGTCTTGGTTCAGTCGAACCGTAGAGATATATTGAATAGTGTGAATCTTAGATATATCGTGAGAAATAAGTCCGAGCACGTATTAGAGTGAGAATTAATATCCATTGGGGAAAATCTATTGAAATTACTTGAAAGAAGCAATGGTTTGCAAGATATAGCAAGAGTTAGAGGATGTATTGTTTTGAAATGATTTATTTCAGATATTGATTGATCTTTACAAGTGGAAAGAATACTTAAACTGAGATCTGCATATTATTGGGATTTAATTGACTTTAGTAAGATTGATAAACGTGAGTTAGTCTTCGAATATTGAAATGATGAATTATGATAATTTTAGCATTGATATTGTTTTGTGGATTTGATTGTTATTACTGTTAAAAGTATGACCAGTGTTAATGTTTTCTTGGAAATATGCTAAGTTTCCCATTATATTAAAAATTGATAAATCCATTATCTATAGTGATGCTTCTAAATAGGGATTGAGGTATTTAACGATTCAAGGTAACAACGTGTGTGTATATGTTTCGATGATTAACTCTTGATAAATAGAACTATCTATGACTTGTGATTGATTGTGATTTTATTGAGATTACCCTAGCAGATTAGAGTTTTCTTTTGAGAACCAAGTTCGAAATGTTATGTTATTAGACTATCAATACTTGATAGATATATTTTCTTAGAAAAGATAAATATGAGATAAGGCAAGTGGGTGGAGAAATTCAAATATTATGACTGTATTGCGTTTTCTCACATAAGAAAGATGAGTGTATTAATGGAATTACTGAACATGTAAATGTGTACATCGTCTTGAGTACCGCTGAATGGAAAATGTTGAAAGATTTGACTTAGTGGAATGAAACACGTGTAGTGGAAATTTGATTAGAGGTACTTAAAGAGAGTCACGAGACCAAGTAAGTTACCATTCAAGTAGAAACAAAATATATTGGGATGAATTTGAGGAATCATATTTGATTGAATAGTTGATAACGATAAATTTTCGTGTATATAAATGAATTAGTGGGTAACAATAATTGGTAGGCCTATTCATTCCCTTATCTGTTCAGGCGGTAGTGTGATTGCATGGGATGCTTGTGGAGATGATATATGACAGAGACCATTATGGTGCATCTTGATCTTAATAGACCTTTCAGAGTGTTATGGATATTTAATCGAGTCTTGTTATAAAATTAGGAAATCCTTGGGACCAATATATATACTTATAAGGATATACTACGTGTGTATGGGGTTGATTCCAAATATTATTAGGATGATGGAAAAATAAAACTTATGGGTGTTGATGGATTTCATGAATACTCTTGGGCATGTTTTATTCAGTTAAGAATGAGAGTTTCGGAGTTTATGAAAGTGAGAAAACAAATGATTAGTGAAATTGATACCAATTAATAGAAATTAGATTTGGGATTTAAGTTGGATTTATGGAGACTATGTCCGAAATATTTAATAGGTCATTGATTGTGATTAGTACTTGCTATATGAGCATTGATATATATGTAGCCTCGATATGACTACGTGTTATAATAAGTGATAAGTGAATTCGCGGACGAATTCTTTTTAAGGGGGGTAGAATGTAACGACCCGAAACCCCGACACTATTTTTTTTAGTAATAAGTTGAGCATTTATGGGTGACGAACCGTCCCAATTTTATATAAATTTTACACTGAATATTATCTTATAACTTAATTTTGTCAGTTTGATTATTAAAAAAAAAAAAAAAAAGACTTATTTGATTCTAGTAAAATGTTGAATAAAAATATTTTAGTTGCAAAAAGATTTATTAGCTTGAGTAGAAGCTAAAATAGTTGAGTTAGTATTTGTGATTTATGGCAAGGGGTTTAAATGTTAAAGTCGAAACCTTGGGGTTTAAATGTAATTGGTTAATCTTGGAGGGGCCTAAGTGTAACATGGAAATTATATAAACCATTTTCTCCCTCTCTCTCTGCCGACACCCACACTTTCCCTTTTCTTTCTTTTTCTTTCTTTCTCTGCGAAGATTTCCCCTCTCTACTCCTTCTGTTCTACGAGGAGTTCATCCACTCTTTCTTCAATTACTCCTTAAATATTTCTCTGTTTCAAGATCCGACTTCACCAAAATGTTTGTGGCGTCGAGTAGATCAAGTCCAGCTATTCAGAAAAATATGTCATCGGTATTATTTTCGGTACTATTTTTGTAACAAGTAAGTTACTTACCCCTTTTCTTGTATATTAACGCTCATAATTATGATCTATGATGCTTGGGTTGTTAATTGTTGGTTTATTGGGAAGTTTGGAATTTATTTGTATTTTGGGTAATTTTAGGATAAATTGTTGTTGGGTTCCAATCGTGGTATAAATGGTTTGTTGTTGTTATGGAAAGCTTTTATAAGCTTAGAGGTCATTTTTAGACTTCATTATACAAATTAGATATTGTGAATTACAGGTGAAATCCGGGTTGGATGAGTAGTAATGGACCACAAGTACCATTTGTTAACTTTGATATCACTCTCTATATGTATTTTGGTTCTTGTCTGAAACTAGGTTTGAGTCAAAAATGTTGTGTTTGAGTGTTAGGACGAAAGGAGTGAAATCCTGGTAGTTCGATGATGTTGTGCGGCCGCCCAAATTTGGGTGTGCGGCCGCACAATCTTCTGAAAGATTTTGTTCTTGAAAAATATCAAAGTGTGCGACCGTACAAGTGATGTTGGGCGACCGCACAGGTGCCCTGTACTCTGATGATTTCTAAAATCAATGTTTTTAGGTTCCGACTTGGTCTAGAACCTAGGGGTTGACCTCGAATAGCTAGATAAGCGTATTGTGAGCTAAGTAGCTCCTAAGAGTGGCCAATAATGGGTGTGTTTAATGTGTATTATCTTAGGAATGTACCTAGGAGTACGGATTCAAATTGTGAATGGAATAGTTAACAATTATTTAACTATGATGATTGTATTGAGATTATTTTAGACACTTAATGTGCTAAATGCGTACCTGTGAATGTGCAATGATTACATGCCACATTATTAAAGAAAAAGGGCTAGTCCACTACTTTTGGATTTGCCCCAAGTTGAAATTTGTTTCCCGTATTTCAAATCAAGTAAATACTACTTGTGTGAATTTTATGTGAGTCCAGCTGGTTTACTTGTCGGGGGTGTATAGGTTTGCGCATATTGTGAGAGCTGGGGCTAAGCAATAAATGTAGGCCTATGCATCTGTGGCCGTTGCTCTTACTTTTGGCCAAAGTAAGGGTCTTGCTTCCCTAATTATTGGAGCAATCATGCACAATAGTTAGATAGCTTTTATTTGTTCTTGGGTTGGGGCACTGGGTAACAGGTCTCCACCAATATTGTGAAGCTACATCAAACATGAGAGCTGACTTCAACGACTGCAACATCGTCAGTTATGGTATATGAATGGGTTGGAGGAATAAGGTGCAAGAAATATCTTTTGTAATGTGTGCTTCCGCTTTATATGTTGCATAATGGGTTGGTATAACTACCCGTGTTGTATGCTACTTGATGATACGTGATCCGTGATGTTATTTCTTGTTCATACTTACATGTATGCATATCATGTAGTTAATGTAGTAACTTACTGAGATTTATCTCACCCCGTTTCTTTTTATCTTTGTTTCCTTAACCCCCCAGGAAGCAAGTGATAGTACGTTGTGAGATCGCATGTGGCTGAGATCGGTCGAGCAGGTTACCTTCTCTTAGGGTAATGCTCCATGGCGCTTTTGTATATCATTCGTTGAGATCGTGGTCGTATAAAGTATGTATGTCTGGTTGTACTTTGGTTATATCTGCTGATAGATGTTCTTTCTTCCGCCTTTGTAAGTTGTCTCCGAGTTGTAATCTCGTTGAGGTGTTATTTGATGGTATTGGTTTGATGGTTGGATTCACGCGCCAAGTTTGGTATTTAGTATTTTGGAGTTGCATATTATGTAAATTTTATATATATGGAATTATTGATTTCCGGGGCGTGACACATTCACTCATTGCAAAATGAGTAAAGGGCAATAAGTGGAACCCCACATGCTTAAGATAAAGGCTACGTAGAGCATCTTGAGAAACTTGGTTGTCCAATTGGATTGGAGCAAGCCACGGATCTCATTCTTGATTCATTGTTCAAATGTTATGATCACTTAGTGATGAAATATAACATGCTTGGAATGAATAAGAATCTCTCCGAGTTGCATGATATGCTGAAAAACTGCGGAGATGAAGATAATGGAGAATGGATTCTCCAATGCTCATGGTTCATGATGGAAAAGGAGGCCAAATGCCAAAGGAAAGGTAAGACTGATTTGTCAAACATAAAGGAAACAATTATGGTTAAAATAATAACTCTAATTGATGCAATTTGATAAAATGGCAATTGGATTGACCATTTAGGATTGTAGTCAAAATTCTGGATGATCAATAAAAGAAATGGTAGTGGGACTACCGCTTGGAAATATTTATGTTATAAATTAATCTTTCTAAATTTAATTATTGGGTATTGGATGCCAGAATAATTAGTAAATTGAAAGACTACTTTTAGTAACGGTTGATCTATGAGTGGTAATGATGCAAGAGTTGCAACATTATTCATAGAACACTTGTAAAGTGGCTTTACTAATGAAGTAGGAAATATTATTTTGTTATAAGATAATGAAGGATATTCATTTCTTATTTGGAATAAGAAAGGTGCTTTATTTATTATGATTTACTTCATTGTGTTATCATATAAATAAATTTTATATCCTAAATCTTGAAGAACGAAATAATAACTGAGACTATAACATAAATAATTAAAATTCTTTATGCATTATTGTTTTGATCAAATAAATGAGAAATGCATATCTAAAATTCCATGGGACGGAGTTTTAAGTCATATGATTTGGAATCACATGATTTATGCAAATCTTATTTACTTGGATCAAGACATCTTTTACTATGATTGGTAAAAAGGCTAATGTCTTAATTGACCTAATACATTTCGATGTGTATAGTGCATTAAGAAGAAATGCTAAAAGAGAATTTTGGTTATACTTGGTAAAACTATTCAAAAATTATGATTGGATCATGATGATGAATAATTAAACCAAGAATTTGACAGTCATCAAAAAGTTGTGAAATGGTTTCACCAATTAACTTCACTAAGAACATCATTCTAAATGATATGTCTGCGTGGAAGTATAAGAACCTTATTGGATATGGTTCATAAGATGATAAAATCAAAAAATTGATCTTCCATTATTTGTTTTGGGGTTATGTATTATAAACTGGTATAACTACACTAATTTGAGTTCCATCAAAAAGGTTAAATGATGAAAGAAAAACTCGGTTTGTCTTTAGTAAAGATTTAAGATGGTGAGACCTTTTGGAAAGGAGCTGTCTGGGACACACTCACACTTAAATCTAATAAATATATTTTCATGGGATATCCTAAGGAAACCTGAGGATAATGTTTTACTTATAAGAAACAAATGGTTTGTTACTTATGATGGTACTTTTCTTGATAAGTCATTTATCTCTAAAAGAATCAGTGGGAGTAAAACATATCTCGAATGGTTCGAGACCCAGAAAATAGTATTTAACCTATGATGGAAGTTGAACAAGTTTTCACAAGGGGTTGTGAAAATCCGTTCAAGATATACAAGTACTTGCACACATGATAAAATACAATCTATTAGAAGAAATATTGGATATTTTGAGATAGAAAGTATTGAGGTAAAGTTCATTTAGAATGAAGTATTTACCACCTATCAAAGATGCAATATCAACTCCACATTTAGATTAATGGCTTGGAGTCATAAAATCTAAAAGGCAATTCATGTATAATAATCAAGTTTGGAACTTGATCATTCTAACCTAAAGTGTAAAAACCAAAGGAGATGAATGACTTTTCTTGGAGAAAAATGTTACATGGGTAGCAAGAAACTTATTAAAATTTTCATAGTCACATGTTCATATTTGGAATATGAAATTTGACAAAATGATGTCAAAACAAGCCTTCCTCAACGGGAACTCACTTAAGGATGTATTGGATACAACCTAAAGGTTTTGATAGTCAAGAAAATTCTAAAAGGTATGAAAGTTGCGAAGATTCATTGGATGGATTGAAGCAAGCTTTTGGGAGTTGGAATCTCCGTTTTGATAAGTCATAGAGCTTGGCTTGATCAAGAACGAAGATGAATCTTGTATATACAAGAAGATTAGTGGGAGCATGGTGCTATTCCTTATCTAATATGTGGATGACATATTGCTCATTGGAAACAACATTCCTACACTTTAATCTATAAAGATTTGGTTAAGAAAGTGTTTCGCAATGAAGAATATAGATGAAGCCGCATAAGTCATTGGCATTAAGATCTATAGAGATAGATCAAGGAAGCTAAATGGTTTAAAGCCAATGTACATACATTGACAAAGTCATAAGAAGATTCCGCAAGGAAAATTCTAAGAGAGGACATTTGTCAATGTTACATGGATTTCCTCTAAGCAAGACTCAATGTCCTAAAGACAAAAGATGAGCATGAGAAAATGAATGAGATGTCATTTGCTTCGGCAATTGGATCCATGATGCCATGATAAGTACTAAGCCGGATATATCTAATGCTTGGAGCATAACGAGTAGATATCAATCCGACACCGGTGAGATTCACTGGATGGCTATGAGAGCGAGTCTTAAAGTACTTTAGAAGGACTAAAGATTCGTTTATGATCTATGGAGGTATGGAAAATGATCTCGGATGCATGCTTCCAAACCAACAAAGATGATAATAGATCGCAATCAGTTTTTTTTTTGTGCATATGTCAAATAGTGGAACTGTAAGTTGGAATGGTTCCAAGCAGAGTACAGTCACTAATTCTGCGACTAAATCTAAGTATATAGCCGCATTGGATGCTGCAAAGGAAGCTGTTTGGATTAAGAAGTTCATTGGTGAACTTGAGATGGTTCCTAGTATTGCTAAAACCAATAGACCTTGTTAGTAATAATAGTGGTGCTATTGATCAAGCAAAGGAACCAAGAGCACATCCTAAATCCAAACACATACTTAGGCGTTTTCTTATCGTTCGAGAAATCGTTGATAAGGGAGACATAAATATATGCAAAGTACCAAGTAATGATAACGTTGCGGACACGCTAACAAAGGAACTTCCACAAGCCAACATGATGGTCATGTTGGGTCCATGGGTATTGGATACCTAGGGAATTGGGCCTAGGGCAAGTGGGAGATTGTTGGTTTTGGTGCCCTAGGCACGTTTGTTAAACGTTGTATAAGTTATCATTTTATTCATAATAATAAAGAGATAATAAGATTATTATTATGGCTCGTGTTTGCTTATAATAATCTCCGTCCCTAGAGCTTGTTAAGCACTAGTATAAAGGCTAAATGATCATGGGATGATCATGTTAGATTTATGGGTACTTGTTTGGAACAAGGTACTGGACATGACCCGCGGTATGAGATTTATGTCATGGTCGATGTCATATATAAATCTCATATTAGTTATGTCATTTGAATCCTTAGACATGAAGTTATTATAGTCTTCCACTTGATGAAGATTATGTTTGACATATTCAAACGCTGCCTTAACACGGTAGTTATAAAGTGTATGATTGGCATGATTGGATTCACGTAGGGAAGAATAATAAGCTAAATGGATTTGTCCCTCTTCGGAGAGATGTCAAGCTTGGGCCCCTCGAAGGAATGATGTTGGTGAAATGTTTGGCCAAACTCAAATGGATTGATTGGATCAATATCATTTGGATTATCAACATATTCGGAATCGAGAAAGTATTGAACAATACAAGTTGACTTGTTGACCATGACTTGTGTTCAATGACATCGTGGACAAAGGGATTGTGACATGTTCTAAAAGGAATGCGAACCTGTATCTAGTTACACTATTTGGGTAGGTATGACGGTTTGCTAGAACCTAATCATATCTTATGGGTTCATGTTTGGGTTCATTGCCAACTTAGTGTAATCCTAGAGGGTCACACACAAATAGAACGAATCGTAAAGGACTAAATGGGAATTATGGAAAAATATCAGTGTTTGGCTCTGGCACGGTCGTGCGCCTTAAAATGGCACGGTCGTGCCATAAATCCAAACCAAGGCAAACTTGTCGACATGATTGGCACGACCGTGCCAAATTACCAAGCACGACCGTGCCGAAAATGGGCGGCTGGGGAATTCGCGCGGACTAGATGGCAAGACCGTGCCAGATTGTAGGGCACGACCGTGCCAGTCAAGTCGGCCAGAATTCCTTGTTGCCTAATTTGGTGACGGGATTTAGGTTTCCTAAGTCCTTAAGGGTTAAGGATTAGGACCTATTTAAGGATCCTTTCAGCAGTCATTAAGCACATGATTATGTGTGCCTCCAAAGGGTTTTAGGATGTTATTTTCTTGTTCTAAGATCCCAAAAGTGAAGAACAAGAATATTCATAATTCCATATAGTTCTTACAATTGTGAAAGCGTGTTTCATAATTTGGTCTAGCAACCAAGATCAAGTGTTCTTGATATTCGTTCGTGGTGTGGATACCGCTAGAGGGCGAAACTTATCATCTTCATAGTTCGTGATTCTTGCTTTGTTCGTGATCAAGATTTCAAGCCTCCATCGAATTCAAGGTTGCAAAATCAAAGGCATCAAGGGTTAGTATTCTAGTATTCATTATGTTGTATTTGACTTAATCATATGAATGGATCTATGGGCTTTGGGTTTCATAAATTTTAAATGCTTAATTCCGCTGCGCATGTTACTTCGAAACCCAACAGGGAGGCACGGGCCAGAAAGGGGAAAGGGGCTAAGGATGAACAGTGGCAGCTTAAGAGTAACCCCGGTGGCGGCCCGGAGGAGGTTGATTTGTTATACGGGTTTGGTCATCACCGAGCCCGTAAGATATGGGAGAACGCCACTTGTGAGCCGGTGTTGAAGCGCCAAACGAGGCAGCAGATTCTAGATAAGTAAGTATATGATTTGTTTATTAAATAGCTTTATTATTTGTTGTTATTGTTTTAAACCTCCTCTGTTCCAGAAAAACAGTCCCATTTTGACTTTTTGTTAAAAAAAAATCAAAATGGGACTGTTTTTATGAAACAGATGGAGTATTAATTATAATGTTTTGTTTGGAATCAACAGGTTCTCGCCTGCTTCTTTACCGGAGGATGATAGAGCTTGGTGGGCTCGTGTTCAGGGTACCGGCCTCCATTACCTACATGATGCTACCATTCGCCGGCCTAGCATGGCGCTCCTAACGGCGTTTGTGGAACGGTGGTCTCCCGAGACTAATACCTTCCACATGCCGTGGGGGGAGAGATGACGATCACTATGCATGACGTCACTCATATCCTAGGTATATTCTTGTTTGTTGTCTATTTTTTATCAATTTCATAAATTTTATCAATTTCATAAATTTTATCAATTTTATTAATTATTTCATTTTCAATTTGTAGGTATCAGCTGTTCAGGTGGCCCTGTTACGAAGGCGGTTCCAGAGCCTAACGTAGCCGGTATTAGGGCACGCCTTGATACATGTCGGAAGGGCACGACGTACTCTTTAGATGGCCTCCGCCGGTCCTTTGAGACCCCTTCCGACATGACTGACGATGAGCGCGCTTCCACGTACATCATGTTCCTCCTCGGCTCCACGCTGTTCGTGGACAAGACTCAGGATAAGATGCCCTCAGAATACCTTTCATTGTGCGTGGATATTGACAGAGTGGGGGCTCTATCCTGGGGGACAGCTGCGTTGGTATATCTATACCGGGAGTTGGGGAAGGCATCTAGATATGGATGCAAGCAGATCGGTGGTTGTTTGAGTCTTTTAGAGGTAATATTTAACAATCATTTAATAATTACAATATGTATTTATGGTTATAACATTGTTAACTTATTTATTTCATACATTTGCAGGCCTGGATATACGAGTACTTTCCGTTTTTCCGGAGAGATATTGACCCGTTATGGACGGAGGGCCAGCCGAGGGCTCGTAGATGGGTACGTACTGATACGGCCGGAAGGGATATGCCCCATCTATTGAAGTTCCGGTATACCCTGGACACGATGACGGTTGATAGGGTGAGTTAGTTATATTTAATGTTTTACAAATTGTTATAATTTATTATTTCTGTTGACGGTGTCTAACAAATTCATTTTTAGGTTTGTTGGACTCCCTACGGTACCACCCCAGAGGCGCTTTTGCCGGTCTCATACTTCCGTGGGGTTATACGCTTCCAGGATATCACGGAAGCGTATATGCCTGACCGTGTTACACGGCAGTTTGGGATCCAGCAGAAAATCCCCAGAGACCCCATATCTTGCGGCCGAGATTGTTCATTGATGGCTGGTCAAAAGGGGTACAAGAAGTCTTATGGAACGCGTGATGATATATGGGAGGATTGGTTAGAGGACGGCTTGGGGGTTTTCGATCCAGTGCGTAGATGGGGGCCGTCCGTGAGCGCATCTGATCCTATTACTTCCACGTATATGCAGTGGTTCCTGGCTAGGACTCATGTTCGGATTACTAATCCGATTCATGATGGCCTAGTTAACGTTCCACCTCCGCCTAGGGTTGTAGAGGCTCGAGATAGACTGCTTGCGATGCTCACGGATGACAGGATACCCGCGGATGTCATAGATGAGATTAGACGGGTGCACGAGCTATTAGGAGGTCCCCATTAGGTTTATGTTTTAAATTTCTGGTTTGTAAGACATGTATTTCATACATTTGGTAGTTTGACACTTTGGGATACATTGATTGATTTTAAATTTCTGGTTTGTAAACTTTTGATGTTTGACACTTTGGGATATGTTTCAGTTTAAATTTCTGGTTTGTAAACTTTTGATGTTTGACACTTTGGGATATGTTTCAGTTTAAATTTCTGGTTTGTAATTCTGTGATGTTTGACACTTTGGGATATGTTTCAGTTTAAGTGTCTGTTTTTTTTTCAGTACAGAGACCATGTCGTGTGCTTATACACGAGATGGTGTGACTCATCTCGTATATATACACACGACATGTTTTCTTTCCTCTCGTATGAACACACACGAGATACATTACTGGGTAATTAGTGTATTTCGTGTAATGTTCATACGACATAAATGAAACAAGTCGTGTATATTTATACGAGTTATGATATACCATCTCGTGTATAAGCACACGAGATGGTCTCTGTACTGAAAAAAAAAAAACAGACACTGAAACAAACAAACTGATGTATCCATACATCAAAACTATAATTTAAGTACTACATCAAGTGATCCAATTTTAATATACTATATCCGTCCCAAAAAACAGTCATACAAAAACCAAGTATGCATAATTCAAAAATTAATACACTATACACTATGGCCTATTTCCTGCAATTCGTGCTTCGTTCGCCGTAATTGAGAGTCGGTTGAATGTTTCTATCCGAGTTCTGTATGGCATGAACAGGTTACTTGCGCTTGGATCACGTCGATCCTCCCAATATAGTGCTAATGATGGTATGGGGTAATCACTATCGGACATGTGCAGCTGCAAAAGTAATTAAATAGTCAAATATAACAAATTTAAAAAAGATATTTAAATATAACGAATGTAAACAAGATAGTTAAATATAACGAATTGAAGTATCATACCAATATAAAATGGTTTCCCACATGTCCCAACACAAGTGTGTCTATGGGTGGTCCTGTTCCTTGTGGTACAGTCACTGGTAGACATGTGAAGCCAGCGGTTTGCGAGTACGAGACAAACACCACATTATACACCGTGGCAATGATGTGCCCTATCTCTGGGAGTGTCAACCAATAATATTCCGAACAAGGTGAGGTATAGTGAGCAATGCGACTATAGAGCTCGTCCATATCTCTCCAAGGCATAACTCTCTCATAAAGCGCGCGGCGATGAAGCAGCTCCTTGGCACAATCTGAGCGCACTCTTTGCCACATCTCCTCAGTTCTGTATATTTGCGCTGCTACTGCTCTATATCCACAATTTCCATCACCCATCACATCTGTGAAGCCATCAATAAATGGGACAATGATAGGTGTAATCAACATCCTATACCCAGAAGTATGTAGTTCATTGACTTGTCCATTTCCACGACCCCGTCCCCGTCCCCGTCCCCGACCTCGACCTCTACCTCTCCCACGACCTGAACCAGCTAGTGGTGGAAGAGATGTAGGAGTAGTAGGGCTAGATGGTGTAGTGTTTGAAGCTGATTCCGGATTGGGTGACTCCCGCGACCTCAAACCTGATTGGGTTGATGCAATAAATAAAGATCTAGACCTGCTGCTAGTGGAGGGTGGTGTAGTGGGGACTCCAAAATGTCTGTCGGTACGCTCCCAATCTGACAGTACTCTACAACTGGTGGTCCGGGGTTTATTTGCCTTTGAAATATGATCCGGCTCATAAGCATCTCCGGTTTGTGGATGTAGCCCTTCATTTATCGTTTGGAATAACCTTCTCTTTACCGGTGCAGGTGCGTTCTGCAGTTCATTCAACACAGCTTCAAAATCAGGCCCAGTTGGACAGTATTCTAGTTCAATGTCCAACTTCTTCCAGAAAGCATGAATCGAGGACAACTCTATCCGGCCCCCAGACTTTTGTATGCATGCAATCTCGTGACTACATGGAAGTCCATGTGTTCGCCTCAAGTAACACCCACAAACTGAAGCATCCATAACATTACCCCCACAACGACTCCGCTCTTCTTTGATGATGTCCAAGGCTGCCTTTGACACTCGCCCCAATATGTCGTGATACAGATCACATGTCTTCATATCATTTGGAATTCTGCTCTTTGATTGCTCCATAGTAGCTTTGATTGTTGTTATTTGGATTTCCATAATCTCATGAGCCTTTTTGAACAATGTGTCAAAAGTAGAAGAAGCACTCCCCAAGGCCTTCTTCAACCTGTTATGCTCACTCTCAGCCCTGTTCGTGGTGTGGGTTCCGAAGTGTAGTAACTGATCTGTGTGCATGGACAAAATACTCGTAGAGTATGGACCAATCCATGTCTCCCGGAGGTAGGTCAATAAATCAGGATAAGAGCTGTAATGATCGCAAAACAATTGCCAACGGGTGTCCCACTCTGAGCGAGTAGCGGCTGATATTGCATAATTGAATCTCTTCATGAATGATAGTGCGAACTCCGGGCTACTAGTTTTACCCAACGCCCTCTTTCTAACATTGACTTCGATATGCCTTCGACACAAATGGTGTGCGGTCTCGGGAAATACCATTTGGACAGCATTAATGAAAGCCAAGTCACGATCAGTTAAGAAAACTGTTGGCATGGGACAATGATAGGTGTAATCATAACACCAAATATAACTTTAAGAACTTACTTCATTGCAGCTTGGAATTTGATTTTGATGTGGAGAATTTGGTGGCAAACCTTCTTCTTCAAAAATAAAATCCACAAGATCAAGATTAATGTGATCATAAAGACTAGAGAATGTTGTGGAGAATCCATAATATGGTGTTAGATAATGATAATAATGTGTATAGATTGATGGGTGTTAAGAATGGTTGTTGTGAAAGTGTATATCAATGGTGCTGCATGGGTGTTAACCAACCGGCGGTCTGTAATGCGTGTTAATGGCCGTTACAGGTAGGGTTTATGGGGGTTTAAGTGTTCTGTTCTGGGTGTATCTCGTGTGATTAAACACGAGATAATATGGTACAAGTCGTATAAATTACATACGAAATGTTTTTTTTTGGGGTAATAATCTCGTATGAACAATACACGAGATATAATCTATCAAGTCGTGTAGTGTTCATACGAGATGTTCAAACATAGGTCGTGTATTCACACACGAAACAACTTATGAAAAAGAGAAATTTAATTATAAATAAATGTGGTAGGTTATATTATATTGTATGATGTTGGTTCATTCATATATGTAATCATTGTTTGTTTTCCACATTATTATAACAATAAACATATAATCTTGATTAACAAATACAATAATTTCAAATATATAATCTTGAGCGAGTGGCATTCCTCTAATGTACAACTTGTCATTAACCTCGTTTGGCAAATCATCGAAACAACTTAACTCGTTATATAACATGTTTAATTAACTCATTATATATAATCTTGATTAGAAATATAACACCATAATTCATTAATTTAACCTAGTATATGCACATCATAACACGTCTGTTAGTTGATAAATAAAGTGGTATCACTTTTAACTAATAAATGTGATAGGTTATTTATGATATTGTATGATGAATTATAACATGTTTAATTACCTCTTTAAATATAATCTTGATTAGAAATATAACACCACAATCATTTGTTTGGGGTTTATAAATAAAGTGGTATCACTTAAATGTGATAGGTTATATGATATTGTATGATCCAATATGACATTTATTACTTGTCATGTCTAAGTGTACAAATTTTGCTCAATTAACAACACAATTTAATAATTTATCATAGCATATGCGTATCATTAACATCGTGTTGCAAATCATCGAAGAACACCTTCATTTTGATATGTCGTATGGATATACACGAGATTATGATATCATATCGTGTGGTTTTGTACGACCTTAATGACATAGTAAATTTAAATTTCGTATAAGTTCATACGACTTAATATTTTACACAATTGGTCTATGTCGTGTAAAAGTACACGACATGAAGGCTTCCTGTCGTCCTTTCGCACACGACACGCGAAGGGTAGTTTTGCCATTATTGGTGCCTTGTATGTAATATGCCTTGTATATAGAATTTACCATGAAATTATTACAACTAGTAGGTAACCGAATAGGTAAGCGTGCTTTATACGGGAATCTATTCCGTTAATATTTTTGTATTTTTAATTTTTTGATGTTTTCAATTGAAAAACTAACATAATAATTTTATTTGAAAATATATGTATATTTTAAATTAATCAAAATATTTTCATAACTTTGGTTGTACATAGTTGTAATAAATATGTTTTATAATTAATTTAGAAGTATATTTAAGTTTGTTGTATGAATATTTAAAAAAACATATATATTAACTATTATGATTAAATAATATAATTAATAGTAATAGTTAATATATATTATAACAATTATGATTAATTAATACTATTAATAATAATAATAAACTTATATAGTAACTATTATAGTTAACAATTATATTTAACTAATACTATTAATAGTATTAGTTAGTTATAATGGTTAAATATCACTCTCTCCGTCCCGGAGTAAGAGTCTTACCTCCTATTTGCACGGAGATTAAGAAATGATGGAAGTAAAATAAGTGTTGTGAGTGTAAAAGTAAATTAGGAGAGAAAATGAATGGGAGGAAATAATAAGTTGATCTAATGACTACAGTTATTGAGATTGGTATTATTGGGATTTTTGTTGCAGATTAGTCAAGGAATCTCATGAATTTGGTTGGTGGTGGCGGCTAATTTCTTGTGGTGGTGGTAGTGGTGGTTATTAAATGGTGGGGATGGTGGGGTTAGAGGAGAGAGTAATTGGTACTTCAATAATAGCGAATTGATATTTATGCCCTTCTTTTTTTTTTAAACAAAGAGAAATGATAAAACAAATCTTTACATGATAGGTACATGACTGATTTCTGTTAAATATTTAGTGTCGTTAGGTGTCAAGGTGGAAAGTGAGATGAAAGGTTAATTAAAGTGTATAGTGGGATTTTGGATAGTTTAGAGGATAAAGAGTAATTCAGGAAGTTTTACAAAGAGGAATTGTGTAATATCCCAAAATTAAGCACGACAACCGGGGAAAAAAATATATATATACAGTATATATATATATAGAAAATAGATGGGACGGATGGATTTATCAGTTCAAATAGTTTGGTGGAACTAATGTGGGACCCATTATTTGACTACATAATTGACAACAAGTAAGTGTTTACGTGGCTTTGCATGGTAGTAGGAGGATGTGTTATAACTTGATTTGGTGACTCATCTTAGGAGATAATGAGTATAAATAGTTAGCATGCTTTAGCTTTGTGAGTGACCAAGAAATGGTACTGGTAGCCAAGAGCAGAGAGAGCTTGATATGTATTTTAAGTTGATTTTATTGTTTGATTAGAAGTTCGACCCCAATTAATTATTTGGTGTTCCGATTTTAGTTATTTGATGTAAGGGAGATTACGCAGTATTGCTTTTCTTTTTTCCCGTATTATCGTAGTACTCTATTTTATTGATACGTGTATCATTTGTTCGGTCCAATTGATAATTGCTTTGATATTAAATTTTGTCCGTAAATACTACAGTTATTCTGTTAGCATGCTATATGTGTTATTGTGCTCAAATATGAGATTTGTTATATGGAATAATTTTGATGTAGCTAATTATGTGACGGTCGCAGTGGACTCGGTTATTGTGTTGGGTCCGGCTCCATGAGGGCGACCAACAATTCGGTTATTATTGTTATCCCACTGGACCTGATCATAATTAGTGCATCGAACTGTGAAATATGATCGATTGATGTTCGGTTTGTTAAATCTTAGTCTTATTGGCATGTCCATATTTATAATTTCATAGACAATGTTATTTGATATATTGTGTTTCATTGGCCTCTGTGATATTGGGTATCCCCTTTCTTACTAAGCCCCCCCCCCCCAGCTCACCCCCCTCCAGTTTGACCTTGTGCAGTTTGACCGTTGATCGAGATCCGAGACAACGGGAGATTTGATTCGGAGTAGTTTATAGAGCATTAAGAATTATTAGTGAAGCTTTGTATAGTACTTTGGAAATGTAAATTGTACTATTTTGACATTTATGGAAATAGAATTTTCCGTGGTGTTACAAATTGTTTTCTTCGTTTGTGTTATTTTGTCTTAAAACGACAAATAAAAAAGAACGAAGGGAGTATCCTACAAGTAAATTACAAATAAGTAAAACGCATTCTTTCAAAAAGTTCACAAGTCAAATACAGGATAATATTACCCTTTTTGGAAAGATAGTCTTATTTTTTAAATTTTATGATCAACGTGAATGAACTTTGACTAAATATTTATCTTTACAAATAGACTTCATAATTATTTTAGTTGAAAAATGGATAAAATAAATGTTTTCATCTTCTAATGATGAACTGATTCATAATTCCAATGCCCGAAACCCTTAAAATTCCATTGATTTCAATTGAGGGATTGACCAAGTGTGCGCACTGCACCAACAGTCTTCACACCAACCACCCATAAAAAAAAAAAAAAAAAAAAATAAATAAAAGGTTCTTAGAAATGACACTTTTTAATGATTTATCTTTACTTGTGTGTGTACCTTCACACCAACTAACATTTCGTTAATTTTTACACCAGTTTGCAACAAAATGTCAAACTTAGGAGCCGGGTTGCGAAATTTACAATTTTGAGAACCGAATTGCAAAGATAATACAAACCCAGGTAACCGAATTGCAATTTGCCCATATTTCAATAGTACTGAACCAATGAAAACCCTATAATGGCTTTTTCATGAAGATCAAATACATCAAAGTCAAAAACCACAATCCTGCCTCCACAAGCAGTTTGATCATATTAATAGCTACAATCATACAAAGTCAAGACTTAAAACATTACTCATAGAAAATAAAAGTCAATCTGACCCCTGACCTATTCCGAAAAATCTAACCAACAAAAAGAAGAGATAACGGGACGGACACTTTATTTGTTCATAATCAAAATTTTCGGAAAAGGGTACTTGAGTAAAATGAGCGTTTTCACTACCTTCAGTGCTTGGTATCCCTTGGGATGTCAAGGTCTTTAAATACTGGGCTGTCAACTCCAACTCCCATTGCATTGAGGCCATTGTCAACGTACAAGACAGTTCCGGTGATTGCTGAAGCCAATGGTGAGGCCAGAAAAGCGGCAGCGTTTCCCACCTCCTCTGTTAAATGAATTGTATCGGGTCAGTGTTTAATAAGTAACATGCATGAAATAAGGCTGGAAATGGTAACAAGAAATTGATCGCGTATTGGGGGCAAGATGGGTATTTTTAGTGTTTTAGCTTTTTTTGGTTTCATTCGTAAGATCTCATGAATTATTCTTCCATCCAGTGGTGAAGCCAGGATTTTAATAGTAGAGGGTCAAAATTATGTTATACTCCCTCCGTCTCAGTTTAAGGTTCTTACTTTTTTTTTTGGTCTATCCGAGATTAAGGTTCTTAGTTGCTTTATTGCTTAAAATGGACAATGGGACCCTCTTGTCATTCTCACAACAAAACTCAATCCACTTTCTCTCTCCTACTTTACTTTTCATACTCACAACATTTACTTTTTCTTAATTCCCGTGCAAACTAATAACCTTAAACTGAGATGGAGGGAGTAGTAGTATTTTCTAACTAAATAGGGGGGGGGGGGGGGGTTGTCAAATTAGATAAGATTGTTGTTTTTAGGGTTAAAAATGTTATTTTCCTAGACTTGAAAGTGGTAAAAAATGACATACTTCATCCATCCTATAACAATGTGCATATTTTCGGTAGTTATTGTGAGTATAAAAAGTGAGGTATCAGAGAGAAAAGAGGGGTAGAGGATAGTAGTGGATAGTTGATGCGAGTTTGACAAGTGAGTCTCATTAAATAAACAAACATATAAAATTTCCATTTTGAGAAAGTGGGACTAATCATAGGGATGCCCAAAAGGAAAGTTTGTGCACATTGTTATGGGACGGAGGGAGTAGTTCCAAAATTAAGGGGGTTGATTGACAAGCATGTGCCCGAAGTGAACAAATAGCAGAAGTGAATGCCATTCCCTTTTCTATTTGCAGCATTTAGAAAATGATACAAGAGAATAGTGCAAACTAAGCAATGTAGTTAGAAGTGTGCACTGAGAATATATACATACTACGAATAATATTAACATTTTTTTTCTTCTTTTCTTGGGTTGGGGAGGGAGGGGGTGGTACACTCTTTGGTTTTTATAAGTATTTTTTTTTTTTAGTATAAAGGCGACCCAAGAACTCCCCTATAACCTCCTACCACCACGTAAAATTTGAAAATGGACAGCACATAAAAAAGGAGGGAAAAGGCCAAGAGAATGATAAGCAAACAAGTCCAAGGGTATTAAATACCCAAATAAATAGTTAATCATTAAGCAAAAATTATGGAGCAAGTCCAGAAAAATGACAACTCACCTGCAGATAATTCTTTCTGTAACGGTGCATTCTCCGACGAATAATCGATCATCATATCGATAAAACCAATAGCTTTTGCAGCACGACTTCTCAATGGACCTGATATATTAGTGAAAATAGAAAGGCATAAGTAGAACGTTGCAAAAAAGAGATTCATGTGACATAATAAATGAAAATGATCATATGACTAGAAATATACTCCCTCTGTCCCAGCACAAGTAGGACTAGAGGAGTGGGCACAATAATTAAGAGAGTAGAGAATGTGTGGTAGAAAATGAAGAGAGAGAATGAGTGGGGTAAATAGTAGTGTTGGTTGAATAAAATAAGTGGTGGAAAATGAAGAGAGAGAATGAGTGGGGTTAAATGGTGGGGTTGGTTGAATATAAATATATTAAAATATTTCCATTTTGGGCAGTCTCAATTGTTTTGGGACGGCCTAAAAGGGAAAGAAGTCCTACTTGTGGTGGGACGGAGGGAGTATATATATATTAATATAATCTTCTCAAAGCTACCAAAACTTTAAATTTGCAATACCTGCAGATATTGTGTTGACTCTGATTCTGTGCTTTCGTCCAGCTTCAAAAGCAAGCACCTGAATCACGCAACAAATATGATGAATAATTCTCCATAGTCAATACTACTAGTCAGTAATCAATGGAAGATAAACGTCCCAGGTAGGAAAAAAAATACTCCATGCGTTCCATGTTTATAGCCCACTATTCCTTTTTCAGACGTTCCATTTTAAGAGTCCACTTTATGAAATTATGTTATAAATAATTTTTCACATTCTCAAATGTTGTTATGTCATAGGATATGATAGTTTCTTGCATTTATAGAAAAAAAAAATACAATTTTGTTCAAATTATATGGAAAAACAAATGCATAAATGTACAAAATTAGCAAGTCAAACTTTCAAATTGTGGACTCTGGATATGAAACGTAGGAGGTATTATAGAAGAACAGCTAACCTTTGTATCACTCTCCAAAGCAGCCTTGGCCGAACTCATGCCTCCACCATATCTGCTCATAAAGAAGGTATTGTTAATGGAAAATGTCTTACCATCAGCGTCCCAAAATGAATGTTCACAAAATTGCAAATTTATTCTTGAACTAAAGCAAATTTGAATCATTCTGGACATTCATTTTGGGACGGAGGGAGCACAAGTTTAGGTCCAATTAGGAGTGCTAATGAAAGGAACATTTACCCTGGTATGATCCTTTCCGAAGCAATGTATGTAAGAGAAATTGATGAACCACCTGTTATGCAATGTGAAAGCTCAGTTTCCGAAGAAAAGATTTGTGCTTTTAAAGTAGAATTGAAAAATGTGTTGAAATATTAAAGAGAAATGTGCCTGGGTTCATTATTGGAACAAAATGCTTCAGTAGAGAAACAAAGGAGTAGCTAGATGCAGAGATGGCTGCAAGATATCCGTATCTTGATGTTCCCAAGAGAGGTTTGCTAACCTGCATGCCATGTTCAGCTCTTAGTTTCGTGAAGATGATAAACCAACAATATAGACACACACACACACACACACACACACACAACACACACACACACACACACACACACACACACACACACACACACATATATATATAGTGTAATATACGGAAATAATATATACTCCTTCATCCCATAGTAAGGGACACAAATTCCCTTTTTGGGTGTCTCATTGTTAAGTCACATTATCAAAAATGGAAATTCTAAAATACTTCTTAATTAATGGGACCCACTTGTCATGCTCATAACAATTATCAACTTACTATTCAATCCCCACTTTCTCTTTCCTACCTCACTTTTCGTACTCACAACACCTACTCCTATACCATTACTTTTTAATACGGAGTATATATATTCTCTCCTTAATTTCCGTGCATTGGCAATTCTGTTCCTCTTATTGTGGGACGGAAGGAGTATATTCAAAAATATTGTGAGTGGGAAAGTGATTTTAGGTATCATAAGTGAGTGGGATTTGCAAGTGGGTCCTACAATTTAAGTGTGAGAGTATGACAAGTAGGGTATAGGGAGTAAAATTATAATAATAAAAAGTTTCCAATTTGGGTGATGTGACTTATCAATGGGACACCCAAAAAAGAAATTTGTGCCCCTTAAAATGGCACGGAGGGAGTGTATACATGATATAAACAAAAAGGTTACGAAGTATTACCTCGGGTCCATTAGCTAATGAGTGCACAAGAATGTCAATGGTGCCAAAATCCTCTTTGACAGATTCAACAACTTCCTGAAAGCCATAACAAAGTAAAAATGACTGAATGTGTTGGCTAGGCCATTCAAAGTTAATAAATGGACCATTTCAACAAAAAAGCAATAACTAATTTAATGTGCAAGGAATTACAAAATACTATACCGAGACAGTCCACTTTGAGGACCCAGCATAGCGTTTGTTTGTTTTTATCTGCAAAATTCAACAAAAATGCATTTCAAGCACGGTCTGAGTCACTATAATGCTGTTTATTATGAAATCAGCATGAGAAACTATTTAGTATTTGCATACATCTTCAGGAACATCTTCAGGAGTATCAAAAACAGCATCCAAGGGGTAGACTTTCGTAATTTCCATCAATGAACCATCGGGCAATCTGAACAACATATTGCCTTAACGGTCAGTTAAATTTTGCGTCAAATAATCAAAGCATAAGAAGATGAATAGCAAGATTCTTACACTCGAGATTCATCAAATTTACCCCTTCTTAGACTGGTCTCAAAAATGTTAAGTGCCTGTAAATAACACCAATTTTGAGGAAAACAACATATTTTACAAACTGAGAAACATTTTTTGAAAGAAAAGAAAAATTAAGTAAATAGATTGATAACGTACCGGGACCCACGTGCCAACAAGAATTTCAGCACCTGCAGCAGCAAGAGATTTTGCTATTGCCCAACCGTATCCATTATCATCAGCTATACCAGCAATAAAAGCCCTCTTACCTGTAAATAGCTTATCAGGTGAGTAAAAATGAAGTATCAGGATGTGACATATCTATTTCTTTCACAGTTACGTAATCATTCTTTCAAGGGTTAAAGCTAGCCAAAAGAGGTATGGGGACTATTTACTAATATAACGGCAGAAAATAATCCCTATGAATAAATAAATTACAAAGCATTTCTTTGTAAATTAAAAAGTAAAAACTTTCTAACTTCACTCCCTCAATACCACTAAAAGATTCCTATTTAATCTATTAATCTTCCATAAGAGACTTGTTACTAAGCTCATAAACAAGTACTCTCTCGGTCCCAAAGTGAATGTCCATTTTCAAAAAGAAAATTGTCCCAAATGAATGTCTTTTTTGGAGAAAACTTAGTCCCTAAATGTTTTTTTATAAAAAAAATTTCACTTGTCTTTATACTTGCAAAACATGTATGGAAATAGGATTATAATAATATATATGACTGCCACTAAATTGAATAAAAAGTAGAGATTTTCAGACTGTCCCTTAAAATGAAATTTGGGCATTTATTTAGGGACGGAGGGAGTACTACTATAATGCAATCCTCAAGTAACGGAAAAAACTAAGGTCACATGTTACTTTAGTAGTGTAAAATCATCTTGCGAAAGGCATCAAGATGCCTTACCTCTCAAATCAACAGGCAGCCCAGGAAGGGGCGTTAGCTCACTGCCTTCAGCTGTTGCTTTTGTGACCACCCTTCGAGACTTTAGAGGAGCGGAGGTAATGCCCTGAGAAAGTGCTCGTGTCGATGAGATGTGGCAGGAGCTTCCAAATTTTGTCGAAGAAGCTGCTCTAACTTCATTACCGAAATGCACAATGCTTGATTTGGCAACTTCACGAGATGCAAAGGTAATGGATTTTGCTGTGGCAATGTGCATGCTAGGACTAGCGGTTGCCGCCATTTTGACAAGTCAAATCACCAAAACACAAGACGGTTAATCTGCAGGAGAAAGATAAATCATGATTAAATGACAACTAGAAATGCAAGAAAAATAATGGGTTCCTCCATATATTTTCTCAATCTTTTCTCTTCTATCTCACACTCTCACCCTATCCATTTTCTGGGCTTATACTCCATAATTTCAAATCAAGAGCACACTAATGACTACTCTTGGTCTATTGTCCCAAAATTCAAGAGTTGTTTGAGAAGATTTCAATTCAAATATAATCATGAAACCAGAAATTATTTCATAAAAAAAGATGAAGTACCCAACAAAATTGTTGAGCATTTCTAACTTCCAACAAAAGTTCGTGTTGGTCGGGTTGTACGAGAGTCAAAATAAATCCATTGCATGAGCACCCATTTTGAGTTAACAGAAAGTACAACTTCGCTCGACTAGCTTGTGTGGATTGGGCCCGCCGACTCCGAGAGCCAACATTAGTGGGTCGAACCGAGTTGGGTTCCCTAACGACCCAAGAATTCATCTTTAATTATAGCCATACATGCATGTGTACTCCAATATAGCCATCAATGGTAGAAATGACTAAAGTTGACTTCTGTAATTTCCATGATAAGCTAATTAAAAATAAGATACTCTCTAAGGGACTAAGAGATCACACTCCACCTTTTGAACAAAGAGCATACACTTATTAAAAAAGTAATTACATCAAAAGTCAAATAGTATCACCAGTACATCTCCCATTTTGGTCTATTAAATTGACATTCCAGTTTGCAAGGCCAACCCAGAAAGAGAAAAGTACAATTCACATCCAAAGACCATACCATACATTTGTGACAAAAAAAAAAAAAAAATCCTTTGACAGATAGAGAAAGGCATAACATGGTTGATTTATCTACAATCACTTTCTTATATACACACACACACTGAGTAAGAAATCCCAGGCACCAAAATCTCCCTTCTCTCTCTTTCCCTCAAGAAAGCCTAGAACCACGGTCCACCAGTGAATTCGCAATGCGAAGATCAATAATCAGTCAAAAAAAACACATCAAAATCAAAGACAACGCGGATCAATGTACGAAATCCGAACCACATTTCACAACAAAATCAAAAATCAAAACTAAACCCATTTCACAAAATGATCGAAACCCAATTAAAACTAATCAAACCCACATCAACAAATCAAACACAACAACAAGAAGGAGAGTTTTCACAATCAAAGAAAATCCGGAACAATCTTTACCTCGGAGAAGTCGAAAGAGGGGCAATTTCCTCGTGCTGATCGGAGTAGCTGGAGGGATGGAAATGGTATGTAGTGTAAATATATAGAGATAGAGATGTTAGATTCAAAGGTTTCGATGAAAACGAAGCTGGATTTTTTTTAGTGTGTGTTTTTTTTAGAGTAGAGTGTGTTTGTTTTGTATTTTTGCTTTGTTTGTGATTGGGATGGCTGTTGGGAAGGCTTTGGAAATGCCGAACGTTAACAGGTCTAGAGCTGGTTGGTAATTTACGCTTGTGCCCCCAAATCATTTTCGTTTGTACTCCCTCCGTTTCAATACATGACGTTTGTTTTAGGAGCAATTTTTTTTCCCCAAAATATTTGACGTTTTACTATTACCAAGAAATAATTACTCTTGTTTACTTATTATACCCTTATTCATTAATTGTGAGCTATTTCTTGTATAAGCATTTAAATGCCTAGGTAATTGGTTACTTTTAGGGGCACATATGTCTTTTTAATATGTACTAGTCGGTACACCCGTGCGATATACGAGGCGTTACTAATTAATAATTATAATTTATCAACTAAACCGATAAAATCTCAATTGTTATTATATTTAATATTTGAGAGGTTGAATTTTGTAGTACTCAATTAAAACCTGAGGAAAACTACTTCACCAACCTACTGATGTTTCCTTTAACTTAATAAGCAACATATACTCCCTCCGTCCCAGAATGATGTTTCTATAGTAAATTTTAAAAACTTACAGATGTGTTCGCACGATATTTGAGTTCTCAATTCTGCTATGTTTCTACAATTTCATTTGTATGTGTACTAAGACTGATTTGAAATTTTTGATAAGATATTCATCTCAAAATTTTGTTAAGATATACATTTGAAATTTTTGGTAATTTATAATTTTATCTCTTTAACATTCTCAAACGCATTTGTCAAAAATAGAATAAAAATTCAAACGCATATGTGAGGTAGAATCGGATAACTATCTTCATTTATTGTTTTCTTTTTTCTCTTTTCCCTTCAAAATACATGGAAAAGCTTCCAATCGATCATTTTTCTTCTATGCAGCTTAAGAGAAGATTTTCATTGTCAATGTCAGTCAAGTCTTTCTTTAACATAATAAGAGGAATGCTCTACAAGTGTGATTTTTCACTTCTAATAGTAAGACATTTTCTGTAAATATTAGTAGTACAATGAAACATGTTATCCATTCCTTCTTTGGATACCGATTTTCTTCAAATCATTCTGTAACGCCCATCCTTATTCTTGTTAAATATTTGACTTCCTTGTTAAATTCTTGAACTTGCATATTATGTGCTAGTTTTAATTGGGTTAATTTCTTAACTGCTTTAGAATATTAAGGTGGTTAAATGTCTAGTTTTGACTTTTGGGTCATTTGTGAAAATTTGACTTTAGGGGCCTTTTTGTTAAAAGTGAAACTTGAGGGGCCTAAGTGTCATTTTTTTGAAACTTGATATGTATATCTTCTTGGTTGCTTTCTCTGAGAAGCATTTCTCCCCCAAATAAGTTTTACGTTTCCTCTGTCTCAAAAGCTAGGTTTAGGTTTTATCCTATTATCGACTCATCGAGTTTAATTATCCATCTGTTCTTGATTCTGATCCCGGATAAATATTCGTGGCGTTGAATAGAGCGTTTCCTGCCGAATAGAAATTAATTTGGGTAAACTTGATTCCGGACTAGGTAAGTTATTAGCTCCCCCTTGCTTGTAATAACATGCATATATGTTATTCCTGATACTTGTGCTTGTTAATTTCGTGTTTGGGGCAATTTTTGTGATACTTGTAATTTTGGGACAAATGGAGAATTAACCCTCTGTGTAAAATGATAAGAGTAAACTTGAAATAGTTATTTTGAACTTGTTATGCACTCCTGGGAATGTTAGTTTGTTAGTAGAAAGTATACTCCTACGCTTGGGACGAAGAATTTATAAGCCTGAGAAGAAATAAACATTTGCTGAAATTTGTACCAGGCGCCCGCCCGCGTGATCCCCGAGCGCCCGCCCGGTCCTATGGGCGACCGCCCAGAGGAGCCTTGCGCGCCCGCCCATTTTACCAGGGTTTTTGGTTCCAAAATTGCTAGACCAGGCGCCCGCCTGGTTATTCCCCGAGCGCCCGCCCGGTCCTTTGGGCGACCGCCCAGATATGCTTTGCGCGCCCGCCCAAAACTACTGAAAGGTTTTCCATATTATTCTTGCTGAGTGAGCGACCGCCCAGTCCCTAGTGGGCGCCCGCCCACTTGCCCTAAAGAACAAAAATGTTGTTCAAAGTTGTATAAGTTGGAAGTAACCCTAGTTAAGGTATAGAGCCTTAGTATAAAATGTCATAGCAAGTGTATATGTACCTTTTGGGGCATTAGAACTTAGTCTTGAACATGAATACTTATAGAACTCAAATGAGAACTTAAGTATAAAAGTAATAACTCTTCTTTATGTCTTGAAAGTGCTATGAACAAGCACTAATGTGTTATGCTTGTCTTGAAACCAATGTTTATGTACCTTAGGGGCACTAAAACAATGTCTTGTGCTTGAATATCCTAAGAATAGGATTAAGAACTTGTAAGTATGAGATGTATAATTCATTTACTTAGCTTGAACTTGAAGTATAAGACAATAAAATCTTGTACATGACTTGAACATCCATAGAATTGGATTAAGAACTCGAATATAAGATGATAAAATCTTGTACATGTCTTGAAACCAATACATGGGTATGGTAATGAACTAGAAAATGCTATGAACAAGCACTAACGTGTATGAGAAATGTTCTTGATATGTATGTGTAAACATTGCATATAGTTGCTTGATAATAATGTGACTTCTTGATTACTTGAAGCATGTTTCTTGATGAGCTAGTCCACTACTTTTGGATTAGTTCTACTCTCGTAGTTCAAGTAAATACCTACTTGTGCATTCTTGTGTGAGTCCAGCTGGTCCTTGCTTGCTCGGAGGTATATAGGTTCACGCTTATCATGAGGCTGGGGCCAAAGTGATAATCGGGGATCTGTGTATCTGCGCTTGACCCCTTACTATAGGCCATAGTAAGGGCATAGCTTCCTTTGTTAGAGCAATACGCCTGATAAAAGTGAATGCTAAACTCGTGAACACCTCATGAATCTTGATCTTGGGAATGACACTGGTTACCGAGTCTTCTTATATATACTGCATAAGCAGTTTCTTGATATTGATCGTGATTGTCAAAAGTAATGCAAGCTACGACAACAATGGTATTCTTGGGAGAAATAAGGAAGGAAGCAATATCCTTTTATAACGTGTTAGCTTAGCCTTATGTGCTACTTGATGAGTGGCTTAGCCTCTCATATACTTGTTACTTGATGATACTTGATACATGATTACTTGAGTATCTACTTGAATTGCATGATAACATGTCATGTAGTTGCATCTAATAGCTTACTGAGATTTATCTCACCCCGTTCCTTGTTTAATTGTTTTCCTTAGATCAAAGGAAGGCTAGTGATAGTGCGCAGTGAGGCTCGACATAGCTGGGAGCTTACTACGCAGGTGGTTATTCTTTTGGAGATCGTGGTCCTTTTACATTTTGGTGAGGACGATGTATTATGGGTTATGTAACTCTTTATTTTGGGGTAGACAGTCTTGTATAGTACTTGTTGTCTCTAGACATCTTGTAATGCCAGCTTATGTGCTAGGCATGTTTCCGCTGTGTATAATCATGTTTGGTTTTAATTTTCTTGTCTAGAACTCTTGATGTGAGCTATCTTAGCTCCTTACTCTTGAGTATATATATCATGTCAGTTTGTTATAAGCAGATGTCATCCTGTTTCTTGTTAGTTTCTTGTTTCTTGTTAGTCACACCCACCAGGTTCGAGGTTCTATTAGGGAATCCCGGGACTTGGGGGCGTGTCAGTTGGTATCAGAGCTACCCTGGTTTAGCTACCCTGTTTATCTACCTTGGTTTGCTCTAAGTCTGGATAAGGTCTATGGGTTAGTCTTGTGTGTGTTATAACGCCGAGTGTTTACCTACAGGTACAATGAGTTCTGAAGGAACAAGTGGTAGTAATCAGCTGAGATCTGTAACTCCTCAAGAAGAGATGGTTGATAATATAGACTGGGATTATCCTAATCGACTTACAAAGTTTTTGAAGTTGAAACCTTGTAGCTTTGACGGGGAACCTGATGCTAAGAAGGCAGAAGAGTGGATTGAAAGTATAAAAAAAGATCTTTACAGCCTTGAGATGTGCAGGAGGTGATAAGGTAACATTTGCAACCTTTAGACTTGAGAAAGCTGCTGAACATTGGTGTCAAGTTCTGAATAAAAGCTGGGAACTGGAAGGGGTACCACAGACCTGGGAGAATTTTCTGAAAGCATTCAAGTCACAGTTCATTCCAGCAGTGGTTCAAGACAGAAAAGAGATGAAATTTCTTAATATGGAACAGGGAAGCTTGACAGTGGGGCAATACTCAACCAAGTTCACAGAATTGGCTAGGTATTGTGATCACTTAGTTCCAAATGAAACAAAGAAGGCACAGAGGTTTGTGAAGGGGTTGAAGACTGAGTACAAGAAGCAGCTTCTTTCTCTACAGCTTACTAGTTATCAACAAGCAGTGGAGAAGGCTTATGGTATTGAAAATGACATTGAAGAACATAAAGTGAAGTTGGGAACAATCATGACAGGTCGTGTTTCAGAGAAAGCACAGGGATCTGGTTCTAAGGGTGGTAAATCTAACCGACAGGATCGTCGATTTCGACAACCATCTGAAAGCAAAGGTAGTGTATCAACTGGTTCTAAGACAACAGTCCAAGGTTCCAGGAAAGTGTGTGGTTATTGCTTGAAAGAAGGCCATTCTGAAGACAATTGTTGGCTAAAGCTTGTGAAATGTTTATCTTGTGGGGAAACTGGGCACTTTATCAAGAATTGTCCTAAAGGCAAAGGAAGTCAAGTTAGGGGTACGAGTCTGTTGGTCCCAAAGGGCAACAAGGGTATGAAAAATAGCTAGAGGGGGGGGGGTAAATAGCTGTTTTAAAATTCTTTTCGTACCCTTGATAAACTCAATTGCAAATGCGCACTTTATCAAGTAAGCGTTATGATATGCGCCTAAGTGAGTGAGTGAAATGCACAGCGGAATTTAGTAATGTAAATAGGCGCAAAGTATGATAAAGGGGGCGCACACACACTCTAAGTATTTTGGCTCAAAGTGGGTGAAATAAGGAACTAAGGCAAATGAGTTAACAACACAACACAATTCAGTCAATCAATCTACAATGAGTAAACAAGCAAATAGTGAGTGAAGATAATAACTTGAAAGTAAATGACAAGATAATAACACAAGCTATTTGGAGAGGTTCGATCAATGAAAGATCTACGTCCTCTACCAAGATGGTTAGTCTTGGATTTCTAATGGAGATCTTATATAATGAGTGAGTGTTACAAATTACAACTTTTGAGCTTCTACACTAACTCAAGATCTAATATTCTATGAATGAACAAATCCAAAACAATAACCGGTGTATCTCTAAAAGATGGATCTAAGTGATCAAACTTAAAGAGGTGCGTGTGTGATTTTAGTATCAAGGCTCTTTAGATCTTTATGATTTAGAGCACAGTGAAATTAAAGTGTTATAGCTTGAAGATCTGGGCTAAGGATGAATGTATGAAGATGTTCTTGAGGAATTCTGGAAAAACAAAGGCAATCTTCAAATCTTCAACAAATGCTTTGAGAGAGAAATTCTTGAAATTCTTAGCAAAACTCAGCCACTTCAAAATGTTGAAGTTATGGGGTATTTATAGTGAACTTCAAAAAACTAGCCGTTGGAGATCCTTGTGGATAAGATGTGCTGTCGCTCGTTGATTGGAGCATGCAATATTATGGCCAATTTGGCACTTGGCAATTTGAAAAGTCTTTGAATCTGTGTTGAATAAACACTTTGAGGCGCGTTGAGCCAAGAGGCGCGCAGTGAGTGTGCGCTTAAACCAAGGGGTGCAGAGGCGCGTATCATAGCTAGGAAGAAATCCTTGCGCGCGCGCTCTGAAAGGCGCATAGCATAGCGCGAATGAAGAAAGGCGCATGGCGCGTGGCGCAGGAGGCGCATATGCGCGGCTCAAACTCACTGAGTGATTTTTCTTGAATCTTGATCTTCTTGCCCTATTTCTAAGCCTATTATATACAATGGACAACCAAAAAATGAGTATAAATACTTCTTACATGTGGGTCTAAAGTCCATGAAATAAAACTCAGGTGATGGATCAATCAAATCTAATAAATCCTATTACATTAAAACTGAGATATATGTGGGCATACCCAACAATCTCCCCCTATTTGATTGATGCCATTAACTACTATATCAAGGACAAAACATTATACTTGATAAAAACATGTCCAAATGAATGAAACTGGTATTCATGTCTCAAGTTAATGCACACACTAGTCCAAGATATAGATTTCTAATCTATTCCCATAAGGATAAAGCATTACATATGGAAAGATAGAAATAACAGTTTAACCATTCAAAATGATATATGAATTTTAGTTTCGAAATATGTTTAAACCAAGTTTAAACTCAATGCATGAAAGTATGAAACATTCAAATATGATGCATATGAATTTAAACAATATTCATTGTTCTACAAACAAGGAGTTTGAATGAACAAGGTTTGATAATAAGTGATGCTTGTTCTCATTAAAACTTGGGGTGTAGGAGTTACAGATTACAAGTTTTGAATAGAAAAAAAAAAAGATGTGCTAAAACATGTAAGCACTAAATCACTAACACAAAAGAGTGTTTCTATTACAAAAGATTCTAATACTTACAATCAAATAGAACTAAGGGTTGGGAGGCGCTTCATCGTCCTTCAATCCTTCAACGATCTCTAAAACGGAGCGCTGAATCTCTTTTGCAAGCTGATGACTATGGTTCGCTAAGCCCTGAGTGTCAGTGACGCTAGAGTGAGTGGCAGTGACACCGTCTTTGATGTAACTCAAGTGATTCACATTGATGTTTTGATACTCATCAATGGAGCGCTGAGTGATTTGCTGCTGCTGAGAAATATTTTCTTCTAAGATTTGAAGATGAGCTTCAATGGCATTTTGAGCCGTGATAATGTCAGAAGAATGTGATCGGCGCGTCTGTCTAAGCTTGAGTGAGCAGCAGTGAAGTGAGTAACGACCAATTCTTTCAAAACATCCAACTTTGATACTAACACGTTCATGTTGGATTGAGACGCAGCGACTGAGGTATGAAGTAGGCGCAGAAGATGTGGTTTGCGCCTGATCAGAATGAGGTTGTACCTGAGTCTACGCCGGAGGAGGAGTAGGAGCAGAAAGTTTGTCCTTGAGTGAATTCATCTCCCCTTAATGGCAGCAATCTCTTCAGATTGATCAGTAAGCATTGAGGTGAGAAGCTCAAATTGAGACTTGATTTGTGTTTGACCTTGCTCTAGATTTGCTTGACCCTGCTGCAAGGATTGAAGAATAGAAGTACCTCGCTCAAATCGGGAGCAGATGGAGGAGGCGCAGGGGTAGACTGGGCGCATCAGTTTGTAGAGCCGCAATAGGAGATGGAGGCGCATGAGGAGGTGAAAGAGTAGGAGACGCATAGTCATCTTCAGTTTCAACATCAATAGTTTCTGTTGTGATTAGATCTGGTTCAGAATGAGGTGGAGGCGCAACTGGAGAAGGAGTGCGCTGAGGAATGGTTTCTTGCTCCCCCTGAACTGGTTCATCTATGTCTGAAATATCATCGCCAAAAGATCAGAATGGAGTTGTTCCTTAACACTTTGGTCTTTTGAATTTGAGGACAGGAGGCACATGGGGAGCGGGGCGCGTTGAGTAGGCGCGCGCTGGGTAGGCGCAGGAACAGAAGGGCCTTTCTCAACATCAGCGCTTGAACCAGCGCCTTTCTTGCGTTCTAGCTTCTCTGACTCAGCAGCTTGCTTGGCTTGAAAATCTTCATCTCTTTCCTTTGAGCCTCAAGTCTGCTGGCTTCCTGCGCTTGCCTTAGATCACGTTCTTCATCAGATTCAAATCTGGTGCGTTTGATAGGCGCACGAGGAGGGTCATCAACCACCCGTTTCCTTTGCTTTTATCTGCTCCTGGCAAGGGATCAGCGCGTTGACTTGCGCTTGCCGTTACTGCGATTTTCTTTAATGGTGCGCCTTTAAGAACTGGCGCATCATCTGATTCGGTGTCTTCATCGACTAAGCCTTCAACGGTTTTGATTTGAATTCCCTTGGCGCGCTTTGCAGGCTTCTTTCTGCGCTTTTTGAGGTCCAAGTTTGCTTTTCCAAAAGTTGGAACATCATTAATTTTGTACTCAGGATTCTCATTCAAAAATTTGACTAACTCAGGATAAGTTAGAAAAAGTTTTGAGAGAAGAAGGCAGTGAGAGCGGAACCTGGTCTTTCCATCATTCTTGTTCTTCACATACTTGTCAATCTGCTCACGCAACGTCTTGGACAAAATGTGAGGCCAGTGAAGCTTCTCCTTGGCCATGATGGCAGTGGTGTATTCCCATTGTTCCACCGTGAATCGGTTCACATTCCCGGTTTTGAATACAATCGAAGTTCCCACTAAGTGCTGTATATGAGTCAAGAGTTCTCCACCATCTCGAATTTCAGTGGTTTTGATATTATTTTGAAGTGTAGGAATATTCAGAAGAGAGGCAGCCATTCTGTTCTGATCGTCAATAGAATAAGTCATCGGACGCCCAATAATGCGATCGTCACCCGTAGACTGGAAAACTGAGTAAGTGTCGAATCACAGACGAGGAGATATGGACGTCAATATTTTGAACGCGAGCCTCAATCCTGTAGTGAGTGCATCCATTAACATCATTTCCTCACTAGACAGCAGTGGAAAAGAACTCATCCACGAGGAGCGGAGAATAAAAAGTCTGATCCATAGTGAACAAAGGGAGCAGACCAGCAACGCGCAATGTTTCTATGATCTCTCTTCCAATAACTTCACCAGATAACTCTAACAGATCAAGAGTTTCTTCTAGTTTGAAATTTTCAAGGTCCTGAAAAAATAAACATTGATTGATTTTAGAAATGACAGAGGCGCATAGAAACATAAGATGATCAAAGTAACATAGGCGCGTAAAGAATTGAGAGGCGCATAATAGAATCAGGTGCACAAAAACATAGAGATTCAAGGCGCATGAAATTTTAAAGGCGCATGAAATTTTAAAGGCGCATAGGGTTACAAGGCTCCATATTATGGTTCTATGTAAATACTAGGAAAAATTAAAACAACGAAATTTGACTAAGTACAAGTTAGGCGCATAAGGTTTTAGGCGCAGAATGATTTAGGCGCATATACACGTAGAGGCGCAGAAAGCATTCAGGCGCATAAACGAAATTAGGCGCATAATGATGTATATAGGCGCATATCGTGTGAAAATTTTGACTTAGCAAAAACACACAAAACACATAAACACATGCAAAACATACATATGGCAAGCAATGAAATCAAAAGTGTAAATTTTCGAAAACAAGAAAAAAAAATTTAGAGACCAAAACATGCAAGAACGATGAAAGAACACGAAGAACGACCCTTGAATGCTCGAAGAACACCAAGAACACGAAAATCATGAAACTTCATCAAAACAAACAATAATATATCAAAATGACCGCATGACAACGAGGAATATAAATATGTAAACAAAACATGAATAGATCAACTTGAAAGCACAATGAACAAAAAAGAACCGAAAATTTGAAAAGTTTAGAAAAACAAAAGTTCAGATTCGCAAGATGAAAGCATTGATCGTAAAAATGTTGTGTACAAAAGATTCGAAATCATAATTGAACACAACCCAACAAACGATATAGAAAAACGATCACTGAACAAGATAAATCAAAGAAAAAGGGCATCCGGGTTTAAAAAAACGAAGAACCATAAAATGACGAAAAAGGAAAAAAATTCAGAAATTTAAAAGAGTTTAAGGGTTGAGATTCATACCATTTCGTCTTGTGTGTAATGTTGATGCTTTCTTAGGACCCATAATTAAATTAAAAGAAGAAATATAATATAGAGAGAAGAAATGAGAGCAGAGAGAGATAGAGAGTCGGGGGGAGAGACGGAGAGAGAAGAGAGTTGGTAAGGTGATGATGAATATATAGGTGATGATGAATATATATAGGTTAGGTTTAAAATTTTGCACTGATATGGACAAAATACAGTCAAAAATTTAAAAAGATGGGAAGAAGTTGAAAAGATTGCATTAATGAGGGATTTTATGATTGAAGAGCATTAATGCTGAATGACACAAAGTGTCATGATGTGACACATCTTGGGTTTTTGAAAAACTGCTCCACTTTCCCGTTAAGTGTATGAGCAATTTTGACTAATTCTTGCACAAACACCAAAAACATTTATTTTGGTGTAAGTTTGGGGTGCAAGAAATATATCCCCAGAAAATAAAGTTTTTCAAAAAACATAAAACGAGGAAAAATTTAAATTGCACAAGTACCCTTGAACAATTAATGGAATGTCAAAAGACATAGATTCCTACAATAAATAAGAACAATCATACCTGGTACTTGTGAAAATTAATGCGTTCAATCATTGAAATTAAATGTTTGAGATTGAATGAGCCGCAATAGTTAATGCGCGCATGAAGGGGCGCATTACTCATCAAGGCGCGCAGAATGATATAGATAGCATTACGTATAGGGCGCGCAGAGATGTTTGAGCGCGCATAAGCATTTGAAGCGCATAAGATGCCAGGCGCGCATGAGATGCTAGGCGCGCAGGAGATGCTAGGCGCGAAGGATATGCTAGCGCGCGAGATTGTGAGGCGCGCAAGGAGGTGCTAGGCGCATGAAATTTCCTTGAAACTTTGAAATGATTTAACATTTGAACTAGTTTACTCATAACTCAACAAAACATAAAATCATAGTATTGACAAAACTATATTGAATTTAGTTGAGTTCAAGCATACCCATTTCACCTCTCAAAAACATGAACCGTTTCGCGTCAAGTGCTTTCGTTAAAATGTCGGCGATTTAATAGTCGGTTCCCACGTGTTCCAAATGAATATTGCCCTTCTCCACGTGGTCTTTGAGGAAGTGATATTTGATGTCGATGTGCTTGGTCTTTGAGTGCATGACAGGATTTTCAGAAACCGCAATTGTTGATGTATTGTCGCAGTAGATGGGACAATTTTCTTCGATGATATCATAGTCCACCAATTGCTGCTTCATCCAAAGTATTGACAACAACAACTTCCCGCAGCGATATATTCGGCTTCGGTTGTTGAGACAGATACAGAAGCTTGTTTCTTACTTGCCCATGACACAAGTCGATATCCGAGGAAATGACAAGTGCCACTAGTGCTTTTCCTATCAATTGTGCACGCTGCATAATCCGCATCTGAATAACCTACAAGTTTAAAGTTCGAATCTTTGGTGTACCAAAGTCCAAGGTTAACAGTGCCGGAGAGATATCTTATAATACGTTTCACAGCAATTAAGTGTGCTTCTCTAGGGTCGGATTGATAACGAGCACAAACACTAAACATAATATCGGGCCTACTAGCAGTAAGATAAAGGAGTGAGCCAATCATACCTCGATAGAGCGTTTGATCAACACGTTTACCTTTTAAATCTTTGTCGAGTTTGTTGCCGGTGGCCATTGGAGTATCGTATGCTTTGGCGTTCTCAAGTCCAAACTTCTTGATTAAGTCCTTTGTGTATTTGGCTTGATTGATAAAAATGCCTTCACTCATTTGCTTGATTTGAAGCCCGAGGAAGAATGTGAGTTCTCCCATCATGCTCATTTCAAACTTGCTCTTCATTAGTTTCTCAAAGCGCTTGCACAACAATTCATTAGTAGAACCAAATATAATATCATCAACATAAATTTGAACAAGTAATTTATGACCATTATGTTTGGCAATGAAAAGAGTTGTATCGATTTTACCGCGAGTGAAGCCTTTTTCGATGAGAAACTTGGATAGTGTATCATACCATGCTCTTGGTGCTTGCTTGAGTCCATACAAAGCTTTCTGGAGTTTGTAGACATGATTTGAAATTGAGAATCTTCAAATCCAGGTGGTTGAGCTACGTAGACTTGTTCTTGGAGTTCACCATTTAGAAACGCGCTCTTCACATCCATTTGATATAACTTGAAGTTCTTGTGAGCGGCGTAAGCTAGAAATAATCTGATAGCTTCAAGTCTTGCTTGGGCGCAAAAGTTTCATCGTAGTCAATTCCTTTTCTTGCCTATAGCCTTGTGCAACCAATCTTGCTTTGTTTCTTGTGATGGTTCCATTCTCATCCATCTTGTTTCTGAACACCCATTTCGTACCAATCACTCCATGATCATTTGGTCTTGGAACTAGAGTCCAAACCTTACATCGTTCAAATTGATTGAGTTCTTTTTGCATTGCAACAACCCAATTAGGATCTTGGAGCGCTTCATCAGCCTTCTTCGGTTCAATTTGAGAGATAAAAGCAGTGTAAGCATCAAAGTTTGTAGCTCTCCTTGTACGAACACCAACTTGTAGATCACCGATGATATTAGCAATTGGGTGACCTCTAACTTCACGAATTTCAGGAGGTAAGTTAGGTTGAGTCGTAGTAACTTGAAGGTCTTCAATTGGTACATCTTCACCAGATTCAAAGTCATAAAATTTGGGGGTTGAATTGGTGTAGAGTTGAAACTTGGGTTTACACCAGATGCAGCAGTAGAAATAGGCGCGTGAGAGGAATCATGAGGCGCATCATTGGAATGAGGCGCAATAGAGGATTCACCAGGCGCATTATAAATTGAATTAGGCGCATTGATGTAGATGGATTTCCTTGTGTTGATAGATTCTGATCTTGAGTGGGCGCAACATGAATAGGAGCACCTGTATCATTTAGCTCAACAGAATCATCAGCAACATTTGAGCCAAATGTGGCTCAAGGAGAGAATGTTCATCAAATGTAACATGTACAGATTCAACTATCACTAATGTAGATCTATTAAAAACGTGAAAAGCTTTAGAGTGTTTGGCATACCCAACAAAAATACCTTCGTCGGCTTTGGCATCGAATTTACTCTCTATTCGTTTCCGTTGTAGAGGATATAACATTTGCAACCAAAGATCTTGAAGAATGCAATGTTGGGAGTTCTACCACGCCAAAGTTCATACGGAGTCTTGTTGTGAAGTTTGTTGATGAGGGAACGATTTTGAGTAAAACATGCAGTGTTGATAGCTTCTTCCCAAAAGTACTTAGGCAATTTTGCTTCAGCTATCATCGTCTTTCCGCTTCAATCAACGTCCTATTCTTTCGTTCAACAACGCCATTTTGTTGAGGGACTCCGGCGGTTGAAAAGTTGTGATCTATCCCATGATCTTCACAATATCGAGCAACACTTTGTTTTTGAATTCTGTTCCATTGTCGGATCGAACACTAACGATGTCATCTTCTTTTTGGGTTTGGAGCAGTCGAAATAAGGTAGTGAGAATATCATAACAATCATCTTTTGTATTCATCATCTCCACCAATGTATATCTTGAATAATCATCCACCACAACTAGAGTATACTTGTTTCTTCTAATACTTGCGGTGGTGAACTGGTCCAAATAGATCAATGTGAAGCAGTTGCAAACATCTAGTAGTTGAAGGATTTGACTTGCTTGAAATGATTGCTTCGGTTGTTTGCCAAGTTGACACGCGGCGCACTTTTTGTCATGATGATCAGCAACCTTGGGAGTCCTTTGACAAGATTATTCCTGCTGAGTTTAGATAGATATTTGAAGTTCAAGTGACTTAAGCGCTTGTGCCACAGCCAACTATTTTCGTTCACACTTTTTGCTACAAAACAAAGATTAGTACTAGAGTTCATACTATGGAAATCAATAATATAAATATTTGTCTTACGATATCCCGTGAGTAAGATAGCTCCAGTTTTGCCATTCTTGATAAGACATTGCGTTGAAGTAAATGGCATTCTAATCATTTGTCGCAGAATTGAGATATGGATAATAAGTTGTGCTTGAGCCCTTGACGAGTGAGACTCTTTCAATGCACACTTTGTCTTTCTTGAGCTTTCCATATGCTACAACTTGACCTTTGTTATTATCACCAAATGTTATGGAGGGACCTCTTTCTTCATGGACATCTTCTAATAAGGATTCATCTCCAGTCATGTGTCTTGAACACCCACTATCGAGAATCCATTCATAATTTCTAGCTTTTGAAGATCCAGCCATGAAACAAAGAACCTGAAATATAGACATTTAAGCAGGTCCCCTTTATTCCTTTTGGGTCCTAGGGTTAGCAACTTTTGACAACCCACTCTTGCTTGACCTTAGGATTTTTATGTCCTTTGGCATTGGGAGTGAATCGCAAAAGGCATTCCACGTCCTTGTGTCCTGAAAAATCACAAATGGAACAATGATGAAAGCCACCAATCACGTGAGTTTTCACAAACTCTTTACTTTTCTTGGGGATGACATTCTTCTTTGGGTCAGATGAACTAGCCTTAACAAAATCTTTCTTTTGAAATTTTGGAGCGCTTTTTCTTTGAGGGCGCATAGGGCTAGGAGGCGCACGGCGATGAGGAGCGGCGTCATAGGAGCGCTCTTAGGCGCATAATGAGCACTCGGAGAAGGAGCGCGCTATTTTCAAGAATGATTTTGCTAGGAGATGGTTCATCTGTAGCTATATCTTTCCCTTTAGCATTCCCAAATTGCTTCGTTGGGTAGACATAATGGAATGTTTGTCTCTTGACTTTTTCCTGTCCTTTACCCATTGAATTAGAATGTTTTTCCTTGGAATTTCAAAAGTTTGCTGGTTAGTAAATTCACTATCTCTTTCAGCACAGACATCACATTTAAAGTTGTCACTAGTTGATGAGAATCTCAAGCCACTTTTATCACCACTGACTTTTGGGACTCAAATATATTCTCCATAGTGACACGAGAATTGGACCACTCATTTGTAATCTTTTTAAGATCAGTAATTTGAGCAACCAATTCATCGTTTTGAACTTTAAGAAGTGAGTTCTGTTCTGTTAGAAAAGTGTTTTTAACAGTAAGAGGAGTCATGCTCTTTATCTGCTCATTAAGGAGGGTGAGTTCAGATTTAAGTAGAGATTTCTCGGTCTTAAGCTGGGAAATTTCATCACATGATAGTGCTAAAGCTTCCTTCATACTATCAAATCTAGTGATTACCTTTTCAGCCTTTTTGAACAATTTTCCTGTTCAGCAATCACTTCATCATCATTGATTTTAGAGATTGGAGCAGTTGGTTCAAATTGAGGTCTAATGTATGCTCCTTTTCTCAATTTGTTCCTTGCACCAAGATCACATCGTGAAATAACAATCCACCATCGCTTTGAGCCGGAGTGAGAAATCCTTGTTCAACGAGCTCGCTGATGGTTGGTCTTCTTCCTTTTCCTTTTCACTTCTTGAAAACCTGCAGATTTCTTGATAGGTTTATTCAAGGAATTCATATCAGGAACATCCTTGGAGAAGTCATCATCAGAATCATAAGTATCAACTTCATCATCATTTGCCATCAAACAAACGAGTCCATCATCGGAATCTTCATCGCTCTCATCTGAGTCTGTTTCAATCCAAGTG